>OZ038382.1:37053856-37380861 GCA_964036045.1 Eutreptiella sp. 'Long Island Sound 2002'
TCCGTCAATTTTCCGAGAAATTTCCGAGAATTTTCCGAGAATTTTCCGACAATTTTCCGAGAGTTTTCCGAGAATTTTCCGAGAATTTTCCGAGAATTTTCCGAGAATTTTCCGAGAATGTTCCGAGAATTTTCCGAGAATTTTCCGAGAATTTTGCGAGAATTTTCCGAGAATTTTCCGAGAATTTTCCGAGAATTTTCCGAGAATTTTCGGAGAATTTTCCGAGAATTTTCCGAGAATTTTCCGAGAATTTTCCGAGAATTTTCCAAGAATTTTCTGGGAATTTTCCGAGAATTTTCCGAGAATTTTCCGAGAATTTTCCGAGAATTTTCCGGGAGTTTTCCGAGAATTTTCTGAGAATTTTCCGAGAATTTTCCGAGAATTTTCCGAGAATTTTCCGAGAATTTTCCGTCAATTTTCGGAGAATTTTCCGAGAATTTTCCGAGAATTTTCCGAGAATTTTCCGAGAATTTTCTGAGAATTTTCCGAGAATTTTCCGAGAATTTTCCGAGAATTTTCCGAGAATTTTCCGAGAATTTTCCGAGAATTTTCCGAGATTTTCCCGAGAATTTTCCGAGAATTTTCCGAGAATTTTCCGAGAATTTTCCGAGAATTTTCCGAGAATTTTCCGAGAATTTTCCGAGAATTTTCCGAGAATTTTCTGAGAATTTTCCGAGAATTTTCCGAGAATTTTCCGAGATTCTGCCGAGAATTTTCCGAGAATTTTCCGAGAATTTTCCGAGAATTTTCCGAGAATTTTCCGAGAATTTTCCCAGAATTTTCCGAGAATTTTCCGAGAATTTTCCGAGAATTTTCCGTCAATTTTCCGAGAATTTTGCGAGAATTTTCCGAGAATTTTCCGAGAATTTTCCGAGAATTTTCCGAGAATTTTCGGAGAATTTTCCGAGAATTTTCCGAGAATTTTCCGAGATTTTCCCGAGAATTTCCCGAGAATTTTCCGAGAATTTTCCGAGATTTTTCCGAGAATTTTCCGAGAATTTTCCGTCAATTTTCCGAGAATTTTCCGAGAATTTTCCGAGAATTTTCCGAGAATTTTCCGAGAATTTTCCGAGAATTTTCCGAGAATTTTCCGAGAATTTTCCGAGAATTTTCCGAGAATGTTCCGAGAATTTTCCGAGAATTTTCCGAGAATTTTGCGAGAATTTTCCGAGAATTTTCCGTCAATTTTCCGAGAATTTTCCGAGAATTTTCCGAGAATTTTCCGAGAATTTTCCGAGAATTTTCCGAGAATTTTCCGAGAATTTTCCGAGAATTTTCCGAGAATTTTCCGAGAATTTTCTGAGAATTTTCCGAGAATTTTCCGAGAATTTTCCGAGATTTTCCCGAGAATTTTCCGAGAATTTTCCGAGAATTTTCCGAGAATTTTCCGAGAATTTTCCGAGAATTTTCCCAGAATTTTCCGAGAATTTTCCGAGAATTTTCCGAGAATTTTCCGTCAATTTTCCGAGAATTTTGCGAGAATTTTCCGAGAATTTTCCGAGAATTTTCCGAGATTTTTCCGAGAATTTTCCGAGAATTTTCCGAGATTTTTCCGAGAATTTTCCGAGAATTTTCCGAGAATTTTCTGAGAATTTTCCGAGAATTTTCCGAGAATTTTCCGAGATTTTCCCGAGAATTTCCCGAGAATTTTCCGAGAATTTTCCGAGAATTTTCCGAGATTTTTTCCGAGAATTTTTCCGAGAATTTTCCGAGAATTTTCCGAGAATTTTCCGTCAATTTTCCGAGAATTTTCCGAGAATTTTCCGAGAATTTTCCGAGAATTTTCCGAGAATTTTCCGAGAATTTTCGGAGAATTTTCCGAGAATTTTCCGAGAATGTTCCGAGAATTTTCCGAGAATTTTCCGAGAATTTTGCGAGAATTTTCCGAGAATTTTCCGAGAATTTTCCGGGAATTTTCCGAGAATTTTCGGAGAATTTTCCGAGAATTTTCCGAGAATTTTCCGAGAATTTTCCGAGAATTTTCCGAGAATTTTCCGAGAATTTTCCGAGAATTTTCCGAGAATTTTCTGAGAATTTTCCGAGAATTTTCCGAGAATTTTCCGAGATTTTCCTGAAGAATTTTCCGAGAATTTTCCGAGAATTTTCCGAGAATTTTCCGAGAATTTTCCAAGAATTTTCCCAGAATTTTCCGAGAATTTTCCGAGAATTTTCCGAGAATTTTCCGTCAATTTTCCGAGGATTTTGCGAGAATTTTCCGAGAATTTTCCGAGAATTTTCCGAGAATTTTCCGAGAATTTTCGGAGAATTTTCCGAGAATTTTCCGAGAATTTTCCGAGATTTTCCCGAGAATTTCCCGAGAATTTTCCGAGAATTTTCCGAGAATTTTCCGAGAATTTTCCGAGAATTTTTCCGAGAATTTTCCGAGAATTTTCCGAGAATTTTCCGTCAATTTTCCGAGAATTTTCCGAGAATTTTCCGAGAATTTTCCGAGAATTTTCCGAGAATTTTCCGAGAATTTTCCGACAATTTTCCGAGAATTTTCCGAGAATTTTCCGAGAATGTTCCGAGAATTTTCCGAGAATTTTCCGAGAATTTTGCGAGAATTTTCCGAGAATTTTCCGTCAATTTTCCGAGAATTTTCCGAGAATTTTCCGAGAATTTTCCGAGAATTTTCCGAGAATTTTCCGAGAATTTTCCGAGAATTTTCCGAGAATTTTCCGAGAATTTTCCGAGAATTTTCTGAGAATTTTCCGAGAATTTTCCGAGAATTTTCCGAGATTTTCCCGAGAATTTTCCGAGAATTTTCCGAGAATTTTCCGAGAATTTTCCGAGAATTTTCCGAGAATTTTCCCAGAATTTTCCGAGAATTTTCCGAGAATTTTCCGAGGATTTTCCGTCAATTTTCCGAGAATTTTGCGAGAATTTTCCGAGAATTTTCCGAGAATTTTCCGAGAATTTTCCGAGAATTTTCGGAGAATTTTCCGAGAATTTTCCGAGAATTTTCCGAGATTTTCCCGAGAATTTCCCGAGAATTTTCCGAGAATTTTCCGAGAATTTTCCGAGAATTTTCCGAGAATTTTTCCGAGAATTTTTCCGAGAATTTTCCGAGAATTTTCCGAGAACTTTCCGTCAATTTTCCGAGAATTTTCCGAGAATTTTCCGAGAATTTTCCGAGAATTTTCCGAGAATTTTCCGAGAATTTTCCGAGAATTTTCCGAGAATTTTCCGAGAATTTTCCGAGAATTTTCCGAGAATGTTCCGAGAATTTTCCGAGAATTTTCCGAGAATTTTGCGAGAATTTTCCGAGAATTTTCCGTCAATTTTCCGAGAATTTTCCGAGAATTTTCCGAGAATTTTCCGAGAATTTTCCGAGAATTTTCCGAGAATTTTCCGAGAATTTTCCGAGAATTTTCCGAGAATTTTCCGAGATTTTCCCGAGAATTTTCAGAGAATTTTCCGAGAATTTTCCGAGAATTTTCCGAGAATTTTCCGAGAATTTTCCGAGATTTTTCCGAGAATTTTCCGAGAATTTTCCGAGAATTTTCTGAGAATTTTCCGAGAATTTTCCGAGAATTTTCCGAGATTTTCCCGAGAATTTCCCGAGAATTTTCCGAGAATTTTCCGAGAATTTTCCGAGAATTTTCCGAGAATTTTTCCGAGAATTTTCCGAGAATTTTCCGAGAATTTTCCGTCAATTTTCCGAGAATTTTCCGAGAATTTTCCGAGAATTTTCCGAGAATTTTCCGAGAATTTTCCGAGAATTTTCCGAGAATTTTCCGAGAATTTTCCGAGAATGTTCCGAGAATTTTCCGAGAATTTTCCGAGAATTTTGCGAGAATTTTCCGAGAATTTTCCGTCAATTTTCCGAGAATTTTCCGAGAATTTTCCGAGAATTTTCCGAGAATTTTCCGAGAATTTTCCGAGAATTTTCCGAGAATTTTCCGAGAATTTTCCGAGAATTTTCCGAGAATTTTCTGAGAATTTTCCGAGAATTTTTCGAGAATTTTCCGAGATTTTCCCGAGAATTTTCCGAGAATTTTCCGAGAATTTTCCGAGAATTTTCCGAGAATTTTCCAAGAATTTTCCCAGAATTTTCCGAGAATTTTCCGAGAATTTTCCGAGAATTTTGCGTCAATTTTCCGAGAATTTTGCGAGAATTTTCCGAGAATTTTCCGAGAATTTTCCGAGAATTTTCCGAGAATTTTCGGAGAATTTTCCGAGAATTTTCCGAGAATTTTCCGAGAATTTTCCGAGAATTTTCCGAGAATTTTCCAAGAATTTTCTGGGAATTTTCCGAGAATTTTCCGAGAATTTTCCGAGAATTTTCCGAGAATTTTCCGGGAATTTTCCGAGAATTTTCTGAGAATTTTCCGAGAATTTTCCGAGAATTTTCCGAGAATTTTCCGAGAATTTTCCGTCAATTTTCGGAGAATTTTCCGAGAATTTTCCGAGAATTTTCCGAGAATTTTCCGAGAATTTTCTGAGAATTTTCCGAGAATTTTCCGAGAATTTTCCGAGAATTTTCCGAGAATTTTCTGAGAATTTTCCGAGAATTTCCCGAGAATTTTCCGAGAATTTTCCGAGAAATTTCCAAGAATTTTCGGAGAATTTCCCGAGAATTTTCCGAGAATTTTCCGAGAATTTTCCGTCAATTTTCCGAGAATTTTCCGAGAATTTTCCGAGAATTTTCCGAGAATTTTCCGAGAATTTTCCGAGAATTTTCCGAGATTTTTCCGAGAATTTTCCGGGAATTTTCCGAGAATTTTCCGAGAATTTTCCGAGAATTTTCCGAGAATTTTCCGAGAATTTTCCGAGAATTTTCCGAGAATTTTCTGAGAATTTTCCGAGAATTTTCCGAGAATTTTCCGAGATTTTCCCGAGAATTTTCCGAGAATTTTCCGAGAATTTTCCGAGAATTTTCCGAGAATTTTCCGAGAATTTTCCCAGAATTTTCCGAGAATTTTCCGAGAATTTTCCGAGAATGTTCCGAGAATTTTCCGTCAATTTTCGGAGAATTTTCCGAGAATTTTCCGAGAATTTTCCGAGAATTTTCCGAGAATTTTCTGAGAATTTTCCGAGAATTTTCCGAGAATTTTCCGAGAATTTTCCGAGAATTTTCCGAGAATTTTCCGAGATTTTCCGGAGAATTTTCCGAGAATTTTCCGAGAATTTTCCGAGAATTTTCCGAGAATTTTCCGAGAATTTTCCGAGATTTTTCCGAGAATTTTCCGAGAATTTTCCGAGAATTTTCTGAGAATTTTCCGAGAATTTTCCGAGAATTTTCCGAGATTTTCCCGAGAATTTCCCGAGAATTTTCCGAGAATTTTCCGAGAAATTTCCGAGAATTTTCGGAGAATTTCCCGAGAATTTTCCGAGAATTTTCCGAGAATTTTCCGTCAATTTTCCGAGAATTTTCCGAGAATTTTCCGAGAATTTTCCGAGAATTTTCCGAGAATTTTCCGAGAATTTTCCGAGAATTTTCCGAGAATTTTCCGAGAATTTTCCGAGAATTTTCCCGGAATTTTCCGAGAATTTTCCGAGAATTTTCCGAGAATTTTCCGTCAATTTTCCGAGAATTTTCCGAGAATTTTCCGAGAATTTTCCGTCAATTTTCCGTGAATTTTCCGAGAATTTTCCGAGAATTTTCCGAGAATTTTCCGAGAATTTTCCGAGAATTTTCCGAGAATTTTCCGAGAATTTTCGGAGAATTTTCCGAGAATTTTCCGAGAATTTTCCGAGAATTTTCCGAGAATTTTCCGGGAATTTTCCGAGAATTTTCTGAGAATTTTCCGAGAATTTTCCGAGAATTTTCCGAGAATTTTCCGAGAATTTTCCGTCAATTTTCGGAGAATTTTCCGAGAATTTTCCGAGAATTTTCCGAGAATTTTCCGAGAATTTTCTGAGAATTTTCCGAGAATTTTCCGAGAATTTTCCGAGAATTTTCCGAGAATTTTCCGAGAATTTTCCGAGAATTTTCCGAGATTTTCCGGTGAATTTTCCGAGAATTTTCCGAGAATTTTCCGAGAATTTTCCGAGAATTTTCCGAGAATTTTCCGAGATTTTTCCGAGAATTTTCCGAGAATTTTCCGAGAATTTTCTGAGAATTTTCCGAGAATTTTCCGAGAATTTTCCGAGATTTTCCCGAGAATTTCCCGAGAATTTTCCGAGAATTTTCCGAGAAATTTCCGAGAATTTTCGGAGAATTTCCCGAGAATTTTCCGAGAATTTTCCGAGAATTTTCCGTCAATTTTCCGAGAATTTTCCGAGAATTTTCCGAGAATTTTCCGAGAATTTTCCGAGAATTTTCCGAGAATTTTCCGAGAATTTTCCGAGAATTTTCCGAGAATTTTCCGAGAATTTTCCCGGAATTTTCCGAGAATTTTCCGAGAATTTTCCGAGAATTTTCCGTCAATTTTCCGAGAATTTTCCGAGAATTTTCCGAGAATTTTCCGTCAATTTTCCGTGAATTTTCCGAGAATTTTCCAAGAATTTTCTGGGAATTTTCCGAGAATTTTCCGAGAATTTTCCGAGAATTTTCCGAGAATTTTCCGGGAATTTTCCGAGAATTTTCTGAGAATTTTCCGAGAATTTTCCGAGAATTTTCCGAGAATTTTCCGAGAATTTTCCGTCAATTTTCGGAGAATTTTCCGAGAATTTTCCGAGAATTTTCCGAGAATTTTCCGAGAATTTTCTGAGAATTTTCCGAGAATTTTCCGAGAATTTTCCGAGAATTTTCCGAGAATTTTCCGAGAATTTTCCGAGATTTTCCGGAGAATTTTCCGAGAATTTTCCGAGAATTTTCCGAGAATTTTCCGAGAATTTTCCGAGAATTTTCCGAGATTTTTCCGAGAATTTTCCGAGAATTTTCCGAGAATTTTCTGAGAATTTTCCGAGAATTTTCCGAGAATTTTCCGAGATTTTCCCGAGAATTTCCCGAGAATTTTCCGAGAATTTTCCGAGAAATTTCCGAGAATTTTCGGAGAATTTCCCGAGAATTTTCCGAGAATTTTCCGAGAATTTTCCGTCAATTTTCCGAGAATTTTCCGAGAATTTTCCGAGAATTTTCCGAGAATTTTCCGAGAATTTTCCGAGAATTTTCCGAGAATTTTCCGAGAATTTTCCGAGAATTTTCCGAGAATTTTCCCGGAATTTTCCGAGAATTTTCCGAGAATTTTCCGAGAATTTTCCGTCAATTTTCCGAGAATTTTCCGAGAATTTTCCGAGAATTTTCCGTCAATTTTCCGTGAATTTTCCGAGAATTTTCCGAGAATTTTCCGAGAATTTTCCGAGAATTTTCCGAGAATTTTCCGAGAATTTTCCGAGAATTTTCGGAGAATTTTCCGAGAATTTTCCGAGAATTTTCCGAGAATTTTCCGAGAATTTTCCGGGAATTTTCCGAGAATTTTCTGAGAATTTTCCGAGAATTTTCCGAGAATTTTCCGAGAATTTTCCGAGAATTTTCCGTCAATTTTCGGAGAATTTTCCGAGAATTTTCCGAGAATTTTCCGAGAATTTTCCGAGAATTTTCTGAGAATTTTCCGAGAATTTTCCGAGAATTTTCCGAGAATTTTCCGAGAATTTTCCGAGAATTTTCCGAGAATTTTCCGAGATTTTCCGGAGAATTTTCCGAGAATTTTCCGAGAATTTTCCGAGAATTTTCCGAGAATGTTCCGAGAATTTTCCGAGAATTTTCCGAGAATTTTGCGAGAATTTTCCGAGAATTTTCCGTCAATTTTCCGAGAATTTTCCGAGAATTTTCCGAGAATTTTCCGAGAATTTTCCGAGAATTTTCCGAGAATTTTCCGAGAATTTTCCGAGAATTTTCCGAGAATTTTCCGAGAATTTTCTGAGAATTTTCCGAGAATTTTTCGAGAATTTTCCGAGATTTTCCCGAGAATTTTCCGAGAATTTTCCGAGAATTTTCCGAGAATTTTCCGAGAATTTTCCAAGAATTTTCCCAGAATTTTCCGAGAATTTTCCGAGAATTTTCCGAGAATTTTGCGTCAATTTTCCGAGAATTTTGCGAGAATTTTCCGAGAATTTTCCGAGAATTTTCCGAGAATTTTCCGAGAATTTTCGGAGAATTTTCCGAGAATTTTCCGAGAATTTTCCGAGAATTTTCCGAGAATTTTCCGAGAATTTTCCAAGAATTTTCTGGGAATTTTCCGAGAATTTTCCGAGAATTTTCCGAGAATTTTCCGAGAATTTTCCGGGAATTTTCCGAGAATTTTCTGAGAATTTTCCGAGAATTTTCCGAGAATTTTCCGAGAATTTTCCGAGAATTTTCCGTCAATTTTCGGAGAATTTTCCGAGAATTTTCCGAGAATTTTCCGAGAATTTTCCGAGAATTTTCTGAGAATTTTCCGAGAATTTTCCGAGAATTTTCCGAGAATTTTCCGAGAATTTTCTGAGAATTTTCCGAGAATTTCCCGAGAATTTTCCGAGAATTTTCCGAGAAATTTCCAAGAATTTTCGGAGAATTTCCCGAGAATTTTCCGAGAATTTTCCGAGAATTTTCCGTCAATTTTCCGAGAATTTTCCGAGAATTTTCCGAGAATTTTCCGAGAATTTTCCGAGAATTTTCCGAGAATTTTCCGAGATTTTTCCGAGAATTTTCCGGGAATTTTCCGAGAATTTTCCGAGAATTTTCCGAGAATTTTCCGAGAATTTTCCGAGAATTTTCCGAGAATTTTCCGAGAATTTTCTGAGAATTTTCCGAGAATTTTCCGAGAATTTTCCGAGATTTTCCCGAGAATTTTCCGAGAATTTTCCGAGAATTTTCCGAGAATTTTCCGAGAATTTTCCGAGAATTTTCCCAGAATTTTCCGAGAATTTTCCGAGAATTTTCCGAGAATGTTCCGAGAATTTTCCGTCAATTTTCGGAGAATTTTCCGAGAATTTTCCGAGAATTTTCCGAGAATTTTCCGAGAATTTTCTGAGAATTTTCCGAGAATTTTCCGAGAATTTTCCGAGAATTTTCCGAGAATTTTCCGAGAATTTTCCGAGATTTTCCGGAGAATTTTCCGAGAATTTTCCGAGAATTTTCCGAGAATTTTCCGAGAATTTTCCGAGAATTTTCCGAGATTTTTCCGAGAATTTTCCGAGAATTTTCCGAGAATTTTCTGAGAATTTTCCGAGAATTTTCCGAGAATTTTCCGAGATTTTCCCGAGAATTTCCCGAGAATTTTCCGAGAATTTTCCGAGAAATTTCCGAGAATTTTCGGAGAATTTCCCGAGAATTTTCCGAGAATTTTCCGAGAATTTTCCGTCAATTTTCCGAGAATTTTCCGAGAATTTTCCGAGAATTTTCCGAGAATTTTCCGAGAATTTTCCGAGAATTTTCCGAGAATTTTCCGAGAATTTTCCGAGAATTTTCCCGGAATTTTCCGAGAATTTTCCGAGAATTTTCCAAGAATTTTCTGGGAATTTTCCGAGAATTTTCCGAGAATTTTCCGAGAATTTTCCGAGAATTTTCCGGGAATTTTCCGAGAATTTTCTGAGAATTTTCCGAGAATTTTCCGAGAATTTTCCGAGAATTTTCCGAGAATTTTCCGTCAATTTTCGGAGAATTTTCCGAGAATTTTCCGAGAATTTTCCGAGAATTTTCCGAGAATTTTCTGAGAATTTTCCGAGAATTTTCCGAGAATTTTCCGAGAATTTTCCGAGAATTTTCTGAGAATTTTCCGAGAATTTCCCGAGAATTTTCCGAGAATTTTCCGAGAAATTTCCAAGAATTTTCGGAGAATTTCCCGAGAATTTTCCGAGAATTTTCCGAGAATTTTCCGTCAATTTTCCGAGAATTTTCCGAGAATTTTCCGAGAATTTTCCGAGAATTTTCCGAGAATTTTCCGAGAATTTTCCGAGATTTTTCCGAGAATTTTCCGGGAATTTTCCGAGAATTTTCCGAGAATTTTCCGAGAATTTTCCGAGAATTTTCCGAGAATTTTCCGAGAATTTTCCGAGAATTTTCTGAGAATTTTCCGAGAATTTTCCGAGAATTTTCCGAGATTTTCCCGAGAATTTTCCGAGAATTTTCCGAGAATTTTCCGAGAATTTTCCGAGAATTTTCCGAGAATTTTCCCAGAATTTTCCGAGAATTTTCCGAGAATTTTCCGAGAATGTTCCGAGAATTTTCCGTCAATTTTCGGAGAATTTTCCGAGAATTTTCCGAGAATTTTCCGAGAATTTTCCGAGAATTTTCTGAGAATTTTCCGAGAATTTTCCGAGAATTTTCCGAGAATTTTCCGAGAATTTTCCGAGAATTTTCCGAGATTTTCCGGAGAATTTTCCGAGAATTTTCCGAGAATTTTCCGAGAATTTTCCGAGAATTTTCCGAGAATTTTCCGAGATTTTTCCGAGAATTTTCCGAGAATTTTCCGAGAATTTTCTGAGAATTTTCCGAGAATTTTCCGAGAATTTTCCGAGATTTTCCCGAGAATTTCCCGAGAATTTTCCGAGAATTTTCCGAGAAATTTCCGAGAATTTTCGGAGAATTTCCCGAGAATTTTCCGAGAATTTTCCGAGAATTTTCCGTCAATTTTCCGAGAATTTTCCGAGAATTTTCCGAGAATTTTCCGAGAATTTTCCGAGAATTTTCCGAGAATTTTCCGAGAATTTTCCGAGAATTTTCCGAGAATTTTCCCGGAATTTTCCGAGAATTTTCCGAGAATTTTCCGAGAATTTTCCGTCAATTTTCCGAGAATTTTCCGAGAATTTTCCGAGAATTTTCCGTCAATTTTCCGTGAATTTTCCGAGAATTTTCCGAGAATTTTCCGAGAATTTTCCGAGAATTTTCCGAGAATTTTCCGAGAATTTTCCGAGAATTTTCGGAGAATTTTCCGAGAATTTTCCGAGAATTTTCCGAGAATTTTCCGAGAATTTTCCGGGAATTTTCCGAGAATTTTCTGAGAATTTTCCGAGAATTTTCCGAGAATTTTCCGAGAATTTTCCGAGAATTTTCCGTCAATTTTCGGAGAATTTTCCGAGAATTTTCCGAGAATTTTCCGAGAATTTTCCGAGAATTTTCTGAGAATTTTCCGAGAATTTTCCGAGAATTTTCCGAGAATTTTCCGAGAATTTTCCGAGAATTTTCCGAGAATTTTCCGAGATTTTCCGGAGAATTTTCCGAGAATTTTCCGAGAATTTTCCGAGAATTTTCCGAGAATTTTCCGAGAATTTTCCGAGATTTTTCCGAGAATTTTCCGAGAATTTTCCGAGAATTTTCTGAGAATTTTCCGAGAATTTTCCGAGAATTTTCCGAGATTTTCCCGAGAATTTCCCGAGAATTTTCCGAGAATTTTCCGAGAAATTTCCGAGAATTTTCGGAGAATTTCCCGAGAATTTTCCGAGAATTTTCCGAGAATTTTCCGTCAATTTTCCGAGAATTTTCCGAGAATTTTCCGAGAATTTTCCGAGAATTTTCCGAGAATTTTCCGAGAATTTTCCGAGAATTTTCCGAGAATTTTCCGAGAATTTTCCGAGAATTTTCCCGGAATTTTCCGAGAATTTTCCGAGAATTTTCCGAGAATTTTCCGTCAATTTTCCGAGAATTTTCCGAGAATTTTCCGAGAATTTTCCGTCAATTTTCCGTGAATTTTCCGAGAATTTTCCAAGAATTTTCTGGGAATTTTCCGAGAATTTTCCGAGAATTTTCCGAGAATTTTCCGAGAATTTTCCGGGAATTTTCCGAGAATTTTCTGAGAATTTTCCGAGAATTTTCCGAGAATTTTCCGAGAATTTTCCGAGAATTTTCCGTCAATTTTCGGAGAATTTTCCGAGCATTTTCCGAGAATTTTCCGAGAATTTTCCGAGAATTTTCTGAGAATTTTCCGAGAATTTTCCGAGAATTTTCCGAGAATTTTCCGAGAATTTTCCGAGAATTTTCCGAGATTTTCCGGAGAATTTTCCGAGAATTTTCCGAGAATTTTCCGAGAATTTTCCGAGAATTTTCCGAGAATTTTCCGAGATTTTTCCGAGAATTTTCCGAGAATTTTCCGAGAATTTTCTGAGAATTTTCCGAGAATTTTCCGAGAATTTTCCGAGATTTTCCCGAGAATTTCCCGAGAATTTTCCGAGAATTTTCCGAGAAATTTCCGAGAATTTTCGGAGAATTTCCCGAGAATTTTCCGAGAATTTTCCGAGAATTTTCCGTCAATTTTCCGAGAATTTTCCGAGAATTTTCCGAGAATTTTCCGAGAATTTTCCGAGAATTTTCCGAGAATTTTCCGAGAATTTTCCGAGAATTTTCCGAGAATTTTCCGAGAATTTTCCCGGAATTTTCCGAGAATTTTCCGAGAATTTTCCGAGAATTTTCCGTCAATTTTCCGAGAATTTTCCGAGAATTTTCCGAGAATTTTCCGTCAATTTTCCGTGAATTTTCCGAGAATTTTCCGAGAATTTTCCGAGAATTTTCCGAGAATTTTCCGAGAATTTTCCGAGAATTTTCCGAGAATTTTCGGAGAATTTTCCGAGAATTTTCCGAGAATTTTCCGAGAATTTTCCGAGAATTTTCCGGGAATTTTCCGAGAATTTTCTGAGAATTTTCCGAGAATTTTCCGAGAATTTTCCGAGAATTTTCCGAGAATTTTCCGTCAATTTTCGGAGAATTTTCCGAGAATTTTCCGAGAATTTTCCGAGAATTTTCCGAGAATTTTCTGAGAATTTTCCGAGAATTTTCCGAGAATTTTCCGAGAATTTTCCGAGAATTTTCCGAGAATTTTCCGAGAATTTTCCGAGATTTTCCGGAGAATTTTCCGAGAATTTTCTGAGAATTTTCCGAGAATTTTCCGAGAATTTTCCGAGAATTTTCCGAGATTTTTCCGAGAATTTTCCGAGAATTTTCCGAGAATTTTCTGAGAATTTTCCGAGAATTTTCCGAGAATTTTCCGAGATTTTCCCGAGAATTTCCCGAGAATTTTCCGAGAATTTTCCGAGAAATTTCCGAGAATTTTCGGAGAATTTCCCGAGAATTTTCCGAGAATTTTCCGAGAATTTTCCGTCAATTTTCCGAGAATTTTCCGAGAATTTTCCGAGAATTTTCCGAGAATTTTCCGAGAATTTTCCGAGAATTTTCCGAGAATTTTCCGAGAATTTTCCGAGAATTTTCCGAGAATTTTCCCGGAATTTTCCGAGAATTTTCCGAGAATTTTCCGAGAATTTTCCGTCAATTTTCCGAGAATTTTCCGAGAATTTTCCGAGAATTTTCCGTCAATTTTCCGTGAATTTTCCGAGAATTTTCCGAGAATTTTCCGAGAATTTTCCGAGAATTTTCCGAGAATTTTCCGAGAATTTTCCGAGAATTTTCCGAGAATTTTCCGAGAATTTTCCCGGAATTTTCCGAGAATTTTCCGAGAATTTTCCGAGAATTTTCCGTCAATTTTCCGAGAATTTTCCGAGAATTTTCCGAGAATTTTCCGTCAATTTTCCGTGAATTTTCCGAGAATTTTCCGAGAATTTTCCGAGAATTTTCCGAGAATTTTCCGAGAATTTTCCGAGAATTTTCCGAGAATTTTCCGAGAATTTTCCGAGATTTTCCCGAGAATTTTCCGAGAATTTTCCGAGAATTTTCCGAGATTTTTCCGAGAATTTTCCGAGAATTTTCCGAGATTTTTCCGAGAATTTTCCGAGAATTTTCCGAGAATTTTCTGAGAATTTTCCGAGAATTTTCCGAGAATTTTCCGAGATTTTCCCGAGAATTTCCCGAGAATTTTCCGAGAATTTTCCGAGATTTTCCCGAGAATTTCCCGAGAATTTTTCCGAGAATTTTCCGAGAATTTTCCGAGAATTTTCCGTCAATTTTCCGAGAAATTTCCGAGAATTTTCCGAGAATTTTCCGACAATTTTCCGAGAGTTTTCCGAGAATTTTCCGAGAATTTTCCGAGAATTTTCCGAGAATTTTCCGAGAATGTTCCGAGAATTTTCCGAGAATTTTCCGAGAATTTTGCGAGAATTTTCCGAGAATTTTCCGAGAATTTTCCGAGAATTTTCCGAGAATTTTCGGAGAATTTTGCGAGAATTTTCCGAGAATTTTCCGAGAATTTTCCGAGAATTTTCCAAGAATTTTCTGGGAATTTTCCGAGAATTTTCCGAGAATTTTCCGAGAATTTTCCGAGAATTTTCCGGGAGTTTTCCGAGAATTTTCTGAGAATTTTCCGAGAATTTTCCGAGAATTTTCCGAGCATTTTCCGAGAATTTTCCGTCAATTTTCGGAGAATTTTCCGAGAATTTTCCGAGAATTTTCCGAGAATTTTCCGAGAATTTTCTGAGAATTTTCCGAGAATTTTCCGAGAATTTTCCGAGAATTTTCCGAGAATTTTCCGAGAATTTTCCGAGAATTTTCCGAGATTTTCCCGAGAATTTTCCGAGAATTTTCCGAGAATTTTCCGAGAATTTTCCGAGAATTTTCCGAGAATTTTCCGAGAATTTTCCGAGAATTTTCCGAGAATTTTCTGAGAATTTTCCGAGAATTTTCCGAGAATTTTCCGAGATTCTCCCGAGAATTTTCCGAGAATTTTCCGAGAATTTTCCGAGAATTTTCCGAGAATTTTCCGAGAATTTTCCCAGAATTTTCCGAGAATTTTCCGAGAATTTTCCGAGAATTTTCCGTCAATTTTCCGAGAATTTTGCGAGAATTTTCCGAGAATTTTCCGAGAATTTTCCGAGAATTTTCCGAGAATTTTCGGAGAATTTTCCGAGAATTTTCCGAGAATTTTCCGAGATTTTCCCGAGAATTTCCCGAGAATTTTCCGAGAATTTTCCGAGATTTTTCCGAGAATTTTCCGAGAATTTTTCCGAGAATTTTCCGAGAATTTTCCGAGAATTTTCCGTCAATTTTCCGAGAATTTTCCGAGAATTTTCCGAGAATTTTCCGAGAATTTTCCGAGAATTTTCCGAGAATTTTCCGAGAATTTTCCGAGAATTTTCCGAGAATTTTCCGTCAATTTTCCGAGAATTTTCCGAGAATTTTCCGAGAATTTTCCGAGAATTTTCCGAGAATTTTCCGAGAATTTTCCGAGAATTTTCCGAGAATTTTCCGAGAATTTTCCGAGAATTTTCTGAGAATTTTCCGAGAATTTTCCGAGAATTTTCCGAGATTTTCCCGAGAATTTTCCGAGAATTTTCCGAGAATTTTCCGAGAATTTTCCGAGAATTTTCCGAGAATTTTCCCAGAATTTTCCGAGAATTTTCCGAGAATTTTCCGAGAATTTTCCGTCAATTTTCCGAGAATTTTGCGAGAATTTTCCGAGAATTTTCCGAGAATTTTCCGAGATTTTTCCGAGAATTTTCCGAGAATTTTCCGAGATTTTTCCGAGAATTTTCCGAGAATTTTCCGAGAATTTTCTGAGAATTTTCCGAGAATTTTCCGAGAATTTTCCGAGATTTTCCCGAGAATTTCCCGAGAATTTTCCGAGAATTTTCCGAGAATTTTCCGAGATTTTTTCCGAGAATTTTTCCGAGAATTTTCCGAGAATTTTCCGAGAATTTTCCGTCAATTTTCCGAGAATTTTCCGAGAATTTTCCGAGAATTTTCCGAGAATTTTCCGAGAATTTTCCGAGAATTTTCGGAGAATTTTCCGAGAATTTTCCGAGAATGTTCCGAGAATTTTCCGAGAATTTTCCGAGAATTTTGCGAGAATTTTCCGAGAATTTTCCGAGAATTTTCCGGGAATTTTCCGAGAATTTTCGGAGAATTTTCCGAGAATTTTCCGAGAATTTTCCGAGAATTTTCCGAGAATTTTCCGAGAATTTTCCGAGAATTTTCCGAGAATTTTCCGAGAATTTTCTGAGAATTTTCCGAGAATTTTCCGAGAATTTTCCGAGATTTTCCTGAAGAATTTTCCGAGAATTTTCCGAGAATTTTCCGAGAATTTTCCGAGAATTTTCCAAGAATTTTCCCAGAATTTTCCGAGAATTTTCCGAGAATTTTCCGAGAATTTTCCGAGAATTTTCCGAGAATTTTCCGACAATTTTCCGAGAATTTTCCGAGAATTTTCCGAGAATTTTCCGAGAATTTTCCGAGAATTTTCCGAGAATTTTGCGAGAATTTTCCGAGAATTTTCCGTCAATTTTCCGAGAATTTTCCGAGAATTTTCCGAGAATTTTCCGAGAATTTTCCGAGAATTTTCCGAGAATTTTCCGAGAATTTTCCGAGAATTTTCCGAGAATTTTCCGAGAATTTTCTGAGAATTTTCCGAGAATTTTCCGAGAATTTTCCGAGATTTTCCCGAGAATTTTCCGAGAATTTTCCGAGAATTTTCCGAGAATTTTCCGAGAATTTTCCGAGAATTTTCCCAGAATTTTCCGAGAATTTTCCGAGAATTTTCCGAGGATTTTCCGTCAATTTTCCGAGAATTTTGCGAGAATTTTCCGAGAATTTTCCGAGAATTTTCCGAGAATTTTCCGAGAATTTTCGGAGAATTTTCCGAGAATTTTCCGAGAATTTTCCGAGATTTTCCCGAGAATTTCCCGAGAATTTTCCGAGAATTTTCCGAGAATTTTCCGAGAATTTTCCGAGAATTTTTCCGAGAATTTTTCCGAGAATTTTCCGAGAATTTTCCGAGAATTTTCCGTCAATTTTCCGAGAATTTTCCGAGAATTTTCCGAGAATTTTCCGAGAATTTTCCGAGAATTTTCCGAGAATTTTCCGAGAATTTTCCGAGAATTTTCCGAGAATTTTCCGAGAATGTTCCGAGAATTTTCCGAGAATTTTCCGAGAATTTTGCGAGAATTTTCCGAGAATTTTCCGTCAATTTTCCGAGAATTTTCCGAGAATTTTCCGACAATTTTCCGAGAATTTTCCGAGAATTTTCCGAGAATTTTCCGAGAATTTTCCGAGAATTTTCCGAGAATTTTCCGAGATTTTCCCGAGAATTTTCAGAGAATTTTCCGAGAATTTTCCGAGAATTTTCCGAGAATTTTCCGAGAATTTTCCGAGATTTTTCCGAGAATTTTCCGAGAATTTTCCGAGAATTTTCTGAGAATTTTCCGAGAATTTTCCGAGAATTTTCCGAGATTTTCCCGAGAATTTCCCGAGAATTTTCCGAGAATTTTCCGAGAATTTTCCGAGAATTTTCCGAGAATTTTTCCGAGAATTTTCCGAGAATTTTCCGAGAATTTTCCGTCAATTTTCCGAGAATTTTCCGAGAATTTTCCGAGAATTTTCCGAGAATTTTCCGAGAATTTTCCGAGAATTTTCCGAGAATTTTCCGAGAATTTTCCGAGAATGTTCCGAGAATTTTCCGAGAATTTTCCGAGAATTTTGCGAGAATTTTCCGAGAATTTTCCGTCAATTTTCCGAGAATTTTCCGAGAATTTTCCGAGAATTTTCCGAGAATTTTCCGAGAATTTTCCGAGAATTTTCCGAGAATTTTCCGAGAATTTTCCGAGAATTTTCCGAGAATTTTCTGAGAATTTTCCGAGAATTTTTCGAGAATTTTCCGAGATTTTCCCGAGAATTTTCCGAGAATTTTCCGAGAATTTTCCGAGAATTTTCCGAGAATTTTCCAAGAATTTTCCCAGAATTTTCCGAGAATTTTCCGAGAATTTTCCGAGAATTTTGCGTCAATTTTCCGAGAATTTTGCGAGAATTTTCCGAGAATTTTCCGAGAATTTTCCGAGAATTTTCCGAGAATTTTCGGAGAATTTTCCGAGAATTTTCCGAGAATTTTCCGAGAATTTTCCGAGAATTTTCCGAGAATTTTCCAAGAATTTTCTGGGAATTTTCCGAGAATTTTCCGAGAATTTTCCGAGAATTTTCCGAGAATTTTCCGGGAATTTTCCGAGAATTTTCTGAGAATTTTCCGAGAATTTTCCGAGAATTTTCCGAGAATTTTCCGAGAATTTTCCGTCAATTTTCGGAGAATTTTCCGAGAATTTTCCGAGAATTTTCCGAGAATTTTCCGAGAATTTTCTGAGAATTTTCCGAGAATTTTCCGAGAATTTTCCGAGAATTTTCCGAGAATTTTCTGAGAATTTTCCGAGAATTTCCCGAGAATTTTCCGAGAATTTTCCGAGAAATTTCCAAGAATTTTCGGAGAATTTCCCGAGAATTTTCCGAGAATTTTCCGAGAATTTTCCGTCAATTTTCCGAGAATTTTCCGAGAATTTTCCGAGAATTTTCCGAGAATTTTCCGAGAATTTTCCGAGAATTTTCCGAGATTTTTCCGAGAATTTTCCGGGAATTTTCCGAGAATTTTCCGAGAATTTTCCGAGAATTTTCCGAGAATTTTCCGAGAATTTTCCGAGAATTTTCCGAGAATTTTCTGAGAATTTTCCGAGAATTTTCCGAGAATTTTCCGAGATTTTCCCGAGAATTTTCCGAGAATTTTCCGAGAATTTTCCGAGAATTTTCCGAGAATTTTCCGAGAATTTTCCCAGAATTTTCCGAGAATTTTCCGAGAATTTTCCGAGAATTTTCCGTCAATTTTCCGAGAATTTTCCGAGAATTTCCCGAGAATTTTCCGAGAATTTTCCGAGAATTTTCCGAGATTTTTTCCGAGAATTTTTCCGAGAATTTTCCGAGAATTTTCCGAGAATTTTCCGTCAATTTTCCGAGAATTTTCCGAGAATTTTCCGAGAATTTTCCGAGAATTTTCCGAGAATTTTCCGAGAATTTTCGGAGAATTTTCCGAGAATTTTCCGAGAATGTTCCGAGAATTTTCCGAGAATTTTCCGAGAATTTTGCGAGAATTTTCCGAGAATTTTCCGAGAATTTTCCGGGAATTTTCCGAGAATTTTCGGAGAATTTTCCGAGAATTTTCCGAGAATTTTCCGAGAATTTTCCGAGAATTTTCCGAGAATTTTCCGAGAATTTTCCGAGAATTTTCCGAGAATTTTCTGAGAATTTTCCGAGAATTTTCCGAGAATTTTCCGAGATTTTCCTGAAGAATTTTCCGAGAATTTTCCGAGAATTTTCCGAGAATTTTCCGAGAATTTTCCAAGAATTTTCCCAGAATTTTCCGAGAATTTTCCGAGAATTTTCCGAGAATTTTCCGTCAATTTTCCGAGGATTTTGCGAGAATTTTCCGAGAATTTTCCGAGAATTTTCCGAGAATTTTCCGAGAATTTTCGGAGAATTTTCCGAGAATTTTCCGAGAATTTTCCGAGATTTTCCCGAGAATTTCCCGAGAATTTTCCGAGAATTTTCCGAGAATTTTCCGAGAATTTTCCGAGAATTTTTCCGAGAATTTTCCGAGAATTTTCCGAGAATTTTCCGTCAATTTTCCGAGAATTTTCCGAGAATTTTCCGAGAATTTTCCGAGAATTTTCCGAGAATTTTCCGAGAATTTTCCGACAATTTTCCGAGAATTTTCCGAGAATTTTCCGAGAATTTTCCGAGAATTTTCCGAGAATTTTCCGAGAATTTTCCGAGAATTTTCCGAGAATTTTCTGAGAATTTTCCGAGAATTTTCCGAGAATTTTCCGAGATTTTCCTGAAGAATTTTCCGAGAATTTTCCGAGAATTTTCCGAGAATTTTCCGAGAATTTTCCAAGAATTTTCCCAGAATTTTCCGAGAATTTTCCGAGAATTTTCCGAGAATTTTCCGTCAATTTTCCGAGGATTTTGCGAGAATTTTCCGAGAATTTTCCGAGAATTTTCCGAGAATTTTCCGAGAATTTTCGGAGAATTTTCCGAGAATTTTCCGAGAATTTTCCGAGATTTTCCCGAGAATTTCCCGAGAATTTTCCGAGAATTTTCCGAGAATTTTCCGAGAATTTTCCGAGAATTTTTCCGAGAATTTTCCGAGAATTTTCCGAGAATTTTCCGAGAATTTTCCGAGAATTTTCCGAGAATTTTCCGAGATTTTTCCGAGAATTTTCCGGGAATTTTCCGAGAATTTTCCGAGAATTTTCCGAGAATTTTCCGAGAATTTTCCGAGAATTTTCCGAGAATTTTCCGAGAATTTTCTGAGAATTTTCCGAGAATTTTCCGAGAATTTTCCGAGATTTTCCCGAGAATTTTCCGAGAATTTTCCGAGAATTTTCCGAGAATTTTCCGAGAATTTTCCGAGAATTTTCCCAGAATTTTCCGAGAATTTTCCGAGAATTTTCCGAGAATTTTCCGTCAATTTTCCGAGAATTTTCCGAGAATTTCCCGAGAATTTTCCGAGAATTTTCCGAGAATTTTCCGAGATTTTTTCCGAGAATTTTTCCGAGAATTTTCCGAGAATTTTCCGAGAATTTTCCGTCAATTTTCCGAGAATTTTCCGAGAATTTTCCGAGAATTTTCCGAGAATTTTCCGAGAATTTTCCGAGAATTTTCGGAGAATTTTCCGAGAATTTTCCGAGAATGTTCCGAGAATTTTCCGAGAATTTTCCGAGAATTTTGCGAGAATTTTCCGAGAATTTTCCGAGAATTTTCCGGGAATTTTCCGAGAATTTTCGGAGAATTTTCCGAGAATTTTCCGAGAATTTTCCGAGAATTTTCCGAGAATTTTCCGAGAATTTTCCGAGAATTTTCCGAGAATTTTCCGAGAATTTTCTGAGAATTTTCCGAGAATTTTCCGAGAATTTTCCGAGATTTTCCTGAAGAATTTTCCGAGAATTTTCCGAGAATTTTCCGAGAATTTTCCGAGAATTTTCCAAGAATTTTCCCAGAATTTTCCGAGAATTTTCCGAGAATTTTCCGAGAATTTTCCGTCAATTTTCCGAGGATTTTGCGAGAATTTTCCGAGAATTTTCCGAGAATTTTCCGAGAATTTTCCGAGAATTTTCGGAGAATTTTCCGAGAATTTTCCGAGAATTTTCCGAGATTTTCCCGAGAATTTCCCGAGAATTTTCCGAGAATTTTCCGAGAATTTTCCGAGAATTTTCCGAGAATTTTTCCGAGAATTTTCCGAGAATTTTCCGAGAATTTTCCGTCAATTTTCCGAGAATTTTCCGAGAATTTTCCGAGAATTTTCCGAGAATTTTCCGAGAATTTTCCGAGAATTTTCCGACAATTTTCCGAGAATTTTCCGAGAATTTTCCGAGAATGTTCCGAGAATTTTCCGAGAATTTTCCGAGAATTTTGCGAGAATTTTCCGAGAATTTTCCGTCAATTTTCCGAGAATTTTCCGAGAATTTTCCGAGAATTTTCCGAGAATTTTCCGAGAATTTTCCGAGAATTTTCCGAGAATTTTCCGAGAATTTTCCGAGAATTTTCCGAGAATTTTCTGAGAATTTTCCGAGAATTTTCCGAGAATTTTCCGAGATTTTCCCGAGAATTTTCCGAGAATTTTCCGAGAATTTTCCGAGAATTTTCCGAGAATTTTCCGAGAATTTTCCCAGAATTTTCCGAGAATTTTCCGAGAATTTTCCGAGGATTTTCCGTCAATTTTCCGAGAATTTTGCGAGAATTTTCCGAGAATTTTCCGAGAATTTTCCGAGAATTTTCCGAGAATTTTCGGAGAATTTTCCGAGAATTTTCCGAGAATTTTCCGAGATTTTCCCGAGAATTTCCCGAGAATTTTCCGAGAATTTTCCGAGAATTTTCCGAGAATTTTCCGAGAATTTTTCCGAGAATTTTTCCGAGAATTTTCCGAGAATTTTCCGAGAATTTTCCGTCAATTTTCCGAGAATTTTCCGAGAATTTTCCGAGAATTTTCCGAGAATTTTCCGAGAATTTTCCGAGAATTTTCCGAGAATTTTCCGAGAATTTTCCGAGAATTTTCCGAGAATGTTCCGAGAATTTTCCGAGAATTTTCCGAGAATTTTGCGAGAATTTTCCGAGAATTTTCCGTCAATTTTCCGAGAATTTTCCGAGAATTTTCCGAGAATTTTCCGAGAATTTTCCGAGAATTTTCCGAGAATTTTCCGAGAATTTTCCGAGAATTTTCCGAGAATTTTCCGAGATTTTCCCGAGAATTTTCAGAGAATTTTCCGAGAATTTTCCGAGAATTTTCCGAGAATTTTCCGAGAATTTTCCGAGATTTTTCCGAGAATTTTCCGAGAATTTTCCGAGAATTTTCTGAGAATTTTCCGAGAATTTTCCGAGAATTTTCCGAGATTTTCCCGAGAATTTCCCGAGAATTTTCCGAGAATTTTCCGAGAATTTTCCGAGAATTTTCCGAGAATTTTTCCGAGAATTTTCCGAGAATTTTCCGAGAATTTTCCGTCAATTTTCCGAGAATTTTCCGAGAATTTTCCGAGAATTTTCCGAGAATTTTCCGAGAATTTTCCGAGAATTTTCCGAGAATTTTCCGAGAATTTTCCGAGAATGTTCCGAGAATTTTCCGAGAATTTTCCGAGAATTTTGCGAGAATTTTCCGAGAATTTTCCGTCAATTTTCCGAGAATTTTCCGAGAATTTTCCGAGAATTTTCCGAGAATTTTCCGAGAATTTTCCGAGAATTTTCCGAGAATTTTCCGAGAATTTTCCGAGAATTTTCCGAGAATTTTCTGAGAATTTTCCGAGAATTTTTCGAGAATTTTCCGAGATTTTCCCGAGAATTTTCCGAGAATTTTCCGAGAATTTTCCGAGAATTTTCCGAGAATTTTCCAAGAATTTTCCCAGAATTTTCCGAGAATTTTCCGAGAATTTTCCGAGAATTTTGCGTCAATTTTCCGAGAATTTTGCGAGAATTTTCCGAGAATTTTCCGAGAATTTTCCGAGAATTTTCCGAGAATTTTCGGAGAATTTTCCGAGAATTTTCCGAGAATTTTCCGAGAATTTTCCGAGAATTTTCCGAGAATTTTCCAAGAATTTTCTGGGAATTTTCCGAGAATTTTCCGAGAATTTTCCGAGAATTTTCCGAGAATTTTCCGGGAATTTTCCGAGAATTTTCTGAGAATTTTCCGAGAATTTTCCGAGAATTTTCCGAGAATTTTCCGAGAATTTTCCGTCAATTTTCGGAGAATTTTCCGAGAATTTTCCGAGAATTTTCCGAGAATTTTCCGAGAATTTTCTGAGAATTTTCCGAGAATTTTCCGAGAATTTTCCGAGAATTTTCCGAGAATTTTCTGAGAATTTTCCGAGAATTTCCCGAGAATTTTCCGAGAATTTTCCGAGAAATTTCCAAGAATTTTCGGAGAATTTCCCGAGAATTTTCCGAGAATTTTCCGAGAATTTTCCGTCAATTTTCCGAGAATTTTCCGAGAATTTTCCGAGAATTTTCCGAGAATTTTCCGAGAATTTTCCGAGAATTTTCCGAGATTTTTCCGAGAATTTTCCGGGAATTTTCCGAGAATTTTCCGAGAATTTTCCGAGAATTTTCCGAGAATTTTCCGAGAATTTTCCGAGAATTTTCCGAGAATTTTCTGAGAATTTTCCGAGAATTTTCCGAGAATTTTCCGAGATTTTCCCGAGAATTTTCCGAGAATTTTCCGAGAATTTTCCGAGAATTTTCCGAGAATTTTCCGAGAATTTTCCCAGAATTTTCCGAGAATTTTCCGAGAATTTTCCGAGAATTTTCCGTCAATTTTCCGAGAATTTTCCGAGAATTTCCCGAGAATTTTCCGAGAATTTTCCGAGAATTTTCCGAGATTTTTTCCGAGAATTTTTCCGAGAATTTTCCGAGAATTTTCCGAGAATTTTCCGTCAATTTTCCGAGAATTTTCCGAGAATTTTCCGAGAATTTTCCGAGAATTTTCCGAGAATTTTCCGAGAATTTTCGGAGAATTTTCCGAGAATTTTCCGAGAATGTTCCGAGAATTTTCCGAGAATTTTCCGAGAATTTTGCGAGAATTTTCCGAGAATTTTCCGAGAATTTTCCGGGAATTTTCCGAGAATTTTCGGAGAATTTTCCGAGAATTTTCCGAGAATTTTCCGAGAATTTTCCGAGAATTTTCCGAGAATTTTCCGAGAATTTTCCGAGAATTTTCCGAGAATTTTCTGAGAATTTTCCGAGAATTTTCCGAGAATTTTCCGAGATTTTCCTGAAGAATTTTCCGAGAATTTTCCGAGAATTTTCCGAGAATTTTCCGAGAATTTTCCAAGAATTTTCCCAGAATTTTCCGAGAATTTTCCGAGAATTTTCCGAGAATTTTCCGTCAATTTTCCGAGGATTTTGCGAGAATTTTCCGAGAATTTTCCGAGAATTTTCCGAGAATTTTCCGAGAATTTTCGGAGAATTTTCCGAGAATTTTCCGAGAATTTTCCGAGATTTTCCCGAGAATTTCCCGAGAATTTTCCGAGAATTTTCCGAGAATTTTCCGAGAATTTTCCGAGAATTTTTCCGAGAATTTTCCGAGAATTTTCCGAGAATTTTCCGTCAATTTTCCGAGAATTTTCCGAGAATTTTCCGAGAATTTTCCGAGAATTTTCCGAGAATTTTCCGAGAATTTTCCGACAATTTTCCGAGAATTTTCCGAGAATTTTCCGAGAATGTTCCGAGAATTTTCCGAGAATTTTCCGAGAATTTTGCGAGAATTTTCCGAGAATTTTCCGTCAATTTTCCGAGAATTTTCCGAGAATTTTCCGAGAATTTTCCGAGAATTTTCCGAGAATTTTCCGAGAATTTTCCGAGAATTTTCCGAGAATTTTCCGAGAATTTTCCGAGAATTTTCTGAGAATTTTCCGAGAATTTTCCGAGAATTTTCCGAGATTTTCCCGAGAATTTTCCGAGAATTTTCCGAGAATTTTCCGAGAATTTTCCGAGAATTTTCCGAGAATTTTCCCAGAATTTTCCGAGAATTTTCCGAGAATTTTCCGAGGATTTTCCGTCAATTTTCCGAGAATTTTGCGAGAATTTTCCGAGAATTTTCCGAGAATTTTCCGAGAATTTTCCGAGAATTTTCGGAGAATTTTCCGAGAATTTTCCGAGAATTTTCCGAGATTTTCCCGAGAATTTCCCGAGAATTTTCCGAGAATTTTCCGAGAATTTTCCGAGAATTTTCCGAGAATTTTTCCGAGAATTTTTCCGAGAATTTTCCGAGAATTTTCCGAGAATTTTCCGTCAATTTTCCGAGAATTTTCCGAGAATTTTCCGAGAATTTTCCGAGAATTTTCCGAGAATTTTCCGAGAATTTTCCGAGAATTTTCCGAGAATTTTCCGAGAATTTTCCGAGAATGTTCCGAGAATTTTCCGAGAATTTTGCGAGAATTTTGCGAGAATTTTCCGAGAATTTTCCGTCAATTTTCCGAGAATTTTCCGAGAATTTTCCGAGAATTTTCCGAGAATTTTCCGAGAATTTTCCGAGAATTTTCCGAGAATTTTCCGAGAATTTTCCGAGAATTTTCCGAGATTTTCCCGAGAATTTTCAGAGAATTTTCCGAGAATTTTCCGAGAATTTTCCGAGAATTTTCCGAGAATTTTCCGAGATTTTTCCGAGAATTTTCCGAGAATTTTCCGAGAATTTTCTGAGAATTTTCCGAGAATTTTCCGAGAATTTTCCGAGATTTTCCCGAGAATTTCCCGAGAATTTTCCGAGAATTTTCCGAGAATTTTCCGAGAATTTTCCGAGAATTTTTCCGAGAATTTTCCGAGAATTTTCCGAGAATTTTCCGTCAATTTTCCGAGAATTTTCCGAAAAATTTTCCGAGAATTTTCCGAGAATTTTCCGAGAATTTTCCGAGAATTTTCCGAGAATTTTCCGAGAATTTTCCGAGAATGTTCCGAGAATTTTCCGAGAATTTTCCGAGAATTTTCCGAGATTTTCCCGAGAATTTCCCGAGAATTTTCCGAGAATTTTCCGAGAATTTTCCGAGAATTTTCCGAGAATTTTCCGAGAATTTTCCGTCAATTTTCCGAGAATTTTCCGAGAATTTTCCGAGAATTTTCCGAGAATTTTCCGAGAATTTTCCGTCAATTTTCCGAGAATTTTCCGAGAATTTTCCGAGAATTTTCCGAGAATTTTCCGAGAATTTTCCGAGAATTTTCCGAGAATTTTCCGAGAATTTTCCGAGAATTTTCCGAGAATTTTCCGAGAATTTTCCGAGAATTTTCCGTCAATTTTCCGAGAATTTTCCGAGAATGTTCCGAGAATTTTCCGAGAATTTCCCGAGAATTTCCCGAGAATTTTCCGAGAATTTTCCGAGAAATTTCCGAGAATTTTCCGAGAATTTTTCCGAGAATTTTCCGAGAATTTTCCGAGAATTTTCCGAGAATTTTCTGAGAATTTTCCGAGAATTTTCCGAGAATTTTCCGAGATTTTCCCGAGAATTTCCCGAGAATTTTCCGAGAATTTTCCGAGAATTTTCCGAGAATTTTCCGAGAATTTTTCCGAGAATTTTCCGAGAATTTTCCGAGAATTTTCCGTCAATTTTCCGAGAATTTTCCGAGAATTTTCCGAGAATTTTCCGAGAATTTTCCGAGAATTTTCCGAGAATTTTCCTAGAATTTTCCGAGAATTTTCCGAGAATGTTCCGAGAATTTTCCGAGAATTTTCCGAGAATTTTGCGAGAATTTTCCGAGAATTTTCCGTCAATTTTCCGAGAATTTTCCGAGAATTTTCCGAGAATTTTCCGAGAATTTTCCGAGAATTTTCCGAGAATTTTCCGAGAATTTTCCGAGAATTTTCCGAGAATTTTCCGAGAATTTTCTGAGAATTTTCCGAGAATTTTTCGAGAATTTTCCGAGATTTTCCCGAGAATTTTCCGAGAATTTTCCGAGAATTTTCCGAGAATTTTCCGAGAATTTTCCAAGAATTTTCCCAGAATTTTCCGAGAATTTTCCGAGAATTTTCCGAGAATTTTGCGTCAATTTTCCGAGAATTTTGCGAGAATTTTCCGAGAATTTTCCGAGAATTTTCCGAGAATTTTCCGAGAATTTTCGGAGAATTTTCCGAGAATTTTCCGAAAATTTTCCGAGAATTTTCCGAGAATTTTCCGAGAATTTTCCAAGAATTTTCTGGGAATTTTCCGAGAATTTTCCGAGAATTTTCCGAGAATTTTCCGAGAATTTTCCGGGAATTTTCCGAGAATTTTCTGAGAATTTTCCGAGAATTTTCCGAGAATTTTCCGAGAATTTTCCGAGAATTTTCCGTCAATTTTCGGAGAATTTTCCGAGAATTTTCCGAGAATTTTCCGAGAATTTTCCGAGAATTTTCTGAGAATTTTCCGAGAATTTTCCGAGAATTTTCCGAGAATTTTCCGAGAATTTTCTGAGAATTTTCCGAGAATTTCCCGAGAATTTTCCGAGAATTTTCCGAGAAATTTCCAAGAATTTTCGGAGAATTTCCCGAGAATTTTCCGAGAATTTTCCGAGAATTTTCCGTCAATTTTCCGAGAATTTTCCGAGAATTTTCCGAGAATTTTCCGAGAATTTTCCGAGAATTTTCCGAGAATTTTCCGAGATTTTTCCGAGAATTTTCCGGGAATTTTCCGAGAATTTTCCGAGAATTTTCCGAGAATTTTCCGAGAATTTTCCGAGAATTTTCCGAGAATTTTCCGAGAATTTTCTGAGAATTTTCCGAGAATTTTCCGAGAATTTTCCGAGATTTTCCCGAGAATTTTCCGAGAATTTTCCGAGAATTTTCCGAGAATTTTCCGAGAATTTTCCGAGAATTTTCCCAGAATTTTCCGAGAATTTTCCGAGAATTTTCCGAGAATGTTCCGAGAATTTTCCGTCAATTTTCGGAGAATTTTCCGAGAATTTTCCGAGAATTTTCCGAGAATTTTCCGAGAATTTTCTGAGAATTTTCCGAGAATTTTCCGAGAATTTTCCGAGAATTTTCCGAGAATTTTCCGAGAATTTTCCGAGATTTTCCGGAGAATTTTCCGAGAATTTTCCGAGAATTTTCCGAGAATTTTCCGAGAATTTTCCGAGAATTTTCCGAGATTTTTCCGAGAATTTTCCGAGAATTTTCCGAGAATTTTCTGAGAATTTTCCGAGAATTTTCCGAGAATTTTCCGAGATTTTCCCGAGAATTTCCCGAGAATTTTCCGAGAATTTTCCGAGAAATTTCCGAGAATTTTCGGAGAATTTCCCGAGAATTTTCCGAGAATTTTCCGAGAATTTTCCGTCAATTTTCCGAGAATTTTCCGAGAATTTTCCGAGAATTTTCCGAGAATTTTCCGAGAATTTTCCGAGAATTTTCCGAGAATTTTCCGAGAATTTTCCGAGAATTTTCCGAGAATTTTCCCGGAATTTTCCGAGAATTTTCCGAGAATTTTCCGAGAATTTTCCGTCAATTTTCCGAGAATTTTCCGAGAATTTTCCGAGAATTTTCCGTCAATTTTCCGTGAATTTTCCGAGAATTTTCCGAGAATTTTCCGAGAATTTTCCGAGAATTTTCCGAGAATTTTCCGAGAATTTTCCGAGAATTTTCGGAGAATTTTCCGAGAATTTTCCGAGAATTTTCCGAGAATTTTCCGAGAATTTTCCGGGAATTTTCCGAGAATTTTCTGAGAATTTTCCGAGAATTTTCCGAGAATTTTCCGAGAATTTTCCGAGAATTTTCCGTCAATTTTCGGAGAATTTTCCGAGAATTTTCCGAGAATTTTCCGAGAATTTTCCGAGAATTTTCTGAGAATTTTCCGAGAATTTTCCGAGAATTTTCCGAGAATTTTCCGAGAATTTTCCGAGAATTTTCCGAGAATTTTCCGAGATTTTCCGGAGAATTTTCCGAGAATTTTCCGAGAATTTTCCGAGAATTTTCCGAGAATTTTCCGAGAATTTTCCGAGATTTTTCCGAGAATTTTCCGAGAATTTTCCGAGAATTTTCTGAGAATTTTCCGAGAATTTTCCGAGAATTTTCCGAGATTTTCCCGAGAATTTCCCGAGAATTTTCCGAGAATTTTCCGAGAAATTTCCGAGAATTTTCGGAGAATTTCCCGAGAATTTTCCGAGAATTTTCCGAGAATTTTCCGTCAATTTTCCGAGAATTTTCCGAGAATTTTCCGAGAATTTTCCGAGAATTTTCCGAGAATTTTCCGAGAATTTTCCGAGAATTTTCCGAGAATTTTCCGAGAATTTTCCGAGAATTTTCCCGGAATTTTCCGAGAATTTTCCGAGAATTTTCCGAGAATTTTCCGTCAATTTTCCGAGAATTTTCCGAGAATTTTCCGAGAATTTTCCGTCAATTTTCCGTGAATTTTCCGAGAATTTTCCAAGAATTTTCTGGGAATTTTCCGAGAATTTTCCGAGAATTTTCCGAGAATTTTCCGAGAATTTTCCGGGAATTTTCCGAGAATTTTCTGAGAATTTTCCGAGAATTTTCCGAGAATTTTCCGAGAATTTTCCGAGAATTTTCCGTCAATTTTCGGAGAATTTTCCGAGAATTTTCCGAGAATTTTCCGAGAATTTTCCGAGAATTTTCTGAGAATTTTCCGAGAATTTTCCGAGAATTTTCCGAGAATTTTCCGAGAATTTTCCGAGAATTTTCCGAGATTTTCCGGAGAATTTTCCGAGAATTTTCCGAGAATTTTCCGAGAATTTTCCGAGAATTTTCCGAGAATTTTCCGAGATTTTTCCGAGAATTTTCCGAGAATTTTCCGAGAATTTTCTGAGAATTTTCCGAGAATTTTCCGAGAATTTTCCGAGATTTTCCCAAGAATTTCCCGAGAATTTTCCGAGAATTTTCCGAGAAATTTCCGAGAATTTTCGGAGAATTTCCCGAGAATTTTCCGAGAATTTTCCGAGAATTTTCCGTCAATTTTCCGAGAATTTTCCGAGAATTTTCCGAGAATTTTCCGAGAATTTTCCGAGAATTTTCCGAGAATTTTCCGAGAATTTTCCGAGAATTTTCCGAGAATTTTCCGAGAATTTTCCCGGAATTTTCCGAGAATTTTCCGAGAATTTTCCGAGAATTTTCCGTCAATTTTCCGAGAATTTTCCGAGAATTTTCCGAGAATTTTCCGTCAATTTTCCGTGAATTTTCCGAGAATTTTCCGAGAATTTTCCGAGAATTTTCCGAGAATTTTCCGAGAATTTTCCGAGAATTTTCCGAGAATTTTCGGAGAATTTTCCGAGAATTTTCCGAGAATTTTCCGAGAATTTTCCGAGAATTTTCCGGGAATTTTCCGAGAATTTTCTGAGAATTTTCCGAGAATTTTCCGAGAATTTTCCGAGAATTTTCCGAGAATTTTCCGTCAATTTTCGGAGAATTTTCCGAGAATTTTCCGAGAATTTTCCGAGAATTTTCCGAGAATTTTCTGAGAATTTTCCGAGAATTTTCCGAGAATTTTCCGAGAATTTTCCGAGAATTTTCCGAGAATTTTCCGAGAATTTTCCGAGATTTTCCGGAGAATTTTCCGAGAATTTTCTGAGAATTTTCCGAGAATTTTCCGAGAATTTTCCGAGAATTTTCCGAGATTTTTCCGAGAATTTTCCGAGAATTTTCCGAGAATTTTCTGAGAATTTTCCGAGAATTTTCCGAGAATTTTCCGAGATTTTCCCGAGAATTTCCCGAGAATTTTCCGAGAATTTTCCGAGAAATTTCCGAGAATTTTCGGAGAATTTCCCGAGAATTTTCCGAGAATTTTCCGAGAATTTTCCGTCAATTTTCCGAGAATTTTCCGAGAATTTTCCGAGAATTTTCCGAGAATTTTCCGAGAATTTTCCGAGAATTTTCCGAGAATTTTCCGAGAATTTTCCGAGAATTTTCCCGGAATTTTCCGAGAATTTTCCGAGAATTTTCCGAGAATTTTCCGTCAATTTTCCGAGAATTTTCCGAGAATTTTCCGAGAATTTTCCGTCAATTTTCCGTGAATTTTCCGGGAAATTTTCCGAGAATTTTCCGAGAATTTTCCGAGAATTTTCCGAGAATTTTCCGAGAATTTTCCGACAATTTTCCGAGAATTTTCCGAGAATTTTCCCGGAATTTTCCGAGAATTTTCCGAGAATTTTCCGAGAATTTTCCGTCAATTTTCCGAGAATTTTCCGAGAATTTTCCGAGAATTTTCCGTCAATTTTCCGTGAATTTTCCGAGAATTTTCCGAGAATTTTCCGAGAATTTTCCGAGAATTTTCCGAGAATTTTCCGAGAATTTTCCGAGAATTTTCCGAGAATTTTCCGAGAATTTTCCGAGATTTTCCCGAGAATTTTCCGAGAATTTTCCGAGAATTTTCCGAGATTTTTCCGAGAATTTTCCGAGAATTTTCCGAGATTTTTCCGAGAATTTTCCGAGAATTTTCCGAGAATTTTCTGAGAATTTTCCGAGAATTTTCCGAGAATTTTCCGAGATTTTCCCGAGAATTTCCCGAGAATTTTCCGAGAATTTTCCGAGAATTTTCCGAGATTTTTTCCGAGAATTTTTCCGAGAATTTTCCGAGAATTTTCCGAGAATTTTCCGTCAATTTTCCGAGAAATTTCCGAGAATTTTCCGAGAATTTTCCGACAATTTTCCGAGAGTTTTCCGAGAATTTTCCGAGAATTTTCCGAGAATTTTCCGAGAATTTTCCGAGAATGTTCCGAGAATTTTCCGAGAATTTTCCGAGAATTTTGCGAGAATTTTCCGAGAATTTTCCGAGAATTTTCCGAGAATTTTCCGAGAATTTTCGGAGAATTTTCCGAGAATTTTCCGAGAATTTTCCGAGAATTTTCCGAGAATTTTCCAAGAATTTTCTGGGAATTTTCCGAGAATTTTCCGAGAATTTTCCGAGAATTTTCCGAGAATTTTCCGGGAGTTTTCCGAGAATTTTCTGAGAATTTTCCGAGAATTTTCCGAGAATTTTCCGAGCATTTTCCGAGAATTTTCCGTCAATTTTCGGAGAATTTTCCGAGAATTTTCCGAGAATTTTCCGAGAATTTTCCGAGAATTTTCTGAGAATTTTCCGAGAATTTTCCGAGAATTTTCCGAGAATTTTCCGAGAATTTTCCGAGAATTTTCCGAGAATTTTCCGAGATTTTCCCGAGAATTTTCCGAGAATTTTCCGAGAATTTTCCGAGAATTTTCCGAGAATTTTCCGAGAATTTTCCGAGAATTTTCCGAGAATTTTCCGAGAATTTTCTGAGAATTTTCCGAGAATTTTCCGAGAATTTTCCGAGATTCTCCCGAGAATTTTCCGAGAATTTTCCGAGAATTTTCCGAGAATTTTCCGAGAATTTTCCGAGAATTTTCCCAGAATTTTCCGAGAATTTTCCGAGAATTTTCCGAGAATTTTCCGTCAATTTTCCGAGAATTTTGCGAGAATTTTCCGAGAATTTTCCGAGAATTTTCCGAGAATTTTCCGAGAATTTTCGGAGAATTTTCCGAGAATTTTCCGAGAATTTTCCGAGATTTTCCCGAGAATTTCCCGAGAATTTTCCGAGAATTTTCCGAGATTTTTCCGAGAATTTTCCGAGAATTTTTCCGAGAATTTTCCGAGAATTTTCCGAGAATTTTCCGTCAATTTTCCGAGAATTTTCCGAGAATTTTCCGAGAATTTTCCGAGAATTTTCCGAGAATTTTCCGAGAATTTTCCGAGAATTTTCCGAGAATTTTCCGAGAATTTTCCGAGAATGTTCCGAGAATTTTCCGAGAATTTTCCGAGAATTTTGCGAGAATTTTCCGAGAATTTTCCGTCAATTTTCCGAGAATTTTCCGAGAATTTTCCGAGAATTTTCCGAGAATTTTCCGAGAATTTTCCGAGAATTTTCCGAGAATTTTCCGAGAATTTTCCGAGAATTTTCCGAGAATTTTCTGAGAATTTTCCGAGAATTTTCCGAGAATTTTCCGAGATTTTCCCGAGAATTTTCCGAGAATTTTCCGAGAATTTTCCGAGAATTTTCCGAGAATTTTCCGAGAATTTTCCCAGAATTTTCCGAGAATTTTCCGAGAATTTTCCGAGAATTTTCCGTCAATTTTCCGAGAATTTTGCGAGAATTTTCCGAGAATTTTCCGAGAATTTTCCGAGATTTTTCCGAGAATTTTCCGAGAATTTTCCGAGATTTTTCCGAGAATTTTCCGAGAATTTTCCGAGAATTTTCTGAGAATTTTCCGAGAATTTTCCGAGAATTTTCCGAGATTTTCCCGAGAATTTCCCGAGAATTTTCCGAGAATTTTCCGAGAATTTTCCGAGATTTTTTCCGAGAATTTTTCCGAGAATTTTCCGAGAATTTTCCGAGAATTTTCCGTCAATTTTCCGAGAATTTTCCGAGAATTTTCCGAGAATTTTCCGAGAATTTTCCGAGAATTTTCCGAGAATTTTCGGAGAATTTTCCGAGAATTTTCCGAGAATGTTCCGAGAATTTTCCGAGAATTTTCCGAGAATTTTGCGAGAATTTTCCGAGAATTTTCCGAGAATTTTCCGGGAATTTTCCGAGAATTTTCGGAGAATTTTCCGAGAATTTTCCGAGAATTTTCCGAGAATTTTCCGAGAATTTTCCGAGAATTTTCCGAGAATTTTCCGAGAATTTTCCGAGAATTTTCTGTGAATTTTCCGAGAATTTTCCGAGAATTTTCCGAGATTTTCCTGAAGAATTTTCCGAGAATTTTCCGAGAATTTTCCGAGAATTTTCCGAGAATTTTCCAAGAATTTTCCCAGAATTTTCCGAGAATTTTCCGAGAATTTTCCGAGAATTTTCCGTCAATTTTCCGAGGATTTTGCGAGAATTTTCCGAGAATTTTCCGAGAATTTTCCGAGAATTTTCCGAGAATTTTCGGAGAATTTTCCGAGAATTTTCCGAGAATTTTCCGAGATTTTCCCGAGAATTTCCCGAGAATTTTCCGAGAATTTTCCGAGAATTTTCCGAGAATTTTCCGAGAATTTTTCCGAGAATTTTCCGAGAATTTTCCGAGAATTTTCCGTCAATTTTCCGAGAATTTTCCGAGAATTTTCCGAGAATTTTCCGAGAATTTTCCGAGAATTTTCCGAGAATTTTCCGACAATTTTCCGAGAATTTTCCGAGAATTTTCCGAGAATGTTCCGAGAATTTTCCGAGAATTTTGCGAGAATTTTCCGAGAATTTTCCGTCAATTTTCCGAGAATTTTCCGAGAATTTTCCGAGAATTTTCCGAGAATTTTCCGAGAATTTTCCGAGAATTTTCCGAGAATTTTCCGAGAATTTTCCGAGAATTTTCCGAGAATTTTCTGAGAATTTTCCGAGAATTTTCCGAGAATTTTCCGAGATTTTCCCGAGAATTTTCCGAGAATTTTCCGAGAATTTTCCGAGAATTTTCCGAGAATTTTCCGAGAATTTTCCCAGAATTTTCCGAGAATTTTCCGAGAATTTTCCGAGGATTTTCCGTCAATTTTCCGAGAATTTTGCGAGAATTTTCCGAGAATTTTCCGAGAATTTTCCGAGAATTTTCCGAGAATTTTCGGAGAATTTTCCGAGAATTTTCCGAGAATTTTCCGAGATTTTCCCGAGAATTTCCCGAGAATTTTCCGAGAATTTTCCGAGAATTTTCCGAGAATTTTCCGAGAATTTTTCCGAGAATTTTTCCGAGAATTTTCCGAGAATTTTCCGAGAATTTTCCGTCAATTTTCCGAGAATTTTCCGAGAATTTTCCGAGAATTTTCCGAGAATTTTCCGAGAATTTTCCGAGAATTTTCCGAGAATTTTCCGAGAATTTTCCGAGAATGTTCCGAGAATTTTCCGAGAATTTTCCGAGAATTTTGCGAGAATTTTCCGAGAATTTTCCGTCAATTTTCCGAGAATTTTCCGAGAATTTTCCGAGAATTTTCCGAGAATTTTCCGAGAATTTTCCGAGAATTTTCCGAGAATTTTCCGAGAATTTTTCCGAGAATTTTCCGAGATTTTCCCGAGAATTTTCAGAGAATTTTCCGAGAATTTTCCGAGAATTTTCCGAGAATTTTCCGAGAATTTTCCGAGATTTTTCCGAGAATTTTCCGAGAATTTTCCGAGAATTTTCTGAGAATTTTCCGAGAATTTTCCGAGAATTTTCCGAGATTTTCCCGAGAATTTCCCGAGAATTTTCCGAGAATTTTCCGAGAATTTTCCGAGAATTTTCCGAGAATTTTTCCGAGAATTTTCCGAGAATTTTCCGAGAATTTTCCGTCAATTTTCCGAGAATTTTCCGAGAATTTTCCGAGAATTTTCCGAGAATTTTCCGAGAATTTTCCGAGAATTTTCCGAGAATTTTCCGAGAATTTTCCGAGAATGTTCCGAGAATTTTCCGAGAATTTTCCGAGAATTTTGCGAGAATTTTCCGAGAATTTTCCGTCAATTTTCCGAGAATTTTCCGAGAATTTTCCGAGAATTTTCCGAGAATTTTCCGAGAATTTTCCGAGAATTTTCCGAGAATTTTCCGAGAATTTTCCGAGAATTTTCCGAGAATTTTCTGAGAATTTTCCGAGAATTTTTCGAGAATTTTCCGAGATTTTCCCGAGAATTTTCCGAGAATTTTCCGAGAATTTTCCGAGAATTTTCCGAGAATTTTCCAAGAATTTTCCCAGAATTTTCCGAGAATTTTCCGAGAATTTTCCGAGAATTTTGCGTCAATTTTCCGAGAATTTTGCGAGAATTTTCCGAGAATTTTCCGAGAATTTTCCGAGAATTTTCCGAGAATTTTCGGAGAATTTTCCGAGAATTTTCCGAGAATTTTCCGAGAATTTTCCGAGAATTTTCCGAGAATTTTCCAAGAATTTTCTGGGAATTTTCCGAGAATTTTCCGAGAATTTTCCGAGAATTTTCCGAGAATTTTCCGGGAATTTTCCGAGAATTTTCTGAGAATTTTCCGAGAATTTTCCGAGAATTTTCCGAGAATTTTCCGAGAATTTTCCGTCAATTTTCGGAGAATTTTCCGAGAATTTTCCGAGAATTTTCCGAGAATTTTCCGAGAATTTTCTGAGAATTTTCCGAGAATTTTCCGAGAATTTTCCGAGAATTTTCCGAGAATTTTCTGAGAATTTTCCGAGAATTTCCCGAGAATTTTCCGAGAATTTTCCGAGAAATTTCCAAGAATTTTCGGAGAATTTCCCGAGAATTTTCCGAGAATTTTCCGAGAATTTTCCGTCAATTTTCCGAGAATTTTCCGAGAATTTTCCGAGAATTTTCCGAGAATTTTCCGAGAATTTTCCGAGAATTTTCCGAGATTTTTCCGAGAATTTTCCGGGAATTTTCCGAGAATTTTCCGAGAATTTTCCGAGAATTTTCCGAGAATTTTCCGAGAATTTTCCGAGAATTTTCTGAGAATTTTCCGAGAATTTTCCGAGAATTTTCCGAGATTTTCCCGAGAATTTTCCGAGAATTTTCCGAGAATTTTCCGAGAATTTTCCGAGAATTTTCCGAGAATTTTCCCAGAATTTTCCGAGAATTTTCCGAGAATTTTCCGAGAATTTTCCGTCAATTTTCCGAGAATTTTCCGAGAATTTTCCGAGAATTTTCCGTCAATTTTCCGTGAATTTTCCGAGAATTTTCCGAGAATTTTCCGAGAATTTTCCGAGAATTTTCCGAGAATTTTCCGAGAATTTTCCGAGAATTTTCCGAGAATTTTCCGAGATTTTCCCGAGAATTTTCCGAGAATTTTCCGAGAATTTTCCGAGATTTTTCCGAGAATTTTCCGAGAATTTTCCGAGATTTTTCCGAGAATTTTCCGAGAATTTTCCGAGAATTTTCTGAGAATTTTCCGAGAATTTTCCGAGAATTTTCCGAGATTTTCCCGAGAATTTCCCGAGAATTTTCCGAGAATTTTCCGAGAATTTTCCGAGATTTTTTCCGAGAATTTTTCCGAGAATTTTCCGAGAATTTTCCGAGAATTTTCCGTCAATTTTCCGAGAATTTTCCGAGAATTTTCCGAGAATTTTCCGAGAATTTTCCGAGAATTTTCCGAGAATTTTCCGAGAATTTTCCGAGAATTTTCCGAGAATTTTCCGAGAATGTTCCGAGAATTTTCCGAGAATTTTCCGAGAATTTTGCGAGAATTTTCCGAGAATTTTCCGAGAATTTTCCGAGAATTTTCCGAGAATTTTCGGAGAATTTTCCGAGAATTTTCCGAGAATTTTCCGAGAATTTTCCGAGAATTTTCCGAGAATTTTCCAAGAATTTTCTGGGAATTTTCCGAGAATTTTCCGAGAATTTTCCGAGAATTTTCCGAGAATTTTCCGGGAATTTTCCGAGAATTTTCTGAGAATTTTCCGAGAATTTTCCGAGAATTTTCCGAGAATTTTCCGAGAATTTTCCGTCAATTTTCGGAGAATTTTCCGAGAATTTTCCGAGAATTTTCCGAGAATTTTCCGAGAATTTTCTGAGAATGTTCCGAGAATTTTCCGAGAATTTTCCGAGAATTTTCCGAGAATTTTCCGAGAATTTTCCGAGAATTTTCCGAGATTTTCCGGAGAATTTTCCGAGAATTTTCCGAGAATTTTCCGAGAATTTTCCGAGAATTTTCCGAGAATTTTCCGAGATTTTTCCGAGAATTTTCCGAGAATTTTCCGAGAATTTTCTGAGAATTTTCCGAGAATTTTCCGAGAATTTTCCGAGATTTTCCCGAGAATTTCCCGAGAATTTTCCGAGAATTTTCCGAGAAATTTCCGAGAATTTTCGGAGAATTTCCCGAGAATTTTCCGAGAATTTTCCGAGAATTTTCCGTCAATTTTCCGAGAATTTTCCGAGAATTTTCCGAGAATTTTCCGAGAATTTTCCGAGAATTTTCCGAGATTTTCCGAGATTTTCCGAGATTTTCCGGAGAATTTTCCGAGAATTTTCCGAGAATTTTCCGAGAATTTTCCGAGAATTTTCCGAGAATTTTCGGAGAATTTCCCGAGAATTTTCCGAGAATTTTCCGAGAATTTTCCGAGAATTTTCTGAGAATGTTCCGAGAATTTTCCGAGAATTTTCCGAGAATTTTCCGAGAATTTTCCGAGAATTTTCCGAGAATTTTCCGAGATTTTCCGGAGAATTTTCCGAGAATTTTCCGAGAATTTTCCGAGAATTTTCCGAGAATTTTCCGAGAATTTTCCGAGATTTTTCCGAGAATTTTCCGAGAATTTTCCGAGAATTTTCTGAGAATTTTCCGAGAATTTTCCGACAATTTTCCGAGATTTTCCCGAGAATTTCCCGAGAATTTTCCGAGAATTTTCCGAGAAATTTCCGAGAATTTTCGGAGAATTTTCCGAGAATTTTCCGAGAATTTTCCGAGAATTTTCCGAGAATTTTCCGAGAATTTTCCGAGAATTTTCCCAGAATTTTCCGAGAATTTTCCGAGGATTTTCCGAGAATTTTCCGTCAATTTTCCGAGAATTTTCCGAGAATTTTCCGAGAATTTTCCGTCAATTTTCCGTGAATTTTCCGAGAATTTTCCGAGAATTTTCCGAGAATTTTCCGAGAATTTTCCGAGAATTTTCCGAGAATTTTCCGAGAATTTTCCGAGAATTTTCCGAGATTTTCCCGAGAATTTTCCGAGAATTTTCCGAGAATTTTCCGAGATTTTTCCGAGAATTTTCCGAGAATTTTCCGAGATTTTTCCGAGAATTTTCCGAGAATTTTCCGAGAATTTTCTGAGAATTTTCCTACAATTTTCCGAGAATTTTCCGAGATTTTCCCGAGAATTTCCCGAGAATTTTCCGAGAATTTTCCGAGAATTTTCCGAGATTTTTTCCGAGAATTTTTCCGAGAATTTTCCGAGAATTTTCCGAGAATTTTCCGTCAATTTTCCGAGAATTTTCCGAGAATTTTCCGAGAATTTTCCGAGAATTTTCCGAGAGTTTTCCGAGAATTTTCCGAGAATTTTCCGAGAATTTTCCGAGAATTTTCCGAGAATGTTCCGAGAATTTTCCGAGAATGTTCCGAGAATTTTCCGAGAATTTTCCGAGAATTTTGCGAGAATTTTGCGAGAATTTTCCGAGAATTTTCCGAGAATTTTCCGAGAATTTTCCGAGAATTTTCGGAGAATTTTCCGAGAATTTTCCGAGAATTTTCCGAGAATTTTCCGAGAATTTTCCGAGAATTTTCCGAGAATTTTCCGAGAATTTTCCGAGAATTTTCCGTCAATTTTCCGAGAATTTTCCGAGAATTTTCCGAGAATTTTCCGAGAATTTTCCGAGAATTTTCCGAGAATTTTCCGAGAATTTTCCCAGAATTTTCCGAGAATTTTCCGAGAATTTTCCGAGAATTTTCCGTCAATTTTCCGAGAATTTTCCGAGAATTTTCCGAGAATTTTCCGTCAATTTTCCGTGAATTTTCCGAGAATTTTCCGAGAATTTTCCGAGAATTTTCCGAGAATTTTCCGAGAATTTTCCGAGAATTTTCCGAGAATTTTCCGAGAATTTTCCGAGATTTTCCCGAGAATTTTCCGAGAATTTTCCGAGAATTTCCCGAGAATTTTCCGAGAATTTTCCGAGAATTTTCCGAGATTTTTTCCGAGAATTTTTCCGAGAATTTTCCGAGAATTTTCCGAGAATTTTCCGTCAATTTTCCGAGAATTTTCCGAGAATTTTCCGAGAATTTTCCGAGAATTTTCCGAGAGTTTTCCGAGAATTTTCCGAGAATTTTCCGAGAATTTTCCGAGAATTTTCCGAGAATGTTCCGAGAATTTTCCGAGAATTTTCCGAGAATTTTGCGAGAATTTTCCGAGAATTTTCCGAGAATTTTCCGAGAATTTTCCGAGAATTTTCGGAGAATTTTCCGAGAATTTTCCGAGAATTTTCCGAGAATTTTCCGAGAATTTTCCGAGAATTTTCCAAGAATTTTCTGGGAATTTTCCGAGAATTTTCCGAGAATTTTTCCGAGAATTTTCCGTCAATTTTCGGAGAATTTTCCGAGAATTTTCCGAGAATTTTCCGAGAATTTTCCGAGAATTTTCTGAGAATTTTCCGAGAATTTTCCGAGAATTTTCCGAGAATTTTCCGAGAATTTTCCGAGAATTTTCCGAGAATTTTCCGAGATTTTCCCGACAATTTTCCGAGAATTTTCCGAGAATTTTCCGAGAATTTTCCGAGAATTTTCCGAGAATTTTCCGAGAATTTTCCGAGAATTTTCCGAGAATTTTCCGAGAATTTTCTGAGAATTTTCCGAGAATTTTCCGAGAATTTTCCGAGATTTTCCCGAGAATTTTCCGAGAATTTTCCGAGAATTTTCCGAGAATTTTCCGAGAATTTTCCGAGAATTTTCCCAGAATTTTCCGAGAATTTTCCGCGAATTTTCCGAGAATTTTCCGTCAATTTTCCGAGAATTTTGCGAGAATTTTCCGAGAATTTTCCGAGAATTTTCCGAGAATTTTCCGAGAATTTTCGGAGAATTTTCCGAGAATTTTCCGAGAATTTTCCGAGATTTTCCCGAGAATTTCCCGAGAATTTTCCGAGAATTTTCCGAGATTTTTCCGAGAATTTTCCGAGAATTTTTCCGAGAATTTTCCGAGAATTTTCCGAGAATTTTCCGTCAATTTTCCGAGAATTTTCCGAGAATTTTCCGAGAATTTTCCGAGAATTTTCCGAGAATTTTCCGAGAATTTTCCGAGAATTTTCCGAGAATTTTCCGAGAATTTTCCGAGAATGTTCCGAGAATTTTCCGAGAATTTTCCGAGAATTTTGCGAGAATTTTCCGAGAATTTTCCGTCAATTTTCCGAGAATTTTCCGAGAATTTTCCGAGAATTTTCCGAGAATTTTCCGAGAATTTTCCGAGAATTTTCCGAGAATTTTCCGAGAATTTTCCGAGAATTTTCCGAGAATTTTCCGAGAATTTTCCGAGATTTTCCCGAGAATTTTCCGAGAATTTTCCGAGAATTTTCCGAGAATTTTCCGAGAATTTTCCGAGAATTTTCCCAGAATTTTCCGAGAATTTTCCGAGAATTTTCCGAGAATTTTCCGTCAATTTTCCGAGAATTTTGCGAGAATTTTCCGAGAATTTTCCGAGAATTTTCCGAGATTTTTCCGAGAATTTTCCGAGAATTTTCCGAGATTTTTCCGAGAATTTTCCGAGAATTTTCCGAGAATTTTCTGAGAATTTTCCGAGAATTTTCCGAGAATTTTCCGAGATTTTCCCGAGAATTTCCCGAGAATTTTCCGAGAATTTTCCGAGAATTTTCCGAGATTTTTTCCGAGAATTTTTCCGAGAATTTTCCGAGAATTTTCCGAGAATTTTCCGTCAATTTTCCGAGAATTTTCCGAGAATTTTCCGAGAATTTTCTGAGAATTTTCCGAGAATTTTCCGAGAATTTTCCGAGAATTTTCGGAGAATTTTCCGAGAATTTTCCGAGAATGTTCCGAGAATTTTCCGAGAATTTTCCGAGAATTTTGCGAGAATTTTCCGAGAATTTTCCGAGAATTTTCCGGGAATTTTCCGAGAATTTTCGGAGAATTTTCCGAGAATTTTCCGAGAATTTTCCGAGAATTTTCCGAGAATTTTCCGAGAATTTTCCGAGAATTTTCCGAGAATTTTCTGAGAATTTTCCGAGAATTTTCCGAGAATTTTCCGAGATTTTCCTGAAGAATTTTCCGAGAATTTTCCGAGAATTTTCCGAGAATTTTCCGAGAATTTTCCGAGAATTTTCCCAGAATTTTCCGAGAATTTTCCGAGAATTTTCCGAGAATTTTCCGTCAATTTTCCGAGGATTTTGCGAGAATTTTCCGAGAATTTTCCGAGAATTTTCCGAGAATTTTCCGAGAATTTTCGGAGAATTTTCCGAGAATTTTCCGAGAATTTTCCGAGATTTTCCCGAGAATTTCCCGAGAATTTTCCGAGAATTTTCCGAGAATTTTCCGAGAATTTTCCGAGAATTTTTCCGAGAATTTTCCGAGAATTTTCCGAGAATTTTCCGTCAATTTTCCGAGAATTTTCCGAGAATTTTTCGAGAATTTTCCGAGAATTTTCCGAGAATTTTCCGAGAATTTTCCGAGAATTTTCCGAGAATTTTCCGAGAATGTTCCGAGAATTTTCCGAGAATTTTCCGAGAATTTTGCGAGAATTTTCCGAGAATTTTCCGTCAATTTTCCGAGAATTTTCCGAGAATTTTCCGAGAATTTTCCGAGAATTTTCCGAGAATTTTCCGAGAATTTTCCGAGAATTTTCCGAGAATTTTCCGAGAATTTTCCGAGAATTTTCTGAGAATTTTCCGAGAATTTTCCGAGAATTTTCCGAGATTTTCCCGAGAATTTTCCGAGAATTTTCCGAGAATTTTCCGAGAATTTTCCGAGAATTTTCCGAGAATTTTCCCAGAATTTTCCGAGAATTTTCCGAGAATTTTCCGAGGATTTTCCGTCAATTTTCCGAGAATTTTGCGAGAATTTTCCGAGAATTTTCCGAGAATTTTCCGAGAATTTTCCGAGAATTTTCGGAGAATTTTCCGAGAATTTTCCGAGAATTTTCCGAGATTTTCCCGAGAATTTCCCGAGAATTTTCCGAGAATTTTCCGAGAATTTTCCGAGAATTTTCCGAGAATTTTTCCGAGAATTTTTCCGAGAATTTTCCGAGAATTTTCCGAGAATTTTCCGAGAATTTTCCGAGAATTTTCCGAGAATTTTCCGAGAATTTTCCGAGAATTTTCCGAGAATTTTCCGAGAATTTTCCGAGAATTTTCCGAGAATTTTCCGAGAATTTTCCGAGAATGTTCCGAGAATTTTCCGAGAATTTTCCGAGAATTTTGCGAGAATTTTCCGAGAATTTTCCGTCAATTTTCCGAGAATTTTCCGAGAATTTTCCGAGAATTTTCCGAGAATTTTCCGAGAATTTTCCGAGAATTTTCCGAGAATTTTCCGAGAATTTTCCGAGAATTTTCCGAGATTTTCCCGAGAATTTTCAGAGAAATTTCCGAGAATTTTCCGAGAATTTTCCGAGAATTTTCCGAGAATTTTCCGAGATTTTTCCGAGAATTTTCCGAGAATTTTCCGAGAATTTTCTGAGAATTTTCCGAGAATTTTCCGAGAATTTTCCGAGATTTTCCCGAGAATTTCCCGAGAATTTTCCGAGAATTTTCCGAGAATTTTCCGAGAATTTTCCGAGAATTTTTCCGAGAATTTTCCGAGAATTTTCCGAGAATTTTCCGTCAATTTTCCGAGAATTTTCCGAGAATTTTCCGAGAATTTTCCGAGAATTTTCCGAGAATTTTCCAAGAATTTTCCGAGAATTTTGCGTCAATTTTCCGAGAATTTTCCGAGAATTTTCCGAGAATTTTCCGAGAATTTTCCGAGAATTTTCCGAGATTTTCCCGAGAATTTTCCGAGAATTTTCCGAGATTTTCCCGAGAATTTTCAGAGAAATTTCCGAGAATTTTCCGAGAATTTTCCGAGAATTTTCCGAGAATTTTCCGAGATTTTTCCGAGAATTTTCCGAGAATTTTCCGAGAATTTTCTGAGAATTTTCCGAGAATTTTCGGAGAATTTTCCGAGATTTTCCCGAGAATTTCCCGAGAATTTTCCGAGAATTTTCCGAGAATTTTCCGAGAATTTTCCGAGAATTTTCCGAGAATTTTTCCGAGAATTTTCCGAGAATTTTTCCGAGAATTTTTCCGAGAATTTTCCGAGAATTTTCCGAGAATTTTCCGAGATTTTTCCGAGAATTTTCCGAGAATTTTCCGAGAATTTTCTGAGAATTTTCCGAGAATTTTCCGAGATTTTTCCGAGAATTTTCCGAGAATTTTTCCGAGAATTTTCCGAGAATTTTCCGAGAATTTTTCCGAGAATTTTCCGAGAATTTTCCGTCAATTTTCCGAGAATTTTCCGAGAATTTTCCGAGAATTTTCCGAGAATTTTCCGAGAATTTTCCGAGAATTTTCCGAGAATTTTCCGTCAATTTTCCGAGAATTTTCCGAGAATTTTCCGAGAATTTTCCGAGAATTTTCCGAGAATTTTCCGAGAATGTTCCGAGAATTTTCCGAGAATTTTCCGAGAATTTTGCGAGAATTTTCCGAGAATTTTCCGTCAATTTTCCGAGAATTTTCCGAGAATTTTCCGAGAATTTTCCGAGAATTTTCCGAGAATTTTCCGAGAATTTTCCGAGAATTTTCCGAGAATTTTCCGAGAATTTTCCGAGAATTTTCTGAGAATTTTCCGAGAATTTTCCGAGAATTTTCCGAGATTTTCCCGAGAATTTTCCGAGAATTTTCCGAGAATTTTCCGAGAATTTTCCGAGAATTTTCCGAGAATTTTCCCAGAATTTTCCGAGAATTTTCCGAGAATTTTCCGAGAATTTTGCGTCAATTTTCCGAGAATTTTGCGAGAATTTTCCGAGAATTTTCCGAGAATTTTCCGAGAATTTTCCGAGAATTTTCCGAGAATTTTCCGAGAATTTTCCGAGAATTTTCCGAGAATTTTCCGAGAATTTTCCGAGAATTTTCCAAGAATTTTCTGGGAATTTTCCGAGAATTTTCCGAGAATTTTCCGAGAATTTTCCGAGAATTTTCCGGGAATTTTCCGAGAATTTTCTGAGAATTTTCCGAGAATTTTCCGAGAATTTTCCGAGAATTTTCCGAGAATTTTCCGTCAATTTTCGGAGAATTTTCCGAGAATTTTCCGAGAATTTTCCGAGAATTTTCCGAGAATTTTCTGAGAATTTTCCGAGAATTTTCCGAGAATTTTCCGAGAATTTTCCGAGAATTTTCCGAGAATTTTCCGAGAATTTTCCCGAGATTTTCCCGAGAATTTTCCGAGAATTTTCCGAGATTTTCCCGAGAATTTTCCGAGAATTTTCGGAGAATTTTCCGAGAATTTTCCGAGAATTTTCCGAGAATTTTCCCAGAATTTTCCGAGAATTTTCCGAGAATTTTCCGAGAATTTTCCGTCAATTTTCCGAGAATTTTGCGAGAATTTTCCGAGAATTTTCCGAGAATTTTCCGAGATTTTTCCGAGAATTCTCGGAGAATTTTCCGAGAATTTTCCGAGAATTTTCCGAGATTTTCCCGAGAATTTCCCGAGAATTTTCCGAGAATTTTCCGAGAATTTTCCGAGAATTTTCCGAGAATTTTTCCGAGAATTTTCCGAGAATTTTCCGAGAATTTTCCGTCAATTTTCCGAGAATTTTCCGAGAATTTTCCGAGAATTTTCCGAAAATTTTCCGAGAATTTTCCGAGAATTTTCCGAGAATTTTCCGAGAATTTTCCGAGAATTTTCCCAGAATTTTCCGAGAATTTTCCGAGAATTTTCCGAGAATTTTGCGTCAATTTTCCGAGAATTTTGCGAGAATTTTCCGAGAATTTTCCGAGAATTTTCCGAGAATTTTCCGAGAATTTTCCGAGAATTTTCCGAGAATTTTCCGAGAATTTTCCGAGAATTTTCCGAGAATTTTCCGAGAATTTTCCAAGAATTTTCTGGGAATTTTCCGAGAATTTTCCGAGAATTTTCCGAGAATTTTCCGAGAATTTTCCGGGAATTTTCCGAGAATTTTCTGAGAATTTTCCGAGAATTTTCCGAGAATTTTCCGAGAATTTTCCGAGAATTTTCCGTCAATTTTCGGAGAATTTTCCGAGAATTTTCCGAGAATTTTCCGAGAATTTTCCGAGAATTTTCTGAGAATTTTCCGAGAATTTTCCGAGAATTTTCCGAGAATTTTCCGAGAATTTTCCGAGAATTTTCCGAGAATTTTCCCGAGATTTTCCCGAGAATTTTCCGAGAATTTTCCGAGATTTTCCCGAGAATTTTCCGAGAATTTTCGGAGAATTTTCCGAGAATTTTCCGAGAATTTTCCGAGAATTTTCCCAGAATTTTCCGAGAATTTTCCGAGAATTTTCCGAGAATTTTCCGTCAATTTTCCGAGAATTTTGCGAGAATTTTCCGAGAATTTTCCGAGAATTTTCCGAGAATTTTCCGAGAATTCTCGGAGAATTTTCCGAGAATTTTCCGAGAATTTTCCGAGATTTTCCCGAGAATTTCCCGAGAATTTTCCGAGAATTTTCCGAGAATTTTCCGAGAATTTTCCGAGAATTTTTCCGAGAATTTTCCGAGAATTTTCCGAGAATTTTCCGTCAATTTTCCGAGAATTTTCCGAGAATTTTCCGAGAATTTTCCGAGAATTTTCCGAGAATTTTCCGAGAATTTTCCGAGAATTTTCCGAGAATTTTCCGAGAATTTTCCGAGAATGTTCCGAGAATTTTCCGAGAATTTTCCGAGAATTTTGCGAGAATTTTCCGAGAATTTTCCGTCAATTTTCCGAGAATTTTCCGAGAATTTTCCGAGAATTTTCCGAGAATTTTCCGAGAATTTTCCGAGAATTTTCCGAGAATTTTCCGAGAATTTTCCGAGAATTTTCCGAGAATTTTCTGAGAATTTTCCGAGAATTTTCCGAGAATTTTCCGAGATTTTCCCGAGAATTTTCCGAGAATTTTCCGAGAATTTTCCGAGAATTTTCCGAGAATTTTCCGAGAATTTTCCGAGAATTTTCCCAGAATTTTCCGAGAATTTTCCGAGAATTTTCCGAGAATTTTGCGTCAATTTTCCGAGAATTTTGCGAGAATTTTCCGAGAATTTTCCGAGAATTTTCCGAGAATTTTCCGAGAATTTTCGGAGAATTTTCCGAGAATTTTCCGAGAATTTTCCGAGAATTTTCCGAGAATTTTCCAAGAATTTTCTGGGAATTTTCCGAGAATTTTCCGAGAATTTTCCGAGAATTTTCCGAGAATTTTCCGGGAATTTTCCGAGAATTTTCTGAGAATTTTCCGAGAATTTTCCGAGAATTTTCCGAGAATTTTCCGAGAATTTTCCGTCAATTTTCGGAGAATTTTCCGAGAATTTTCCGAGAATTTTCCGAGAATTTTCCGAGAATTTTCTGAGAATTTTCCGAGAATTTTCCGAGAATTTTCCGAGAATTTTCCGAGAATTTTCCGAGAATTTTCCGAGAATTTTCCGAGATTTTCCCGAGAATTTTCCGAGAATTTTCCGAGAATTTTCCGAGAATTTTCCGAGAATTTTCCGAGAATTTTCCGAGAATTTTCTGAGAATTTTCCGAGAATTTTCCGAGAATTTTCCGAGATTTTCCCGAGAATTTTCCGAGAATTTTCCGAGAATTTTCCGAGAATTTTCCGAGAATTTTCCGAGAATTTTCCCAGAATTTTCCGAGAATTTTCCGAGAATTTTCCGAGAATTTTCCGTCAATTTTCCGAGAATTTTGCGAGAATTTTCCGAGAATTTTCCGAGAATTTTCCGAGAATTTTCCGAGAATTTTCCGTCAATTTTCCGAGAATTTTGCGAGAATTTTCCGAGAATTTTCCGAGAATTTTCCGAGAATTTTCCGAGAATTCTCGGAGAATTTTCCGAGAATTTTCCGAGAATTTTCCGAGATTTTCCCGAGAATTTCCCGAGAATTTTCCGAGAATTTTCCGAGAATTTTCCGAGAATTTTCCGAGAATTTTTCCGAGAATTTTCCAAGAATTTTCCGAGAATTTTCCGTCAATTTTCCGAGAATTTTCCGAGAATTTTCCGAGAATTTTCCGAGAATTTTCCGAGAATTTTCCGAGAATTTTCCGAGAATTTTCCGAGAATTTTCCGAGAATTTTCCGAGAATGTTCCGAGAATTTTCCGAGAATTTTCCGAGAATTTTGCGAGAATTTTCCGAGAATTTTCCGTCAATTTTCCGAGAATTTTCCGAGAATTTTCCGAGAATTTTCCGAGAATTTTCCGAGAATTTTCCGAGAATTTTCCGAGAATTTTCCGAGAATTTTCCGAGAATTTTCCGAGAATTTTCTGAGAATTTTCCGAGAATTTTCCGAGAATTTTCCGAGATTTTCCCGAGAATTTTCCGAGAATTTTCCGAGAATTTTCCGAGAATTTTCCGAGAATTTTCCGAGAATTTTCCGAGAATTTTCCCAGAATTTTCCGAGAATTTTCCGAGAATTTTCCGAGAATTTTGCGTCAATTTTCCGAGAATTTTGCGAGAATTTTCCGAGAATTTTCCGAGAATTTTCCGAGAATTTTCCGAGAATTTTCGGAGAATTTTCCGAGAATTTTCCGAGAATTTTCCGAGAATTTTCCGAGAATTTTCCGAGAATTTTCCAAGAATTTTCTGGGAATTTTCCGAGAATTTTCCGAGAATTTTCCGAGAATTTTCCGAGAATTTTCCGGGAATTTTCCGAGAATTTTCTGAGAATTTTCCGAGAATTTTCCGAGAATTTTCCGAGAATTTTCCGAGAATTTTCCGTCAATTTTCGGAGAATTTTCCGAGAATTTTCCGAGAATTTTCCGAGAATTTTCCGAGAATTTTCTGAGAATTTTCCGAGAATTTTCCGAGAATTTTCCGAGAATTTTCCGAGAATTTTCCGAGAATTTTCCGAGAATTTTCCGAGATTTTCCCGAGAATTTTCCGAGAATTTTCCGAGAATTTTCCGAGAATTTTCCGAGAATTTTCCGAGAATTTTCCGAGAATTTTCTGAGAATTTTCCGAGAATTTTCCGAGAATTTTCCGAGATTTTCCCGAGAATTTTCCGAGAATTTTCCGAGAATTTTCCGAGAATTTTCCGAGAATTTTCCGAGAATTTTCCCAGAATTTTCCGAGAATTTTCCGAGAATTTTCCGAGAATTTTCCGTCAATTTTCCGAGAATTTTGCGAGAATTTTCCGAGAATTTTCCGAGAATTTTCCGAGAATTTTCCGAGAATTCTCGGAGAATTTTCCGAGAATTTTCCGAGAATTTTCCGAGATTTTCCCGAAAATTTCCCGAGAATTTTCCGAGAATTTTCCGAGAATTTTCCGAGAATTTTCCGAGAATTTTGCGAGAATTTTCCGAGAATTTTCCGAGAATTTTCCGAGAATTTTCCGAGAATTTTCGGAGAATTTTCCGAGAATTTTCCGAGAATTTTCCGAGAATTTTCCGAGAATTTTCGGAGAATTTTCCGAGAATTTTCCGAGAATTTTCCGAGAATTTTCCCAGAATTTTCCGAGAATTTTCCGAGAATTTTCCGAGAATTTTCCGTCAATTTTCCGAGAATTTTCCGAGAATTTTCCGAGAATTTTCCGTCAATTTTCCGTGAATTTTCCGACAATTTTCCGTGAATTTTCCGAGAATTTTCCGAGAATTTTCCGAGAATTTTCCGAGAATTTTCCGAGAATTTTCCGAGAATTTTCCGAGAATTTTCCGAGATTTTCCCGAGAATTTTCCGAGAATTTTCCGAGAATTTTCCGAGATTTTTCCGAGAATTTTCCGAGAATTTTCCGAGATTATTCCGAGAATTTTCCGAGAATTTTCCGAGAATTTTCTGAGAATTTTCCGAGAATTTTCCGAGAATTTTCCGAGATTTTCCCGAGAATTTCCCGAGAATTTTCCGAGAATTTTCCGAGAATTTTCCGAGATTTTTTCCGAGAATTTTTCCGAGAATTTTCCTGAATTTTCCGAGAATTTTCCGTCAATTTTCCGAGAATTTTCCGAGAATTTTCCGAGAATTTTCCGAGAATTTTCCGAGAGTTTTCCGAGAATTTTCCGAGAATTTTCCGAGAATTTTCCGAGAATTTTCCGAGAATGTTCCGAGAATTTTCCGAGAATTTTCCGAGAATTTTGCGAGAATTTTCCGAGAATTTTCCGAGAATTTTCCGAGAATTTTCCGAGAATTTTCGGAGAATTTTCCGAGAATTTTCCGAGAATTTTCCGAGAATTTTCCGAGAATTTTCCGAGAATTTTCCAAGAATTTTCTGGGAATTTTCCGAGAATTTTCCGAGAATTTTCCGAGAATTTTCCGAGAATTTTCCGGGAATTTTCCGAGAATTTTCTGAGAATTTTCCGAGAATTTTCCGAGAATTTTCCGTCAATTTTCCGAGAATTTTGCGAGAATTTTCCGAGAATTTTCCGAGAATTTTCCGAGAATTTTCCGAGAATTTTCGGAGAATTTTCCGAGAATTTTCCGAGAATTTTCCGAGATTTTCCCGAGAATTTCCCGAGAATTTTCCGAGAATTTTCCGAGAATTTTCCGAGAATTTTCCGAGAATTTTTCCGAGAATTTTCCGAGAATTTTCCGAGAATTTTCCGTCAATTTTCCGAGAATTTTCCGAGAATTTTCCGAGAATTTTCCGAGAATTTTCCGAGAATTTTCCGAGAATTTTCCGAGAATTTTCCGAGAATTTTCCGAGAATGTTCCGAGAATTTTCCGAGAATTTTCCGAGAATTTTGCGAGAATTTTCCGAGAATTTTCCGTCAATTTTCCGAGAATTTTCCGAGAATTTTCCGAGAATTTTCCGAGAATTTTCCGAGAATTTTCCGAGAATTTTCCGAGAATTTTCCGAGAATTTTCCGAGAATTTTCCGAGAATTTTCTGAGAATTTTCCGAGAATTTTCCGAGAATTTTCCGAGATTTTCCCGAGAATTTTCCGAGAATTTTCCGAGAATTTTCCGAGAATTTTCCGAGAATTTTCCGAGAATTTTCCCAGAATTTTCCGAGAATTTTCCGAGAATTTTCCGAGGATTTTCCGTCAATTTTCCGAGAATTTTGCGAGAATTTTCCGAGAATTTTCCGAGAATTTTCCGAGAATTTTCCGAGAATTTTCGGAGAATTTTCCGAGAATTTTCCGAGAATTTTCCGAGATTTTCCCGAGAATTTCCCGAGAATTTTCCGAGAATTTTCCGAGAATTTTCCGAGAATTTTCCGAGAATTTTTCCGAGAATTTTTCCGAGAATTTTCCGAGAATTTTCCGAGAATTTTCCGTCAATTTTCCGAGAATTTTCCGAGAATTTTCCGAGAATTTTCCGAGAATTTTCCGAGAATTTTCCGAGAATTTTCCGAGAATTTTCCGAGAATTTTCCGAGAATTTTCCGAGAATGTTCCGAGAATTTTCCGAGAATTTTCCGAGAATTTTGCGAGAATTTTCCGAGAATTTTCCGTCAATTTTCCGAGAATTTTCCGAGAATTTTCCGAGAATTTTCCGAGAATTTTCCGAGAATTTTCCGAGAATTTTCCGAGAATTTTCCGAGAATTTTCCGAGAATTTTCCGAGATTTTCCCGAGAATTTTCAGAGAATTTTCCGAGAATTTTCCGAGAATTTTCCGAGAATTTTCCGAGAATTTTCCGAGATTTTTCCGAGAATTTTCCGAGAATTTTCCGAGAATTTTCTGAGAATTTTCCGAGAATTTTCCGAGAATTTTCCGAGATTTTCCCGAGAATTTCCCGAGAATTTTCCGAGAATTTTCCGAGAATTTTCCGAGAATTTTCCGTCAATTTTCCGAGAATTTTCCGAGAATTTTCCGAGAATTTTCCGAGAATTTTCCGAGAATTTTCCGAGAATTTTCCGAGAATTTTCCGAGAATTTTCCGAGAATGTTCCGAGAATTTTCCGAGAATTTTCCGAGAATTTTGCGAGAATTTTCCGAGAATTTTCCGAGAATTTTCCGAGAATTTTCCGAGATTTTCCCGAGAATTTTCCGAGAATTTTCCGAGAATTTTCCGAGAATTTTCCGAGAATTTTCCGAGAATTTTCCCAGAATTTTCCGAGAATTTTCCGAGAATTTTCCGAGAATTTTGCGTCAATTTTCCGAGAATTTTGCGAGAATTTTCCGAGAATTTTCCGAGAATTTTCCGAGAATTTTCCGAGAATTTTCGGAGAATTTTCCGAGAATTTTCCGAGAATTTTCCGAGAATTTTCCGAGAATTTTCCGAGAATTTTCCAAGAATTTTCTGGGAATTTTCCGAGAATTTTCCGAGAATTTTCCGAGAATTTTCCGAGAATTTTCCGGGAATTTTCCGAGAATTTTCTGAGAATTTTCCGAGAATTTTCCGAGAATTTTCCGAGAATTTTCCGAGAATTTTCCGTCAATTTTCGGAGAATTTTCCGAGAATTTTCCGAGAATTTTCCGAGAATTTTCCGAGAATTTTCTGAGAATTTTCCGAGAATTTTCCGAGAATTTTCCGAGAATTTTCCGAGAATTTTCCGAGAATTTTCCCAGAATTTTCCGAGAATTTTCCGAGAATTTTCCGAGAATTTTCCGTCAATTTTCCGAGAATTTTGCGAGAATTTTCCGAGAATTTTCCGAGAATTTTCCGAGAATTTTCCGAGAATTCTCGGAGAATTTTCCGAGAATTTTCCGAGAATTTTCCGAGATTTTCCCGAGAATTTCCCGAGAATTTTCCGAGAATTTTCCGAGAATTTTCCGAGAATTTTCCGAGAATTTTTCCGAGAATTTTCCGAGAATTTTCCGAGAATTTTCCGCCAATTTTCCGAGAATTTTCCGAGAATTTTCCGAGAATTTTCCGAGAATTTTCCGAGAATTTTCCGAGAATTTTCCGAGAATTTTCCGAGAATTTTCCGAGAATTTTCCGAGAATTTTCCGGGAATTTTCCGAGAATTTTCTGAGAATTTTCCGAGAATTTTCCGAGAATTTTCCGAGAATTTTCCGAGAATTTTCCGTCAATTTTCGGAGAATTTTCCGAGAATTTTCCGAGAATTTTCCGAGAATTTTCCGAGAATTTTCCGAGAATTTTCTGAGAATTTTCCGAGAATTTTCCGAGAATTTTCCGAGAATTTTCCGAGAATTTTCCGAGAATTTTCCGAGAATTTTCCGAGATTTTCCCGAGAATTTTCCGAGAATTTTCCGAGAATTTTCCGAGAAGTTTCCGAGAATTTTCCGAGAATTTTCCGAGAATTTTCTGAGAATTTTCCGAGAATTTTCCGAGAATTTTCCGAGATTTTCCCGAGAATTTTCCGAGAATTTTCCGAGAATTTTCCGAGAATTTTCCGAGAATTTTCCGAGAATTTTCCCAGAATTTTCCGAGAATTTTCCGAGAATTTTCCGAGAATTTTCCGTCAATTTTCCGAGAATTTTGCGAGAATTTTCCGAGGATTTTCCGAGAATTTTCCGAGAATTTTCCGAGAATTCTCGGAGAATTTTCCGAGAATTTTCCGAGAATTTTCCGAGATTTTCCCGAGAATTTCCCGAGAATTTTCCGAGAATTTTCCGAGAATTTTCCGAGAATTTTCCGAGAATTTTGCGAGAATTTTCCGAGAATTTTCCGAGAATTTTCCGAGAATTTTCCGAGAATTTTCGGAGAATTTTCCGAGAATTTTCCGAGAATTTTCCGAGAATTTTCCGAGAATTTTCCGAGAATTTTCCAAGAATTTTCTGGGAATTTTCCGAGAATTTCCCGAGAATTTTCCGAGAATTTTCCGAGAATTTTCCGGGAATTTTCCGAGAATTTTCTGAGAATTTTCCGAGAATTTTCCGAGAATTTTCCGAGAATTTTCCGAGAATTTTCCGTCAATTTTCGGAGAATTTTCCGAGAATTTTCCGAGAATTTTCCGAGAATTTTCCGAGAATTTTCTGAGAATTTTCCGAGAATTTTCCGAGAATTTTCCGAGAATTTTCCGAGAATTTTCCGAGAATTTTCCCAGAATTTTCCGAGAATTTTCCGAGAATTTTCCGAGAATTTTCCGTCAATTTTCCGAGAATTTTGCGAGAATTTTCCGAGAATTTTCCGAGAATTTTCCGAGAATTTTCCGAGAATTCTCGGAGAATTTTCCGAGAATTTTCCGAGAATTTTCCGAGATTTTCCCGAAAATTTCCCGAGAATTTTCCGAGAATTTTCCGAGAATTTTCCGAGAATTTTCCGAGAATTTTGCGAGAATTTTCCGAGAATTTTCCGAGAATTTTCCGAGAATTTTCCGAGAATTTTCGGAGAATTTTCCGAGAATTTTCCGAGAATTTTCCGAGAATTTTCCGAGAATTTTCGGAGAATTTTCCGAGAATTTTCCGAGAATTTTCCGAGAATTTTCCCAGAATTTTCCGAGAATTTTCCGAGAATTTTCCGAGAATTTTCCGTCAATTTTCCGAGAATTTTCCGAGAATTTTCCGAGAATTTTCCGTCAATTTTCCGTGAATTTTCCGAGAATTTTCCGAGAATTTTCCGAGAATTTTCCGAGAATTTTCCGAGAATTTTCCGAGAATTTTCCGAGAATTTTCCGAGATTTTCCCGAGAATTTTCCGAGAATTTTCCGAGAATTTTCCGAGATTTTTCCGAGAATTTTCCGAGAATTTTCCGAGATTATTCCGAGAATTTTCCGAGAATTTTCCGAGAATTTTCTGAGAATTTTCCGAGAATTTTCCGAGAATTTTCCGAGATTTTCCCGAGAATTTCCCGAGAATTTTCCGAGAATTTTCCGAGAATTTTCCGAGATTTTTTCCGAGAATTTTTCCGAGAATTTTCCTGAATTTTCCGAGAATTTTCCGTCAATTTTCCGAGAATTTTCCGAGAATTTTCCGAGAATTTTCCGAGAATTTTCCGAGAGTTTTCCGAGAATTTTCCGAGAATTTTCCGAGAATTTTCCGAGAATTTTCCGAGAATGTTCCGAGAATTTTCCGAGAATTTTCCGAGAATTTTGCGAGAATTTTCCGAGAATTTTCCGAGAATTTTCCGAGAATTTTCCGAGAATTTTCCGAGAATTTTCGGAGAATTTTCCGAGAATTTTCCGAGAATTTTCCGAGAATTTTCCGAGAATTTTCCGAGAATTTTCCGGGAATTTTCCGAGAATTTTCTGAGAATTTTCCGAGAATTTTCCGAGAATTTTCCGAGAATTTTCCGAGAATTTTCCGTCAATTTTCGGAGAATTTTCCGAGAATTTTCCGAGAATTTTCCGAGAATTTTCCGAGAATTTTCCGAGAATTTTCTGAGAATTTTCCGAGAATTTTCCGAGAATTTTCCGAGAATTTTCCGAGAATTTTCCGAGAATTTTCCGAGAATTTTCCGAGATTTTCCCGAGAATTTTCCGAGAATTTTCCGAGAATTTTCCGAGAAGTTTCCGAGAATTTTCCGAGAATTTTCCGAGAATTTTCTGAGAATTTTCCGAGAATTTTCCGAGAATTTTCCGAGATTTTCCCGAGAATTTTCCGAGAATTTTCCGAGAATTTTCCGAGAATTTTCCGAGAATTTTCCGAGAATTTTCCCAGAATTTTCCGAGAATTTTCCGAGAATTTTCCGAGAATTTTCCGTCAATTTTCCGAGAATTTTGCGAGAATTTTCCGAGGATTTTCCGAGAATTTTCCGAGAATTTTCCGAGAATTCTCGGAGAATTTTCCGAGAATTTTCCGAGAATTTTCCGAGATTTTCCCGAGAATTTCCCGAGAATTTTCCGAGAATTTTCCGAGAATTTTCCGAGAATTTTCCGAGAATTTTGCGAGAATTTTCCGAGAATTTTCCGAGAATTTTCCGAGAATTTTCCGAGAATTTTCGGAGAATTTTCCGAGAATTTTCCGAGAATTTTCCGAGAATTTTCCGAGAATTTTCCGAGAATTTTCCAAGAATTTTCTGGGAATTTTCCGAGAATTTCCCGAGAATTTTCCGAGAATTTTCCGAGAATTTTCCGGGAATTTTCCGAGAATTTTCTGAGAATTTTCCGAGAATTTTCCGAGAATTTTCCGAGAATTTTCCGAGAATTTTCCGTCAATTTTCGGAGAATTTTCCGAGAATTTTCCGAGAATTTTCCGAGAATTTTCCGAGAATTTTCTGAGAATTTTCCGAGAATTTTCCGAGAATTTTCCGAGAATTTTCCGAGAATTTTCCGAGAATTTTCCCAGAATTTTCCGAGAATTTTCCGAGAATTTTCCGAGAATTTTCCGTCAATTTTCCGAGAATTTTGCGAGAATTTTCCGAGAATTTTCCGAGAATTTTCCGAGAATTTTCCGAGAATTCTCGGAGAATTTTCCGAGAATTTTCCGAGAATTTTCCGAGATTTTCCCGAAAATTTCCCGAGAATTTTCCGAGAATTTTCCGAGAATTTTCCGAGAATTTTCCGAGAATTTTGCGAGAATTTTCCGAGAATTTTCCGAGAATTTTCCGAGAATTTTCCGAGAATTTTCGGAGAATTTTCCGAGAATTTTCCGAGAATTTTCCGAGAATTTTCCGAGAATTTTCGGAGAATTTTCCGAGAATTTTCCGAGAATTTTCCGAGAATTTTCCCAGAATTTTCCGAGAATTTTCCGAGAATTTTCCGAGAATTTTCCGTCAATTTTCCGAGAATTTTCCGAGAATTTTCCGAGAATTTTCCGTCAATTTTCCGTGAATTTTCCGAGAATTTTCCGAGAATTTTCCGAGAATTTTCCGAGAATTTTCCGAGAATTTTCCGAGAATTTTCCGAGAATTTTCCGAGATTTTCCCGAGAATTTTCCGAGAATTTTCCGAGAATTTTCCGAGATTTTTCCGAGAATTTTCCGAGAATTTTCCGAGATTATTCCGAGAATTTTCCGAGAATTTTCCGAGAATTTTCTGAGAATTTTCCGAGAATTTTCCGAGAATTTTCCGAGATTTTCCCGAGAATTTCCCGAGAATTTTCCGAGAATTTTCCGAGAATTTTCCGAGATTTTTTCCGAGAATTTTTCCGAGAATTTTCCTGAATTTTCCGAGAATTTTCCGTCAATTTTCCGAGAATTTTCCGAGAATTTTCCGAGAATTTTCCGAGAATTTTCCGAGAGTTTTCCGAGAATTTTCCGAGAATTTTCCGAGAATTTTCCGAGAATTTTCCGAGAATGTTCCGAGAATTTTCCGAGAATTTTCCGAGAATTTTGCGAGAATTTTCCGAGAATTTTCCGAGAATTTTCCGAGAATTTTCCGAGAATTTTCGGAGAATTTTCCGAGAATTTTCCGAGAATTTTCCGAGAATTTTCCGAGAATTTTCCGAGAATTTTCCAAGAATTTTCTGGGAATTTTCCGAGAATTTTCCGAGAATTTTCCGAGAATTTTCCGAGAATTTTCCGGGAATTTTCCGAGAATTTTCTGAGAATTTTCCGAGAATTTTCCGAGAATTTTCCGTCAATTTTCCGAGAATTTTGCGAGAATTTTCCGAGAATTTTCCGAGAATTTTCCGAGAATTTTCCGAGAATTTTCGGAGAATTTTCCGAGAATTTTCCGAGAATTTTCCGAGATTTTCCCGAGAATTTCCCGAGAATTTTCCGAGAATTTTCCGAGAATTTTCCGAGAATTTTCCGAGAATTTTTCCGAGAATTTTCCGAGAATTTTCCGAGAATTTTCCGTCAATTTTCCGAGAATTTTCCGAGAATTTTCCGAGAACTTTCCGAGAATTTTCCGAGAATTTTCCGAGAATTTTCCGAGAATTTTCCGAGAATTTTCCGAGAATGTTCCGAGAATTTTCCGAGAATTTTCCGAGAATTTTGCGAGAATTTTCCGAGAATTTTCCGTCAATTTTCCGAGAATTTTCCGAGAATTTTCCGAGAATTTTCCGAGAATTTTCCGAGAATTTTCCGAGAATTTTCCGAGAATTTTCCGAGAATTTTCCGAGAATTTTCCGAGAATTTTCTGAGAATTTTCCGAGAATTTTCCGAGAATTTTCCGAGATTTTCCCGAGAATTTTCCGAGAATTTTCCGAGAATTTTCCGAGAATTTTCCGAGAATTTTCCGAGAATTTTCCCAGAATTTTCCGAGAATTTTCCGAGAATTTTCCGAGGATTTTCCGTCAATTTTCCGAGAATTTTGCGAGAATTTTCCGAGAATTTTCCGAGAATTTTCCGAGAATTTTCCGAGAATTTTCGGAGAATTTTCCGAGAATTTTCCGAGAATTTTCCGAGATTTTCCCGAGAATTTCCCGAGAATTTTCCGAGAATTTTCCGAGAATTTTCCGAGAATTTTCCGAGAATTTTTCCGAGAATTTTTCCGAGAATTTTCCGAGAATTTTCCGAGAATTTTCCGTCAATTTTCCGAGAATTTTCCGAGAATTTTCCGAGAATTTTCCGAGAATTTTCCGAGAATTTTCCGAGAATTTTCCGAGAATTTTCCGAGAATTTTCCGAGAATTTTCCGAGAATGTTCCGAGAATTTTCCGAGAATTTTCCGAGAATTTTGCGAGAATTTTCCGAGAATTTTCCGTCAATTTTCCGAGAATTTTCCGAGAATTTTCCGAGAATTTTCCGAGAATTTTCCGAGAATTTTCCGAGAATTTTCCGAGAATTTTCCGAGAATTTTCCGAGAATTTTCCGAGATTTTCCCGAGAATTTTCAGAGAATTTTCCGAGAATTTTCCGAGAATTTTCCGAGAATTTTCCGAGAATTTTCCGAGATTTTTCCGAGAATTTTCCGAGAATTTTCCGAGAATTTTCTGAGAATTTTCCGAGAATTTTCCGAGAATTTTCCGAGATTTTCCCGAGAATTTCCCGAGAATTTTCCGAGAATTTTCCGAGAATTTTCCGAGAATTTTCCGAGAATTTTTCCGAGAATTTTCCGAGAATTTTCCGAGAATTTTCCGTCAATTTTCCGAGAATTTTCCGAGAATTTTCCGAGAATTTTCCGAGAATTTTCCGAGAATTTTCCGAGAATTTTCCGAGAATTTTCCGAGAATTTTCCGAGAATTTTCCGAGAATGTTCCGAGAATTTTCCGAGAATTTTCCGAGAATTTTGCGAGAATTTTCCGAGAATTTTCCGAGAATTTTCCGAGAATTTTCCGAGATTTTCCCGAGAATTTTCCGAGAATTTTCCGAGAATTTTCCGAGAATTTTCCGAGAATTTTCCGAGAATTTTCCCAGAATTTTCCGAGAATTTTCCGAGAATTTTCCGAGAATTTTGCGTCAATTTTCCGAGAATTTTGCGAGAATTTTCCGAGAATTTTCCGAGAATTTTCCGAGAATTTTCCGAGAATTTTCGGAGAATTTTCCGAGAATTTTCCGAGAATTTTCCGAGAATTTTCCGAGAATTTTCCGAGAATTTTCCAAGAATTTTCTGGGAATTTTCCGAGAATTTTCCGAGAATTTTCCGAGAATTTTCCGAGAATTTTCCGGGAATTTTCCGAGAATTTTCTGAGAATTTTCCGAGAATTTTCCGAGAATTTTCCGAGAATTTTCCGAGAATTTTCCGTCAATTTTCGGAGAATTTTCCGAGAATTTTCCGAGAATTTTCCGAGAATTTTCCGAGAATTTTCTGAGAATTTTCCGAGAATTTTCCGAGAATTTTCCGAGAATTTTCCGAGAATTTTCCGAGAATTTTCCCAGAATTTTCCGAGAATTTTCCGAGAATTTTCCGAGAATTTTCCGTCAATTTTCCGAGAATTTTGCGAGAATTTTCCGAGAATTTTCCGAGAATTTTCCGAGAATTTTCTGAGAATTCTCGGAGAATTTTCCGAGAATTTTCCGAGAATTTTCCGAGATTTTCCCGAGAATTTCCCGAGAATTTTCCGAGAATTTTCCGAGAATTTTCCGAGAATTTTCCGAGAATTTTTCCGAGAATTTTCCGAGAATTTTCCGAGAATTTTCCGCCAATTTTCCGAGAATTTTCCGAGAATTTTCCGAGAATTTTCCGAGAATTTTCCGAGAATTTTCCGAGAATTTTCCGAGAATTTTCCGAGAATTTTCCGAGAATTTTCCGAGAATTTTCCGGGAATTTTCCGAGAATTTTCTGAGAATTTTCCGAGAATTTTCCGAGAATTTTCCGAGAATTTTCCGAGAATTTTCCGTCAATTTTCGGAGAATTTTCCGAGAATTTTCCGAGAATTTTCCGAGAATTTTCCGAGAATTTTCCGAGAATTTTCTGAGAATTTTCCGAGAATTTTCCGAGAATTTTCCGAGAATTTTCCGAGAATTTTCCGAGAATTTTCCGAGAATTTTCCGAGATTTTCCCGAGAATTTTCCGAGAATTTTCCGAGAATTTTCCGAGAAGTTTCCGAGAATTTTCCGAGAATTTTCCGAGAATTTTCTGAGAATTTTCCGAGAATTTTCCGAGAATTTTCCGAGATTTTCCCGAGAATTTTCCGAGAATTTTCCGAGAATTTTCCGAGAATTTTCCGAGAATTTTCCGAGAATTTTCCCAGAATTTTCCGAGAATTTTCCGAGAATTTTCTGAGAATTTTCCGTCAATTTTCCGAGAATTTTGCGAGAATTTTCCGAGGATTTTCCGAGAATTTTCCGAGAATTTTCCGAGAATTCTCGGAGAATTTTCCGAGAATTTTCCGAGAATTTTCCGAGATTTTCCCGAGAATTTCCCGAGAATTTTCCGAGAATTTTCCGAGAATTTTCCGAGAATTTTCCGAGAATTTTGCGAGAATTTTCCGAGAATTTTCCGAGAATTTTCCGAGAATTTTCCGAGAATTTTCGGAGAATTTTCCGAGAATTTTCCGAGAATTTTCCGAGAATTTTCCGAGAATTTTCCGAGAATTTTCCAAGAATTTTCTGGGAATTTTCCGAGAATTTTCCGAGAATTTTCCGAGAATTTTCCGAGAATTTTCCGGGAATTTTCCGAGAATTTTCTGAGAATTTTCCGAGAATTTTCCGAGAATTTTCCGAGAATTTTCCGAGAATTTTCCGTCAATTTTCGGAGAATTTTCCGAGAATTTTCCGAGAATTTTCCGAGAATTTTCCGAGAATTTTCTGAGAATTTTCCGAGAATTTTCCGAGAATTTTCCGAGAATTTTCCGAGAATTTTCCGAGAATTTTCCCAGAATTTTCCGAGAATTTTCCGAGAATTTTCCGAGAATTTTCCGTCAATTTTCCGAGAATTTTGCGAGAATTTTCCGAGAATTTTCCGAGAATTTTCCGAGAATTTTCCGAGAATTCTCGGAGAATTTTCCGAGAATTTTCCGAGAATTTTCCGAGATTTTCCCGAGAATTTCCCGAGAATTTTCCGAGAATTTTCCGAGAAATTTCCGAGAATTTTCCGAGAATTTTTCCGAGAATTTTCCGAGAATTTTCCGAGAATTTTCCGTCAATTTTCCGAGAATTTTCCGAGAATTTTCCGAGAATTTTCCGAGAATTTTCCGAGAATTTTCCGAGAATTTTCCGAGAATTTTCCGAGAATTTTCCGAGAATTTTCCGAGAATGTCCCGAGAATTTTCCGAGAATTTTCCGAGAATTTTGCGAGAATTTTCCGAGAATTTTCCGTCAATTTTCCGAGAATTTTCCGAGAATTTTCCGAGAATTTTCCGAGAATTTTCCGAGAATTTTCCGAGAATTTTCCGAGAATTTTCCGAGAATTTTCCGAGAATTTTCCGAGAATTTTCTGAGAATTTTCCGAGAATTTTCCGAGAATTTTCCGAGATTTTCCCGAGAATTTTCCGAGAATTTTCCGAGAATTTTCCGAGAATTTTCCGAGAATTTTCCGAGAATTTTCCGAGAATTTTCCGAGAATTTTCCCAGAATTTTCCGAGAATTTTCCGAGAATTTTCCGAGAATTTTGCGTCAATTTTCCGAGAATTTTGCGAGAATTTTCCGAGAATTTTCCGAGAATTTTCCGAGAATTTTCCGAGAATTTTCGGAGAATTTTCCGAGAATTTTCCGAGAATTTTCCGAGAATTTTCCGAGAATTTTCCGAGAATTTTCCAAGAATTTTCTGGGAATTTTCCGAGAATTTTCCGAGAATTTTCCGAGAATTTTCCGAGAATTTTCCGGGAATTTTCCGAGAATTTTCTGAGAATTTTCCGAGAATTTTCCGAGAATTTTCCGAGAATTTTCCGAGAATTTTCCGTCAATTTTCGGAGAATTTTCCGAGAATTTTCCGAGAATTTTCCGAGAATTTTCCGAGAATTTTCCGAGAATTTTCTGAGAATTTTCCGAGAATTTTCCGAGAATTTTCCGAGAATTTTCCGAGAATTTTCCGAGAATTTTCCGAGAATTTTCCGAGATTTTCCCGAGAATTTTCCGAGAATTTTCCGAGAATTTTCCGAGAATTTTCCGAGAATTTTCCGAGAATTTTCCGAGAATTTTCTGAGAATTTTCCGAGAATTTTCCGAGAATTTTCCGAGATTTTCCCGAGAATTTTCCGAGAATTTTCCGAGAATTTTCCGAGAATTTTCCGAGAATTTTCCGAGAATTTTCCCAGAATTTTCCGAGAATTTTCCGAGAATTTTCCGAGAATTTTCCGTCAATTTTCCGAGAATTTTGCGAGAATTTTCCGAGAATTTTCCGAGAATTTTCCGAGAATTTTCCGAGAATTCTCGGAGAATTTTCCGAGAATTTTCCGAGAATTTTCCGAGATTTTCCCGAGAATTTCCCGAGAATTTTCCGAGAATTTTCCGAGAATTTTCCGAGAATTTTCCGAGAATTTTGCGAGAATTTTCCGAGAATTTTCCGAGAATTTTCCGAGAATTTTCCGAGAATTTTCGGAGAATTTTCCGAGAATTTTCCGAGAATTTTCCGAGAATTTTCCGAGAATTTTCCGAGAATTTTCCAAGAATTTTCTGGGAATTTTCCGAGAATTTTCCGAGAATTTTCCGAGAATTTTCCGAGAATTTTCCGGGAATTTTCCGAGAATTTTCTGAGAATTTTCCGAGAATTTTCCGAGAATTTTCCGAGAATTTTCCGAGAATTTTCCGTCAATTTTCGGAGAATTTTCCGAGAATTTTCCGAGAATTTTCCGAGAATTTTCCGAGAATTTTCTGAGAATTTTCCGAGAATTTTCCGAGAATTTTCCGAGAATTTTCCGAGAATTTTCCGAGAATTTTCCGAGAATTTTCCGAGATTTTCCCGAGAATTTTCCGAGAATTTTCCGAGAATTTTCCGAGAATTTTGCGAGAATTTTCCGAGAATTTTCCGAGAATTTTCTGAGAATTTTCCGAGAATTTTCCGAGAATTTTCCGAGATTTTCCCGAGAATTTTCCGAGAATTTTCCGAGAATTTTCCGAGAATTTTCTGAGAATTTTCCGAGAATTTTCCCAGAATTTTCCGAGAATTTTCCGAGAATTTTCCGAGAATTTTCCGTCAATTTTCCGAGAATTTTGCGAGAATTTTCCGAGAATTTTCCGAGAATTTTCCGAGAATTTTCCGAGAATTTTCCGAGAATTTTTCCGAGAATTTTCCGAGAATTTTCCGAGAATTTTCCGTCAATTTTCCGAGAATTTTCCGAGAATTTTCCGAGAATTTTCCGAGAATTTTCCGAGAATTTTCCGAGAATTTTCCAAGAATTTTCCGAGAATTTTCCGAGAATTTTCCGAGAATGTTCCGAGAATTTTCCGAGAATTTTCCGAGAATTTTGCGAGAATTTTCCGAGAATTTTCCGTCAATTTTCCGAGAATTTTCCGAGAATTTTCCGAGAATTTTCTGAGAATTTTCCGAGAATTTTCCCAGAATTTTCCGAGAATTTTCCGAGAATTTTCCGAGAATGTTCCGAGAATTTTCCGAGAATTTTCCGAGAATTTTGCGAGAATTTTCCGAGAATTTTCCGTCAATTTTCCGAGAATTTTCCGAGAATTTTCCGAGAATTTTCCGAGAATTTTCCGAGAATTTTCCGAGAATTTTCCGAGAATTTTCCGAGAATTTTCCGAGAATTTTCTGAGAATTTTCCGAGAATTTTCCGAGAATTTTCCGAGATTTTCCCGAGAATTTTCCGAGAATTTTCCGAGAATTTTCCGAGAATTTTCCGAGAATTTTCCGAGAATTTTCCGAGAATTTTCCGAGAATTTTCCGAGAATTTTCCGAGAATTTTCCGAGAATTTTGCGTCAATTTTCCGAGAATTTTGCGAGAATTTTCCGAGAATTTTCCGAGAATTTTCCGAGAATTTTCCGAGAATTTTCGGAGAATTTTCCGAGAATTTTCCGAGAATTTTCCGAGAATTTTCCGAGAATTTTCCGAGAATTTTCCAAGAATTTTCTGGGAATTTTCCGAGAATTTTCCGAGAATTTTCCGAGAATTTTCCGAGAATTTTCCGGGAATTTTCCGAGAATTTTCTGAGAATTTTCCGAGATTTTTCCGAGAATTTTCCGAGAATTTTCCGAGAATTTTCCGTCAATTTTCGGAGAATTTTCCGAGAATTTTCCGAGAATTTTCCGAGAATTTTCCGAGAATTTTCTGAGAATTTTCCGAGAATTTTCCGAGAATTTTCCAAGAATTTTCTGGGAATTTTCCGAGAATTTTCCGAGAATTTTCCGAGAATTTTCCGAGAATTTTCCGGGAATTTTCCGAGAATTTTCTGAGAATTTTCCGAGAATTTTCCGAGAATTTTCCGTCAATTTTCCGAGAATTTTGCGAGAATTTTCCGAGAATTTTCCGAGAATTTTCCGAGAATTTTCCGAGAATTTTCGGAGAATTTTCCGAGAATTTTCCGAGAATTTTCCGAGATTTTCCCGAGAATTTCCCGAGAATTTTCCGAGAATTTTCCGAGAATTTTCCGAGAATTTTCCGAGAATTTTTCCGAGAATTTTCCGAGAATTTTCCGAGAATTTTCCGTCAATTTTCCGAGAATTTTCCGAGAATTTTCCGAGAATTTTCCGAGAATTTTCCGAGAATTTTCCGAGAATTTTCCGAGAATTTTCCGAGAATTTTCCGAGAATTTTCCGAGAATGTTCCGAGAATTTTCCGAGAATTTTCCGAGAATTTTGCGAGAATTTTCCGAGAATTTTCCGTCAATTTTCCGAGAATTTTCCGAGAATTTTCCGAGAATTTTCCGAGAATTTTCCGAGAATTTTCCGAGAATTTTCCGAGAATTTTCCGAGAATTTTCCGAGAATTTTCCGAGAATTTTCTGAGAATTTTCCGAGAATTTTCCGAGAATTTTCCGAGATTTTCCCGAGAATTTTCCGAGAATTTTCCGAGAATTTTCCGAGAATTTTCCGAGAATTTTCCGAGAATTTTCCCAGAATTTTCCGAGAATTTTCCGAGAATTTTCCGAGGATTTTCCGTCAATTTTCCGAGAATTTTGCGAGAATTTTCCGAGAATTTTCGGAGAATTTTCCGAGAATTTTCCGAGAATTTTCCGAGATTTTCCCGAGAATTTCCCGAGAATTTTCCGAGAATTTTCCGAGAATTTTCCGAGAATTTTCCGAGAATTTTTCCGAGAATTTTTCCGAGAATTTTCCGAGAATTTTCCGAGAATTTTCCGTCAATTTTCCGAGAATTTTCCGAGAATTTTCCGAGAATTTTCCGAGAATTTTCCGAGAATTTTCCGAGAATTTTCCGAGAATGTTCCGAGAATTTTCCGAGAATTTTCCGAGAATTTTGCGAGAATTTTCCGAGAATTTTCCGTCAATTTTCCGAGAATTTTCCGAGAATTTTCCGAGAATTTTCCGAGAATTTTCCGAGAATTTTCCGAGAATTTTCCGAGAATTTTCCGAGAATTTTCCGAGAATTTTCCGAGATTTTCCCGAGAATTTTCAGAGAATTTTCCGAGAATTTTCCGAGAATTTTCCGAGAATTTTCCGAGAATTTTCCGAGATTTTTCCGAGAATTTTCCGAGAATTTTCCGAGAATTTTCTGAGAATTTTCCGAGAATTTTCCGAGAATTTTCCGAGATTTTCCCGAGAATTTCCCGAGAATTTTCCGAGAATTTTCCGAGGATTTTCCGAGAATTTTCCGAGAATTTTTCCGAGAATTTTCCGAGAATTTTCCGAGAATTTTCCGTCAATTTTCCGAGAATTTTCCGAGAATTTTCCGAGAATTTTCCGAGAATTTTCCGAGAATTTTCCGAGAATTTTCCGAGAATTTTCCGAGAATTTTCCGAGAATTTTCCGAGAATGTTCCGAGAATTTTCCGAGAATTTTCCGAGAATTTTGCGAGAATTTTCCGAGAATTTTCCGAGAATTTTCCGAGAATTTTCCGAGATTTTCCCGAGAATTTTCCGAGAATTTTCCGAGAATTTTCCGAGAATTTTCCGAGAATTTTCCGAGAATTTTCCGAGAATTTTCCGAGAATTTTCCGAGAATTTTGCGTCAATTTTCCGAGAATTTTGCGAGAATTTTCCGAGAATTTTCCGAGAATTTTCCGAGAATTTTCCGAGAATTTTCGGAGAATTTTCCGAGAATTTTCCGAGAATTTTCCGAGAATTTTCCGAGAATTTTCCGAGAATTTTCCAAGAATTTTCTGGGAATTTTCCGAGAATTTTCCGAGAATTTTCCGAGAATTTTCCGAGAATTTTCCGGGAATTTTCCGAGAATTTTCTGAGAATTTTCCGAGAATTTTCCGAGAATTTTCCGAGAATTTTCCGAGAATTTTCCGTCAATTTTCGGAGAATTTTCCGAGAATTTTCCGAGAATTTTCCGAGAATTTTCCGAGAATTTTCTGAGAATTTTCCGAGAATTTTCCGAGAATTTTCCGAGAATTTTCCGAGAATTTTCCGAGAATTTTCCCAGAATTTTCCGAGAATTTTCCGAGAATTTTCCGAGAATTTTCCGTCAATTTTCCGAGAATTTTGCGAGAATTTTCCGAGAATTTTCCGAGAATTTTCCGAGAATTTTCCGAGAATTCTCGGAGAATTTTCCGAGAATTTTCCGAGAATTTTCCGAGATTTTCCCGAGAATTTCCCGAGAATTTTCCGAGAATTTTCCGAGAATTTTCCGAGAATTTTCCGAGAATTTTTCCGAGAATTTTCCGAGAATTTTCCGAGAATTTTCCGCCAATTTTCCGAGAATTTTCCGAGAATTTTCCGAGAATTTTCCGAGAATTTTCCGAGAATTTTCCGAGAATTTTCCGAGAATTTTCCGAGAATTTTCCGAGAATTTTCCGAGAATTTTCCGAGAATTTTCCGAGAATTTTGCGAGAATTTTCCGAGAATTTTCCGTCAATTTTCCGAGAATTTTCCGAGAATTTTCCGAGAATTTTCCGAGAATTTTCCGAGAATTTTCCGAGAATTTTCCGAGAATTTTCCGAGAATTTTCCGAGAATTTTCTGAGAATTTTCCGAGAATTTTCCGAGAATTTTCCGAGATTTTCCCGAGAATTTTCCGAGAATTTTCCGAGAATTTTCCGAGAATTTTCCGAGAATTTTCCGAGAATTTTCCGAGAATTTTCCCAGAATTTTCCGAGAATTTTCCGAGAATTTTCCGAGAATTTTGCGTCAATTTTCCGAGAATTTTGCGAGAATTTTCCGAGAATTTTCCGAGAATTTTCCGAGAATTTTCCGAGAATTTTCGGAGAATTTTCCGAGAATTTTCCGAGAATTTTCCGAGAATTTTCCGAGAATTTTCCGAGAATTTTCCAAGAATTTTCTGGGAATTTTCCGAGAATTTTCCGAGAATTTTCCGAGAATTTTCCGAGAATTTTCCGGGAATTTTCCGAGAATTTTCTGAGAATTTTCCGAGAATTTTCCGAGAATTTTCCGAGAATTTTCCGAGAATTTTCCGTCAATTTTCGGAGAATTTTCCGAGAATTTTCCGAGAATTTTCCGAGAATTTTCCGAGAATTTTCCGAGAATTTTCTGAGAATTTTCCGAGAATTTTCCGAGAATTTTCCGAGAATTTTCCGAGAATTTTCCGAGAATTTTCCGAGAATTTTCCGAGATTTTCCCGAGAATTTTCCGAGAATTTTCCGAGAATTTTCCGAGAAGTTTCCGAGAATTTTCCGAGAATTTTCCGAGAATTTTCTGAGAATTTTCCGAGAATTTTCCGAGAATTTTCCGAGATTTTCCCGAGAATTTTCCGAGAATTTTCCGAGAATTTTCCGAGAATTTTCCGAGAATTTTCCGAGAATTTTCCCAGAATTTTCCGAGAATTTTCCGAGAATTTTCCGAGAATTTTCCGTCAATTTTCCGAGAATTTTGCGAGAATTTTCCGAGAATTTTCCGAGAATTTTCCGAGAATTTTCCGAGAATTCTCGGAGAATTTTCCGAGAATTTTCCGAGAATTTTCCGAGATTTTCCCGAGAATTTCCCGAGAATTTTCCGAGAATTTTCCGAGAATTTTCCGAGAATTTTCCGAGAATTTTGCGAGAATTTTCCGAGAATTTTCCGAGAATTTTCCGAGAATTTTCCGAGAATTTTCGGAGAATTTTCCGAGAATTTTCCGAGAATTTTCCGAGAATTTTCCGAGAATTTTCCGAGAATTTTCCAAGAATTTTCTGGGAATTTTCCGAGAATTTTCCGAGAATTTTCCGAGAATTTTCCGAGAATTTTCCGGGAATTTTCCGAGAATTTTCTGAGAATTTTCCGAGAATTTTCCGAGAATTTTCCGAGAATTTTCCGAGAATTTTCCGTCAATTTTCGGAGAATTTTCCGAGAATTTTCCGAGAATTTTCCGAGAATTTTCCGAGAATTTTCTGAGAATTTTCCGAGAATTTTCCGAGAATTTTCCGAGAATTTTCCGAGAATTTTCCGAGAATTTTCCCAGAATTTTCCGAGAATTTTCCGAGAATTTTCCGAGAATTTTCCGTCAATTTTCCGAGAATTTTGCGAGAATTTTCCGAGAATTTTCCGAGAATTTTCCGAGAATTTTCCGAGAATTCTCGGAGAATTTTCCGAGAATTTTCCGAGAATTTTCCGAGATTTTCCCGAGAATTTCCCGAGAATTTTCCGAGAATTTTCCGAGAATTTTCCGAGAATTTTCCGAGAATTTTTCCGAGAATTTTCCGAGAATTTTCCGAGAATTTTCCGTCAATTTTCCGAGAATTTTCCGAGAATTTTCCGAGAATTTTCCGAGAATTTTCCGAGAATTTTCCGAGAATTTTCCGAGAATTTTCCGAGAATTTTCCGAGAATTTTCCGAGAATTTTCCGAGAATGTCCCGAGAATTTTCCGAGAATTTTCCGAGAATTTTGCGAGAATTTTCCGAGAATTTTCCGTCAATTTTCCGAGAATTTTCCGAGAATTTTCCGAGAATTTTCCGAGAATTTTCCGAGAATTTTCCGAGAATTTTCCGAGAATTTTCCGAGAATTTTCCGAGAATTTTCTGAGAATTTTCCGAGAATTTTCCGAGAATTTTCCGAGATTTTCCCGAGAATTTTCCGAGAATTTTCCGAGAATTTTCCGAGAATTTTCCGAGAATTTTCCGAGAATTTTCCGAGAATTTTCCCAGAATTTTCCGAGAATTTTCCGAGAATTTTCCGAGAATTTTGCGTCAATTTTCCGAGAATTTTGCGAGAATTTTCCGAGAATTTTCCGAGAATTTTCCGAGAATTTTCCGAGAATTTTCCGAGAATTTTCCGAGAATTTTCCAAGAATTTTCTGGGAATTTTCCGAGAATTTTCCGAGAATTTTCCGAGAATTTTCCGAGAATTTTCCGGGAATTTTCCGAGAATTTTCTGAGAATTTTCCGAGAATTTTCCGAGAATTTTCCGAGAATTTTCCGAGAATTTTCCGTCAATTTTCGGAGAATTTTCCGAGAATTTTCCGAGAATTTTCCGAGAATTTTCCGAGAATTTTCCGAGAATTTTCTGAGAATTTTCCGAGAATTTTCCGAGAATTTTCCGAGAATTTTCCGAGAATTTTCCGAGAATTTTCCGAGAATTTTCCGAGATTTTCCCGAGAATTTTCCGAGAATTTTCCGAGAATTTTCCGAGAATTTTCCGAGAATTTTCCGAGAATTTTCCGAGAATTTTCTGAGAATTTTCCGAGAATTTTCCGAGAATTTTCCGAGATTTTCCCGAGAATTTTCCGAGAATTTTCCGAGAATTTTCCGAGAATTTTCCGAGAATTTTCCGAGAATTTTCCCAGAATTTTCCGAGAATTTTCCGAGAATTTTCCGAGAATTTTCCGTCAATTTTCCGAGAATTTTGCGAGAATTTTCCGAGAATTTTCCGAGAATTTTCCGAGAATTTTCCGAGAATTCTCGGAGAATTTTCCGAGAATTTTCCGAGAATTTTCCGAGATTTTCCCGAGAATTTCCCGAGAATTTTCCGAGAATTTTCCGAGAATTTTCCGAGAATTTTCCGAGAATTTTGCGAGAATTTTCCGAGAATTTTCCGAGAATTTTCCGAGAATTTTCCGAGAATTTTCGGAGAATTTTCCGAGAATTTTCCGAGAATTTTCCGAGAATTTTCCCAGAATTTTCCGAGAATTTTCCAAGAATTTTCTGGGAATTTTCCGAGAATTTTCCGAGAATTTTCCGAGAATTTTCCGAGAATTTTCCGGGAATTTTCCGAGAATTTTCTGAGAATTTTCCGAGAATTTTCCGAGAATTTTCCGAGAATTTTCCGTCAATTTTCGGAGAATTTTCCGAGAATTTTCCGAGAATTTTCCGAGAATTTTCCGAGAATTTTCTGAGAATTTTCCGAGAATTTTCCGAGAATTTTCCGAGAATTTTCCGAGAATTTTCCGAGAATTTTCCGAGAATTTTCCGAGATTTTCCCGAGAATTTTCCGAGAATTTTCCGAGAATTTTCCGAGAATTTTCCGAGAATTTTCCGAGAATTTTCCGAGAATTTTCTGAGAATTTTCCGAGAATTTTCCGAGAATTTTCCGAGATTTTCCCGAGAATTTTCCGAGAATTTTCCGAGAATTTTCCGAGAATTTTCCGAGAATTTTCCGAGAATTTTCCCAGAATTTTCCGAGAATTTTCCGAGAATTTTCCGAGAATTTTCCGTCAATTTTCCGAGAATTTTGCGAGAATTTTCCGAGAATTTTCCGAGAATTTTCCGAGAATTTTCCGAGAATTCTCGGAGAATTTTCCGAGAATTTTCCGAGAATTTTCCGAGATTTTCCCGAGAATTTCCCGAGAATTTTCCGAGAATTTTCCGAGAATTTTCCGAGAATTTTCCGAGAATTTTTCCGAGAATTTTCCGAGAATTTTCCGAGAATTTTCCGTCAATTTTCCGAGAATTTTCCGAGAATTTTCCGAGAATTTTCCGAGAATTTTCCGAGAATTTTCCGAGAATTTTCCGAGAATTTTCCGAGAATTTTCCGAGAATTTTCCGAGAATGTTCCGAGAATTTTCCGAGAATTTTCCGAGAATTTTGCGAGAATTTTCCGAGAATTTTCCGTCAATTTTCCGAGAATTTTCCGAGAATTTTCCGAGAATTTTCCGAGAATTTTCCGAGAATTTTCCGAGAATTTTCCGAGAATTTTCCGAGAATTTTCCGAGAATTTTCCGAGAATTTTCTGAGAATTTTCCGAGAATTTTCCGAGAATTTTCCGAGATTTTCCCGAGAATTTTCCGAGAATTTTCCGAGAATTTTCCGAGAATTTTCCGAGAATTTTCCGAGAATTTTCCGAGAATTTTCCCAGAATTTTCCGAGAATTTTCCGAGAATTTTCCGAGAATTTTGCGTCAATTTTCCGAGAATTTTGCGAGAATTTTCCGAGAATTTTCCGAGAATTTTCCGAGAATTTTCCGAGAATTTTCGGAGAATTTTCCGAGAATTTTCCGAGAATTTTCCGAGAATTTTCCGAGAATTTTCCGAGAATTTTCCAAGAATTTTCTGGGAATTTTCCGAGAATTTTCCGAGAATTTTCCGAGAATTTTCCGAGAATTTTCCGGGAATTTTCCGAGAATTTTCTGAGAATTTTCCGAGAATTTTCCGAGAATTTTCCGAGAATTTTCCGAGAATTTTCCGTCAATTTTCGGAGAATTTTCCGAGAATTTTCCGAGAATTTTCCGAGAATTTTCTGAGAATTTTCCGAGAATTTTCCGAGAATTTTCCGAGAATTTGCCGAGAATTTTCCGAGAATTTTCCGAGAATTTTCCGAGATTTTCCCGAGAATTTTCCGAGAATTTTCCGAGAATTTTCCGAGAATTTTCCGAGAATTTTCCGAGAATTTTCCGAGAATTTTCCAAGAATTTTCTGGGAATTTTCCGAGAATTTTCCGAGAATTTTCCGAGAAGTTTCCGAGAATTTTCCGGGAATTTTCCGAGAATTTTCTGAGAATTTTCCGAGAATTTTCCGAGAATTTTCCGTCAATTTTCCGAGAATTTTGCGAGAATTTTCCGAGAATTTTCCGAGAATTTTCCGAGAATTTTCCGAGAATTTTCGGAGAATTTTCCGAGAATTTTCCGAGAATTTTCCGAGATTTTCCCGAGAATTTCCCGAGAATTTTCCGAGAATTTTCCGAGAATTTTCCGAGAATTTTCCGAGAATTTTTCCGAGAATTTTCCGAGAATTTTCCGAGAATTTTCCGTCAATTTTCCGAGAATTTTCCGAGAATTTTCCGAGAATTTTCCGAGAATTTTCCGAGAATTTTCCGAGAATTTTCCGAGAATTTTCCGAGAATTTTCCGAGAATTTTCCGAGAATGTTCCGAGAATTTTCCGAGAATTTTCCGAGAATTTTGCGAGAATTTTCCGAGAATTTTCCGTCAATTTTCCGAGAATTTTCCGAGAATTTTCCGAGAATTTTCCGAGAATTTTCCGGGAATTTTCCGAGAATTTTCCGAGAATTTTCCGAGAATTTTCCGAGAATTTTCCGAGAATTTTCTGAGAATTTTCCGAGAATTTTCCGAGAATTTTCCGAGATTTTCCCGAGAATTTTCCGAGAATTTTCCGAGAATTTTCCGAGAATTTTCCGAGAATTTTCCGAGAATTTTCCCAGAATTTTCCGAGAATTTTCCGAGAATTTTCCGAGGATTTTCCGTCAATTTTCCGAGAATTTTGCGAGAATTTTCCGAGAATTTTCCGAGAATTTTCCGAGAATTTTCCGAGAATTTTCGGAGAATTTTCCGAGAATTTTCCGAGAATTTTCCGAGATTTTCCCGAGAATTTCCCGAGAATTTTCCGAGAATTTTCCGAGAATTTTCCGAGAATTTTCCGAGAATTTTTCCGAGAATTTTTCCGAGAATTTTCCGAGAATTTTCCGAGAATTTTCCGTCAATTTTCCGAGAATTTTCCGAGAATTTTCCGAGAATTTTCCGAGAATTTTCCGAGAATTTTCCGAGAATTTTCCGAGAATTTTCCGAGAATTTTCGGAGAATTTTCCGAGAATGTTCCGAGAATTTTCCGAGAATTTTCCGAGAATTTTGCGAGAATTTTCCGAGAATTTTCCGTCAATTTTCCGAGAATTTTCCGAGAATTTTCCGAGAATTTTCCGAGAATTTTCCGAGAATTTTCCGAGAATTTTCCGAGAATTTTCCGAGAATTTTCCGAGAATTTTCCGAGATTTTCCCGAGAATTTTCAGAGAATTTTCCGAGAATTTTCCGAGAATTTTCCGAGAATTTTCCGAGAATTTTCCGAGATTTTTCCGAGAATTTTCCGAGAATTTTCCGAGAATTTTCTGAGAATTTTCCGAGAATTTTCCGAGAATTTTCCGAGATTTTCCCGAGAATTTCCCGAGAATTTTCCGAGAATTTTCCGAGAATTTTCCGAGAATTTTCCGAGAATTTTTCCGAGAATTTTCCGAGAATTTTCCGAGAATTTTCCGTCAATTTTCCGAGAATTTTCCGAGAATTTTCCGAGAATTTTCCGAGAATTTTCCGAGAATTTTCCGAGAATTTTCCGAGAATTTTCCGAGAATTTTCCGAGAATTTTCCGAGAATGTTCCGAGAATTTTCCGAGAATTTTCCGAGAATTTTGCGAGAATTTTCCGAGAATTTTCCGTCAATTTTCCGAGAATTTTCCGAGAATTTTCCGAGAATTTTCCGAGAATTTTCCGAGAATTTTCCGAGAATTTTCCGAGATTTTCCCGAGAATTTTCCGAGAATTTTCCGAGAATTTTCCGAGAATTTTCCGAGAATTTTCCGAGAATTTTCCCAGAATTTTCCGAGAATTTTCCGAGAATTTTCCGAGAATTTTGCGTCAATTTTCCGAGAATTTTGCGAGAATTTTCCGAGAATTTTCCGAGAATTTTCCGAGAATTTTCCGAGAATTTTCGGAGAATTTTCCGAGAATTTTCCGAGAATTTTCCGAGAATTTTCCGAGAATTTTCCGAGAATTTTCCAAGAATTTTCTGGGAATTTTCCGAGAATTTTCCGAGAATTTTCCGAGAATTTTCCGAGAATTTTCCGGGAATTTTCCGAGAATTTTCTGAGAATTTTCCGAGAATTTTCCGAGAATTTTCCGAGAATTTTCCGAGAATTTTCCGTCAATTTTCGGAGAATTTTCCGAGAATTTTCCGAGAATTTTCCGAGAATTTTCCGAGAATTTTCTGAGAATTTTCCGAGAATTTTCCGAGAATTTTCCGAGAATTTTCCGAGAATTTTCCGAGAATTTTCCCAGAATTTTCCGAGAATTTTCCGAGAATTTTCCGAGAATTTTCCGTCAATTTTCCGAGAATTTTGCGAGAATTTTCCGAGAATTTTCCGAGAATTTTCCGAGAATTTTCCGAGAATTCTCGGAGAATTTTCCGAGAATTTTCCGAGAATTTTCCGAGATTTTCCCGAGAATTTCCCGAGAATTTTCCGAGAATTTTCCGAGAATTTTCCGAGAATTTTCCGAGAATTTTTCCGAGAATTTTCCGAGAATTTTCCGAGAATTTTCCGCCAATTTTCCGAGAATTTTCCGAGAATTTTCCGAGAATTTTCCGAGAATTTTCCGAGAATTTTCCGAGAATTTTCCGAGAATTTTCCGAGAATGTTCCGAGAATTTTCCGAGAATTTTCCGAGAATTTTGCGAGAATTTTCCGAGAATTTTCCGTCAATTTTCCGAGAATTTTCCGAGAATTTTCCGAGAATTTTCCGAGAATTTTCCGAGAATTTTCCGAGAATTTTCCGAGAATTTTCCGAGAATTTTCCGAGAATTTTCCGAGAATTTTCCGAGAATTTTCTGAGAATTTTCCGAGAATTTTCCGAGAATTTTCCGAGATTTTCCCGAGAATTTTCCGAGAATTTTCCGAGAATTTTCCGAGAATTTTCCGAGAATTTTCCGAGAATTTTCCCAGAATTTTCCGAGAATTTTCCGAGAATTTTCCGAGAATTTTCCGAGAATTTTGCGTCAATTTTCCGAGAATTTTGCGAGAATTTTCCGAGAATTTTCCGAGAATTTTCCGAGAATTTTCCGAGAATTTTCGGAGAATTTTCCGAGAATTTTCCGAGAATTTTCCGAGAATTTTCCGAGAATTTTCCGAGAATTTTCCAAGAATTTTCTGGGAATTTTCCGAGAATTTTCCGAGAATTTTCCGAGAATTTTCCGAGAATTTTCCGGGAATTTTCCGAGAATTTTCTGAGAATTTTCCGAGAATTTTCCGAGAATTTTCCGAGAATTTTCCGAGAATTTTCCGTCAATTTTCGGAGAATTTTCCGAGAATTTTCCGAGAATTTTCCGAGAATTTTCCGAGAATTTTCCGAGAATTTTCTGAGAATTTTCCGAGAATTTTCCGAGAATTTTCCGAGAATTTTCCGAGAATTTTCCGAGAATTTTCCGAGAATTTTCCGAGATTTTCCCGAGAATTTTCCGAGAATTTTCCGAGAATTTTCCGAGAAGTTTCCGAGAATTTTCCGAGAATTTTCCGAGAATTTTCTGAGAATTTTCCGAGAATTTTCCGAGAATTTTCCGAGATTTTCCCGAGAATTTTCCGAGAATTTTCCGAGAATTTTCCGAGAATTTTCCGAGAATTTTCCGAGAATTTTCCCAGAATTTTCCGAGAATTTTCCGAGAATTTTCCGAGAATTTTCCGTCAATTTTCCGAGAATTTTGCGAGAATTTTCCGAGAATTTTCCGAGAATTTTCCGAGAATTTTCCGAGAATTCTCGGAGAATTTTCCGAGAATTTTCCGAGAATTTTCCGAGATTTTCCCGAGAATTTCCCGAGAATTTTCCGAGAATTTTCCGAGAATTTTCCGAGAATTTTCCGAGAATTTTGCGAGAATTTTCCGAGAATTTTCCGAGAATTTTCCGAGAATTTTCCGAGAATTTTCGGAGAATTTTCCGAGAATTTTCCGAGAATTTTCCGAGAATTTTCCGAGAATTTTCCGAGAATTTTCCAAGAATTTTCTGGGAATTTTCCGAGAATTTTCCGAGAATTTTCCGAGAATTTTCCGAGAATTTTCCGGGAATTTTCCGAGAATTTTCTGAGAATTTTCCGAGAATTTTCCGAGAATTTTCCGAGAATTTTCCGAGAATTTTCCGTCAATTTTCGGAGAATTTTCCGAGAATTTTCCGAGAATTTTCCGAGAATTTTCCGAGAATTTTCTGAGAATTTTCCTAGAATTTTCCGAGAATTTTCCGAGAATTTTCCGAGAATTTTCCGAGAATTTTCCCAGAATTTTCCGAGAATTTTCCGAGAATTTTCCGAGAATTTTCCGTCAATTTTCCGAGAATTTTGCGAGAATTTTCCGAGAATTTTCCGAGAATTTTCCGAGAATTTTCCGAGAATTCTCGGAGAATTTTCCGAGAATTTTCCGAGAATTTTCCGAGATTTTCCCGAGAATTTCCCGAGAATTTTCCGAGAATTTTCCGAGAATTTTCCGAGAATTTTCCGAGAATTTTTCCGAGAATTTTCCGAGAATTTTCCGAGAATTTTCCGTCAATTTTCCGAGAATTTTCCGAGAATTTTCCGAGAATTTTCCGAGAATTTTCCGAGAATTTTCCGAGAATTTTCCGAGAATTTTCCGAGAATTTTCCGAGAATTTTCCGAGAATGTCCGGAGAATTTTCCGAGAATTTTCCGAGAATTTTGCGAGAATTTTCCGAGAATTTTCCGTCAATTTTCCGAGAATTTTCCGAGAATTTTCCGAGAATTTTCCGAGAATTTTCCGAGAATTTTCCGAGAATTTTCCGAGAATTTTCCGAGAATTTTCCGAGAATTTTCTGAGAATTTTCCGAGAATTTTCCGAGAATTTTCCGAGATTTTCCCGAGAATTTTCCGAGAATTTTCCGAGAATTTTCCGAGAATTTTCCGAGAATTTTCCGAGAATTTTCCGAGAATTTTCCCAGAATTTTCCGAGAATTTTCCGAGAATTTTCCGAGAATTTTGCGTCAATTTTCCGAGAATTTTGCGAGAATTTTCCGAGAATTTTCCGAGAATTTTCCGAGAATTTTCCGAGAATTTTCGGAGAATTTTCCGAGAATTTTCCGAGAATTTTCCGAGAATTTTCCGAGAATTTTCCGAGAATTTTCCAAGAATTTTCTGGGAATTTTCCGAGAATTTTCCGAGAATTTTCCGAGAATTTTCCGAGAATTTTCCGGGAATTTTCCGAGAATTTTCTGAGAATTTTCCGAGAATTTTCCGAGAATTTTCCGAGAATTTTCCGAGAATTTTCCGTCAATTTTCGGAGAATTTTCCGAGAATTTTCCGAGAATTTTCCGAGAATTTTCCGAGAATTTTCCGAGAATTTTCTGAGAATTTTCCGAGAATTTTCCGAGAATTTTCCGAGAATTTTCCGAGAATTTTCCGAGAATTTTCCGAGATTTTCCCGAGAATTTTCCGAGAATTTTCCGAGAATTTTCCGAGAATTTTCCGAGAATTTTCCGAGAATTTTCCGAGAATTTTCTGAGAATTTTCCGAGAATTTTCCGAGAATTTTCCGAGATTTTCCCGAGAATTTTCCGAGAATTTTCCGAGAATTTTCCGAGAATTTTCCGAGAATTTTCCGAGAATTTTCCCAGAATTTTCCGAGAATTTTCCGAGAATTTTCCGAGAATTTTCCGTCAATTTTCCGAGAATTTTGCGAGAATTTTCCGAGAATTTTCCGAGAATTTTCCGAGAATTTTCCGAGAATTCTCGGAGAATTTTCCGAGAATTTTCCGAGAATTTTCCGAGATTTTCCCGAGAATTTCCCGAGAATTTTCCGAGAATTTTCCGAGAATTTTCCGAGAATTTTCCGAGAATTTTGCGAGAATTTTCCGAGAATTTTCCGAGAATTTTCCGAGAATTTTCCGAGAATTTTCGGAGAATTTTCCGAGAATTTTCCGAGAATTTTCCGAGAATTTTCCGAGAATTTTCCGAGAATTTTCCAAGAATTTTCTGGGAATTTTCCGAGAATTTTCCGAGAATTTTCCGAGAATTTTCCGAGAATTTTCCGGGAATTTTCCGAGAATTTTCTGAGAATTTTCCGAGAATTTTCCGAGAATTTTCCGAGAATTTTCCGAGAATTTTCCGTCAATTTTCGGAGAATTTTCCGAGAATTTTCCGAGAATTTTCCGAGAATTTTCCGAGAATTTTCTGAGAATTTTCCGAGATTTTCCCGAGAATTTTCCGAGAATTTTCCGAGAATTTTCCGAGAATTTTCCGAGAATTTTCCAAGAATTTTCCGAGAATTTTCTGAGAATTTTCCGAGAATTTTCCGAGAATTTTCCGAGATTTTCCCGAGAATTTTCCGAGAATTTTCCGAGAATTTTCCGAGAATTTTCCGAGAATTTTCCGAGAATTTTCCCAGAATTTTCCGAGAATTTTCCGAGAATTTTCCGAGAATTTTCCGTCAATTTTCCGAGAATTTTGCGAGAATTTTCCGAGAATTTTCCGAGAATTTTCCGAGAATTTTCCGAGAATTCTCGGAGAATTTTCCGAGAATTTTCCGAGAATTTTCCGAGATTTTCCCGAGAATTTCCCGAGAATTTTCCGAGAATTTTCCGAGAATTTTCCGAGAATTTTCCGAGAATTTTTCCGAGAATTTTCCGAGAATTTTCCGAGAATTTTCCGTCAATTTTCCGAGAATTTTCCGAGAATTTTCCGAGAATTTTCCGAGAATTTTCCGAGAATTTTCCGAGAATTTTCCGAGAATTTTCCGAGAATTTTCCGAGAATGTTCCGAGAATTTTCCGAGAATTTTCCGAGAATTTTGCGAGAATTTTCCGAGAATTTTCCGTCAATTTTCCGAGAATTTTCCGAGAATTTTCCGAGAATTTTCCGAGAATTTTCCGAGAATTTTCCGAGAATTTTCCGAGAATTTTCCGAGAATTTTCCGAGAATTTTCCGAGAATTTTCTGAGAATTTTCCGAGAATTTCCCGAGAATTTTCCGAGATTTTCCCGAGAATTTTCCGAGAATTTTCCGAGAATTTTCCGAGAATTTTCCGAGAATTTTCCGAGAATTTTCCGAGAATTTTCCCAGAATTTTCCGAGAATTTTCCGAGAATTTTCCGAGAATTTTGCGTCAATTTTCCGAGAATTTTGCGAGAACTTTCCGAGAATTTTCCGAGAATTTTCCGAGAATTTTCCGAGAATTTTCGGAGAATTTTCCGAGAATTTTCCGAGAATTTTCCGAGAATTTTCCGAGAATTTTCCGAGAATTTTCCAAGAATTTTCTGGGAATTTTCCGAGAATTTTCCGAGAATTTTCCGAGAATTTTCCGAGAATTTTCCGGGAATTTTCCGAGAATTTTCTGAGAATTTTCCGAGAATTTTCCGAGAATTTTCCGAGAATTTTCCGAGAATTTTCCGTCAATTTTCGGAGAATTTTCCGAGAATTTTCCGAGAATTTTCCGAGAATTTTCCGAGAATTTTCTGAGAATTTTCCGAGAATTTTCCGAGAATTTTCCGAGAATTTTCCGAGAATTTTCCGAGAATTTTCCGAGATTTTCCCGAGAATTTTCCGAGAATTTTCCGAGAATTTTCCGAGAATTTTCCGAGAATTTTCCGAGAATTTTCCGAGAATTTTCTGAGAATTTTCCGAGAATTTTCCGAGAATTTTCCGAGATTTTCCCGAGAATTTTCCGAGAATTTTCCGAGAATTTTCCGAGAATTTTCCGAGAATTTTCCGAGAATTTTCCCAGAATTTTCCGAGAATTTTCCGAGAATTTTCCGAGAATTTTCCGTCAATTTTCCGAGAATTTTGCGAGAATTTTCCGAGAATTTTCCGAGAATTTTCCGAGAATTTTCCGAGAATTCTCGGAGAATTTTCCGAGAATTTTCCGAGAATTTTCCGAGATTTTCCCGAGAATTTCCCGAGAATTTTCCGAGAATTTTCCGAGAATTTTCCGAGAATTTTCCGAGAATTTTTCCGAGAATTTTCCGAGAATTTTCCGAGAATTTTCCGTCAATTTTCCGAGAATTTTCCGAGAATTTTCCGAGAATTTTCCGAGAATTTTCCGAGAATTTTCCGAGAATTTTCCGAGAATTTTCCGAGAATTTTCCGAGAATGTTCCGAGAATTTTCCGAGAATTTTCCGAGAATTTTGCGAGAATTTTCCGAGAATTTTCCGTCAATTTTCCGAGAGTTTTCCGAGAATTTTCCGAGAATTTTCCGAGAATTTTCCGAGAATTTTCCGAGAATTTTCCGAGAATTTTCCGAGAATTTTCCGAGAATTTTCCGAGAATTTTCTGAGAATTTTCCGAGAATTTTCCGAGAATTTTCCGAGATTTTCCCGAGAATTTTCCGAGAATTTTCCGAGAATTTTCCGAGAATTTTCCGAGAATTTTCCGAGAATTTTCCCAGAATTTTCCGAGAATTTTCCGAGAATTTTCCGAGAATTTTGCGTCAATTTTCCGAGAATTTTGCGAGAATTTTCCGAGAATTTTCCGAGAATTTTCGGAGAATTTTCCGAGAATTTTCCGAGAATTTTCCGAGAATTTTCCGAGAATTTTCCGAGAATTTTCCAAGAATTTTCTGGGAATTTTCCGAGAATTTTCCGAGAATTTTCCGAGAATTTTCCGAGAATTTTCCGGGAATTTTCCGAGAATTTTCTGAGAATTTTCCGAGAATTTTCCGAGAATTTTCCGAGAATTTTCCGAGAATTTTCCGTCAATTTTCGGAGAATTTTCCGAGAATTTTCCGAGAATTTTCCGAGAATTTTCCGAGAATTTTCTGAGAATTTTCCGAGAATTTTCCGAGAATTTTCCGAGAATTTTCCGAGAATTTTCCGAGAATTTTCCGAGAATTTTCCGAGATTTTCCCGAGAATTTTCCGAGAATTTTCCGAGAATTTTCCGAGAATTTTCCGAGAATTTTCCGAGAATTTTCCGAGATTTTTCCGAGAATTTTCCGAGAATTTTCCGAGAATTTTCCGAGATTTTCCCGAGAATTTCCCGAGAATTTTCCGAGAATTTTCCGAGAAATTTCCGAGAATTTTCGGAGAATTTCCCGAGAATTTTCCGAGAATTTTCCGAGAATTTTCCGTCAATTTTCCGAGAATTTTCCGAGAATTTTCCGAGAATTTTCCGAGAATTTTCCGAGAATTTTCGGAGAATTTTCCGAGAATTTTCCAAGAATTTTCCGAGAATTTTCCGAGAATTTTCCGAGAATTTTCCAAGAATTTTCTGGGAATTTTCCGAGAATTTTCCGAGAATTTTCCGAGAATTTTCCGAGAATTTTCCGGGAATTTTCCGAGAATTTTCTGAGAATTTTCCGAGAATTTTCCGAGAATTTTCCGAGAATTTTCCGAGAATTTTCCGTCAATTTTCGGAGAATTTTCCGAGAATTTTCCGAGAATTTTCCGAGAATTTTCCGAGAATTTTCTGAGAATTTTCCGAGAATTTTCCGAGAATTTTCCGAGAATTTTCCGAGAATTTTCCGAGAATTTTCCCAGAATTTTCCGAGAATTTTCCGAGAATTTTCCGAGAATTTTCCGTCAATTTTCCGAGAATTTTGCGAGAATTTTCCGAGAATTTTCCGAGAATTTTCCGAGAATTTTCCGAGAATTCTCGGAGAATTTTCCGAGAATTTTCCGAGAATTTTCCGAGATTTTCCCGAGAATTTCCCGAGAATTTTCCGAGAATTTTCCGAGAATTTTCCGAGAATTTTCCGAGAATTTTTCCGAGAATTTTCCGAGAATTTTCCGAGAATTTTCCGTCAATTTTCCGAGAATTTTCCGAGAATTTTCCGAGAATTTTCCGAGAATTTTCCGAGAATTTTCCGAGAATTTTCCGAGAATTTTCCGAGAATTTTCCGAGAATGTTCCGAGAATTTTCCGAGAATTTTCCGAGAATTTTGCGAGAATTTTCCGAGAATTTTCCGTCAATTTTCCGAGAATTTTCCGAGAATTTTCCGAGAATTTTCCGAGAATTTTCCGAGAATTTTCCGAGAATTTTCCGAGAATTTTCCGAGAATTTTCCGAGAATTTTCTGAGAATTTTCCGAGAATTTTCCGAGAATTTTCCGAGATTTTCCCGAGAATTTTCCGAGAATTTTCCGAGAATTTTCCGAGAATTTTCCGAGAATTTTCCGAGAATTTTCCGAGAATTTTCCCAGAATTTTCCGAGAATTTTCCGAGAATTTTCCGAGAATTTTGCGTCAATTTTCCGAGAATTTTGCGAGAATTTTCCGAGAATTTTCCGAGAATTTTCCGAGAATTTTCCGAGAATTTTCGGAGAATTTTCCGAGAATTTTCCGAGAATTTTCCGAGAATTTTCCGAGAATTTTCCGAGAATTTTCCGAGAATTTTCCAAGAATTTTCTGGGAATTTTCCGAGAATTTTCCGAGAATTTTCCGAGAATTTTCCGAGAATTTTCCGGGAATTTTCCGAGAATTTTCTGAGAATTTTCCGAGAATTTTCCGAGAATTTTCCGAGAATTTTCCGAGAATTTTCCGTCAATTTTCGGAGAATTTTCCGAGAATTTTCCGAGAATTTTCCGAGAATTTTCCGAGAATTTTCCGAGAATTTTCTGAGAATTTTCCGAGAATTTTCCGAGAATTTTCCGAGAATTTTCCGAGAATTTTCCGAGAATTTTCCGAGAATTTTCCGAGATTTTCCCGAGAATTTTCCGAGAATTTTCCGAGAATTTTCCGAGAATTTTCCGAGAATTTTCCGAGAATTTTCCGAGAATTTTCTGAGAATTTTCCGAGAATTTTCCGAGAATTTTCCGAGATTTTCCCGAGAATTTTCCGAGAATTTTCCGAGAATTTTCCGAGAATTTTCCGAGAATTTTCCGAGAATTTTCCCAGAATTTTCCGAGAATTTTCCGAGAATTTTCCGAGAATTTTCCGTCAATTTTCCGAGAATTTTGCGAGAATTTTCCGAGAATTTTCCGAGAATTTTCCGAGAATTTTCCGAGAATTCTCGGAGAATTTTCCGAGAATTTTCCGAGAATTTTCCGAGATTTTCCCGAGAATTTCCCGAGAATTTTCCGAGAATTTTCCGAGAATTTTCCGAGAATTTTCCGAGAATTTTGCGAGAATTTTCCGAGAATTTTCCGAGAATTTTCCGAGAATTTTCCGAGAATTTTCGGAGAATTTTCCGAGAATTTTCCGAGAATTTTCCGAGAATTTTCCGAGAATTTTCCGAGAATTTTCCAAGAATTTTCTGGGAATTTTCCGAGAATTTTCCGAGAATTTTCCGAGAATTTTCCGAGAATTTTCCGGGAATTTTCCGAGAATTTTCTGAGAATTTTCCGAGAATTTTCCGAGAATTTTCCGAGAATTTTCCGAGAATTTTCCGTCAATTTTCGGAGAATTTTCCGAGAATTTTCCGAGAATTTTCCGAGAATTTTCCGAGAATTTTCTGAGAATTTTCCGAGAATTTTCCGAGAATTTTCCGAGAATTTTCCGAGAATTTTCCGAGAATTTTCCGAGAATTTTCCGAGATTTTCCCGAGAATTTTCCGAGAATTTTCCGAGAATTTTCCGAGAATTTTCCGAGAATTTTCTGAGAATTTTCCGAGAATTTTCTGAGAATTTTCCGAGAATTTTCCGAGAATTTTCCGAGATTTTCCCGAGAATTTTCCGAGAATTTTCCGAGAATTTTCCGAGAATTTTCCGAGAATTTTCCGAGAATTTTCCCAGAATTTTCCGAGAATTTTCCGAGAATTTTCCGAGAATTTTCCGTCAATTTTCCGAGAATTTTGCGAGAATTTTCCGAGAATTTTCCGAGAATTTTCCGAGAATTTTCCGAGAATTCTCGGAGAATTTTCCGAGAATTTTCCGAGAATTTTCCGAGATTTTCCCGAGAATTTCCCGAGAATTTTCCGAGAATTTTCCGAGAATTTTCCGAGAATTTTCCGAGAATTTTTCCGAGAATTTTCCGAGAATTTTCCGAGAATTTTCCGTCAATTTTCCGAGAATTTTCCGAGAATTTTCCGAGAATTTTCCGAGAATTTTCCGAGAATTTTCCGAGAATTTTCCGAGAATTTTCCGAGAATTTTCCGAGAATTTTCCGAGAATGTTCCGAGAATTTTCCGAGAATTTTCCGAGAATTTTGCGAGAATTTTCCGAGAATTTTCCGTCAATTTTCCGAGAATTTTCCGAGAATTTTCCGAGAATTTTCCGAGAATTTTCCGAGAATTTTCCGAGATTTTTCCGACAATTTTCCGAGAATTTTCCGAGAATTTTCCGAGAATTTTCTGAGAATTTTCCGAGAATTTTCCGAGAATTTTCCGAGATTTTCCCGAGAATTTTCCGAGAATTTTCCGAGAATTTTCCGAGAATTTTCCGAGAATTTTCCGAGAATTTTCCGAGAATTTTCCCAGAATTTTCCGAGAATTTTCCGAGAATTTTCCGAGAATTTTGCGTCAATTTTCCGAGAATTTTGCGAGAATTTTCCGAGAATTTTCCGAGAATTTTCCGAGAATTTTCCGAGAATTTTCGGAGAATTTTCCGAGAATTTTCCGAGAATTTTCCGAGAATTTTCCGAGAATTTTCCGAGAATTTTCCAAGAATTTTCTGGGAATTTTCCGAGAATTTTCCGAGAATTTTCCGAGAATTTTCCGAGAATTTTCCGGGAATTTTCCGAGAATTTTCTGAGAATTTTCCGAGAATTTTCCGAGAATTTTCCGAGAATTTTCCGAGAATTTTCCGTCAATTTTCGGAGAATTTTCCGAGAATTTTCCGAGAATTTTCCGAGAATTTTCCGAGAATTTTCTGAGAATTTTCCGAGAATTTTCCGAGAATTTTCCGAGAATTTTCCGAGAATTTTCCGAGAATTTTCCGAGAATTTTCCGAGATTTTCCCGAGAATTTTCCGAGAATTTTCCGAGAATTTTCCGAGAATTTTCCGAGAATTTTCCGAGAATTTTCCGAGAATTTTCTGAGAATTTTCCGAGAATTTTCCGAGAATTTTCCGAGATTTTCCCGAGAATTTTCCGAGAATTTTCCGAGAATTTTCCGAGAATTTTCCGAGAATTTTCCGAGAATTTTCCCAGAATTTTCCGAGAATTTTCCGAGAATTTTCCGAGAATTTTCCGTCAATTTTCCGAGAATTTTGCGAGAATTTTCCGAGAATTTTCCGAGAATTTTCCGAGAATTTTCCGAGAATTCTCGGAGAATTTTCCGAGAATTTTCCGAGAATTTTCCGAGATTTTCCCGAGAATTTCCCGAGAATTTTCCGAGAATTTTCCGAGAATTTTCCGAGAATTTTCCGAGAATTTTTCCGAGAATTTTCCGAGAATTTTCCGAGAATTTTCCGTCAATTTTCCGAGAATTTTCCGAGAATTTTCCGAGAATTTTCCGAGAATTTTCCGAGAATTTTCCGAGAATTTTCCGAGAATTTTCCGAGAATTTTCCGAGAATTTTCCGAGAATGTTCCGAGAATTTTCCGAGAATTTTCCGAGAATTTTGCGAGAATTTTCCGAGAATTTTCCGTCAATTTTCCGAGAATTTTCCGAGAATTTTCCGAGAATTTTCCGAGAATTTTCCGAGAATTTTCCGAGAATTTTCCGAGAATTTTCCGAGAATTTTCCGAGAATTTTCCGAGAATTTTCTGAGAATTTTCCGAGAAATTTCGGAGAATTTTCCGAGAATTTTCCGAGAATTTTCCGAGAATTTTCCGAGAATTTTCCGAGAATTTTCTGAGAATTTTCCGAGAATTTTCCGAGAATTTTCCGAGATTTTCCCGAGAATTTTCCGAGAATTTTCCGAGAATTTTCCGAGAATTTTCCGAGAATTTTCCGAGAATTTTCCGAGAATTTTCCGAGAATTTTCCCAGAATTTTCCGAGAATTTTCCGAGAATTTTCCGAGAATTTTGCGTCAATTTTCCGAGAATTTTGCGAGAATTTTCCGAGAATTTTCCGAGAATTTTCCGAGAATTTTCCGAGAATTTTCGGAGAATTTTCCGAGAATTTTCCGAGAATTTTCCGAGAATTTTCCGAGAATTTTCCGAGAATTTTCCAAGAATTTTCTGGGAATTTTCCGAGAATTTTCCGAGAATTTTCCGAGAATTTTCCGAGAATTTTCCGGGAATTTTCCGAGAATTTTCTGAGAATTTTCCGAGAATTTTCCGAGAATTTTCCGAGAATTTTCCGAGAATTTTCCGTCAATTTTCGGAGAATTTTCCGAGAATTTTCCGAGAATTTTCCGAGAATTTTCCGAGAATTTTCTGAGAATTTTCCGAGAATTTTCCGAGAATTTTCCGAGAATTTTCCGAGAATTTTCCGAGAATTTTCCGAGAATTTTCCGAGATTTTCCCGAGAATTTTCCGAGAATTTTCCGAGAATTTTCCGAGAATTTTCCGAGAATTTTCCGAGAATTTTCCGAGAATTTTCTGAGAATTTTCCGAGAATTTTCCGAGAATTTTCCGAGATTTTCCCGAGAATTTTCCGAGAATTTTCCGAGAATTTTCCGAGAATTTTCCGAGAATTTTCCGAGAATTTTCCCAGAATTTTCCGAGAATTTTCCGAGAATTTTCCGAGAATTTTCCGTCAATTTTCCGAGAATTTTGCGAGAATTTTCCGAGAATTTTTTCCGAGAATTCTCGGAGAATTTTCCGAGAATTTTCCGAGAATTTTCCGAGATTTTCCCGAGAATTTCCCGAGAATTTTCCGAGAATTTTCCGAGAATTTTCCGAGAATTTTCCGAGAATTTTTCCGAGAATTTTCCGAGAATTTTCCGAGAATTTTCCGTCAATTTTCCGAGAATTTTCCGAGAATTTTCCGAGAATTTTCCGAGAATTTTCCGAGAATTTTCCGAGAATTTTCCGAGAATTTTCCGAGAATTTTCCGAGAATTTTCCGAGAATGTTCCGAGAATTTTCCGAGAATTTTCCGAGAATTTTGCGAGAATTTTCCGAGAATTTTCCGTCAATTTTCCGAGAATTTTCCGAGAATTTCCGAGAATTTTCCGAGAATTTTCCGAGAATTTTCCGAGAATTTTCCGAGAATTTTCCGAGAATTTTCCGAGAATTTTCCGAGAATTTTCTGAGAATTTTCCGAGAATTTTCCGAGAATTTTCCGAGATTTTCCCGAGAATTTTCCGAGAATTTTCCGAGAATTTTCCGAGAATTTTCCGAGAATTTTCCGAGAATTTTCCCAGAATTTTCCGAGAATTTTCCGAGAATTTTCCGAGAATTTTCCGAGAATTTTCCAAGAATTTTCTGGGAATTTTCCGAGAATTTTCCGAGAATTTTCCGAGAATTTTCCGAGAATTTTCGGAGAATTTTCCGAGAATTTTCCGAGAATTTTCCGAGAATTTTCCGAGAATTTTCCGAGAATTTTCCAAGAATTTTCTGGGAATTTTCCGAGAATTTTCCGAGAATTTTCCGAGAATTTTCCGAGAATTTTCCGGGAATTTTCGGAGAATTTTCCGAGAATTTTCCGAGAATTTTCCGAGAATTTTCCGAGAATTTTCCGAGAATTTTCCGTCAATTTTCGGAGAATTTTCCGAGAATTTTCCGAGAATTTTCCGAGAATTTTCCGAGAATTTTCTGAGAATTTTCCGAGAATTTTCCGAGAATTTTCCGAGAATTTTCCGAGAATTTTCCGAGAATTTTCCGAGAATTTTCCGAGATTTTCCCGAGAATTTTCCGAGAATTTTCCGAGAATTTTCTGAGAATTTTCCGAGAATTTTCGGAGAATTTTCCGAGAATTTTCCGAGAATTTTCCGAGAATTTTCCGAGAATTTTCCGGGAATTTTCCGAGAATTTTCTGAGAATTTTCCGAGAATTTTCCGAGAATTTTCCGAGAATTTTCCGAGAATTTTCCGTCAATTTTCGGAGAATTTTCCGAGAATTTTCCGAGAATTTTCCGAGAATTTTCCGAGAATTTTCTGAGAATTTTCCGAGAATTTTCCGAGAATTTTCCGAGAATTTTCCGAGAATTTTCCGAGAATTTTCCGAGAATTTTCCGAGATTTTCCCGAGAATTTTCCGAGAATTTTCCGAGAATTTTCTGAGAATTTTCCGAGAATTTTCCGAGAATTTTCCGAGAATTTTCCGAGATTTTTCCGAGAATTTTCCGAGAATTTTCCGAGAATTTTCTGAGAATTTTCCGAGAATTTTCCGAGAATTTTCCGAGATTTTCCCGAGAATTTCCCGAGAATTTTCCGAGAATTTTCCGAGAAATTTCCGAGAATTTTCGGAGAATTTCCCGAGAATTTTCCGAGAATTTTCCGAGAATTTTCCGTCAATTTTCCGAGAATTTTCCGAGAATTTTCCGAGAATTTTCCGAGAATTTTCCGAGAATTTTCCGAGAATTTCCGAGAATTTTCCGAGAATTTTCCGAGAATTTTCCGAGAATTTTCTGAGAATTTTCCGAGAATTTTCCGAGAATTTTCCGAGAATTTTCCGAGAATTTTCCGAGAATTTTCCGAGAATTTTCCGAGAATTTTCCGAGAATTTTCCGTCAATTTTCCGAGAATTTTCCGAGAATTTTCCGGGAATTTTCCGAGAATTTTCCGAGAATTTTCCGAGAATTTTCCGAGAATTTTCCGAGAATTTTCCGAGAATTTTCCGAGAATTTTCTGAGAATTTTCCGAGAATTTTCCGAGAATTTTCTGAGATTTTCCCGAGAATTTTCCGAGAATTTTCCGAGAATTTTCCGAGAATTTTCCGAGAATTTTCTGAGAATTTTCCGAGAATTTTCCGAGAATTTTCCGAGAATTTTCCGAGAATTTTCCGAGAATTTTCCGAGAATTTTCCGAGATTTTCCCGAGAATTTTCCGAGAATTTTCCGAGAATTTTCCGAGAATTTTCCGAGAATTTTCCGAGAATTTTCCGAGATTTTTCCGAGAATTTTCCGAGAATTTTCCGAGAATTTTCTGAGAATTTTCCGAGAATTTTCCGAGAATTTTCCGAGATTTTCCCGAGAATTTCCCGAGAATTTTCCGAGAATTTTCCGAGAAATTTCCAAGAATTTTCGGAGAATTTCCCGAGAATTTTCCGAGAATTTTCCGAGAATTTTCCGTCAATTTTCCGAGAATTTTCCGAGAATTTTCCGAGAATTTTCCGAGAATTTTCCGAGAATTTTCCGAGAATTTTCCGAGAATTTTCCGAGAATTTTCCGGGAATTTTCCGAGAATTTTCCGAGAATTTTCCGAGAATTTTCCGAGAATTTTCCGAGAATTTTCCGAGAATTTTCCGAGAATTTTCCGAGAATTTTCCGAGAATTTTCTGAGAATTTTCCGAGAATTTTCCGAGAATTTTCCGAGATTTTCCCGAGAATTTTCCGAGAATTTTCCGAGAATTTTCCGAGAATTTTCCGAGAATTTTCCGAGAATTTTCCCAGAATTTTCCGAGAATTTTCCGAGAATTTTCCGAGAATTTTCCGTCAATTTTCCGAGAATTTTCCGAGAATTTTCCGAGAATTTTCCGTCAATTTTCCGTGAATTTTCCGAGAATTTTCCGAGAATTTTCCGAGAATTTTCCGAGAATTTTCCGAGAATTTTCCGAGAATTTTCCGAGAATTTTCCGAGAATTTTCCGAGATTTTCCCGAGAATTTTCCGAGAATTTTCCGAGAATTTTCCGAGATTTTTCCGAGAATTTTCCGAGAATTTTCCGAGATTTTTCCGAGAATTTTCCGAGAATTTTCCGAGAATTTTCTGAGAATTTTCCGAGAATTTTCCGAGAATTTTCCGAGATTTTCCCGAGAATTTCCCGAGAATTTTCCGAGAATTTTCCGAGAATTTTCCGAGATTTTTTCCGAGAATTTTTCCGAGAATTTTCCGAGAATTTTCCGAGAATTTTCCGTCAATTTTCCGAGAATTTTCCGAGAATTTTCCGAGAATTTTCCGAGAATTTTCCGAGAATTTTCCGAGAATTTTCCGAGAATTTTCCGAGAATTTTCCGAGAATTTTCCGAGAATGTTCCGAGAATTTTCCGAGAATTTCCGAGAATTTTGCGAGAATTTTCCGAGAATTTTCCGAGAATTTTCCGAGAATTTTCCGAGAATTTTCGGAGAATTTTCCGAGAATTTTCCGAGAATTTTCCGAGAATTTTCCGAGAATTTTCCGAGAATTTTCCAAGAATTTTCTAGGAATTTTCCGAGAATTTTCCGAGAATTTTCCGAGAATTTTCCGAGAATTTTCCGGGAATTTTCCGAGAATTTTCTGAGAATTTTCCGAGAATTTTCCGAGAATTTTCCGAGAATTTTCCGAGAATTTTCCGTCAATTTTCGGAGAATTTTCCGAGAATTTTCCGAGAATTTTCCGAGAATTTTCCGAGAATTTTCTGAGAATTTTCCGAGAATTTTCCGAGAATTTTCCGAGAATTTTCCGAGAATTTTCCGAGAATTTTCCGAGAATTTTCCGAGATTTTTCCGAGAATTTTCCGAGAATTTTCCGAGAATTTTCCGAGAATTTTCCGAGAATTTTCCGAGAATTTTCCGAGATTTTTCCGAGAATTTTCCGAGAATTTTCCGAGAATTTTCCGAGAATTTTCCGAGAATTTTCCGAGAATTTTCCGAGAATTTTCCGAGAATTTTCCGAGAATTTTCCGAGAATTTTCCGAGAATTTTCCGAGAATTTTCTGGGAATTTTCCGAGAATTTTCCGAGAATTTTCCGAGAATTTTCCGAGAATTTTCCGAGAATTTTCCGAGAATTTTCCGAGAATTTTCCGAGAATTTTCCGAGAATTTTCCGAGAATTTTCTGAGAATTTTCCGAGAATTTTCCGAGAATTTTCCGAGATTTTCCCGAGAATTTTCCGAGAATTTTCCGAGAATTTTCCGAGAATTTTCCGAGAATTTTCCGAGAATTTTCCCAGAATTTTCCGAGAATTTTCCGAGAATTTTCCGAGAATTTTCCGTCAATTTTCCGTCAATCTTCCGAGAATTTTGCGAGAATTTTCCGAGAATTTTCCGAGAATTTTCCGAGAATTTTCCGAGAATTTTCCGAGAATTTTCGGAGAATTTTCCGAGAATTTTCCGAGAATTTTCCGAGATTTTCCCGAGAATTTCCCGAGAATTTTCCGAGAATTTTCCGAGAATTTTCCGAGAATTTTCCGAGAATTTTTCCGAGAATTTTCCGAGAATTTTCCGAGAATTTTCCGTCAATTTTCCGAGAATTTTCCGAGAATTTTCCGAGAATTTTCCGAGAATTTTCCGAGAATTTTCCGAGAATTTTCCGAGAATTTTCCGAGAATTTTCCGAGAATTTTCCGAGAATGTTCGGAGAATTTTCCGAGAATTTTCCGAGAATTTTGCGAGAATTTTCCGAGAATTTTCCGTCAATTTTCCGAGAATTTTCCGAGAATTTTCCGAGAATTTTCCGAGAATTTTCCGAGAATTTTCCGAGAATTTTCCGAGAATTTTCCGAGAATTTTCCGAGAATTTTCTGAGAATTTTCCGAGAATTTTCCGAGAATTTTCCGAGATTTTCCCGAGAATTTTCCGAGAATTTTCCGAGAATTTTCCGAGAATTTTCCGAGAATTTTCCGAGAATTTTCCCAGAATTTTCCGAGAATTTTCCGAGAATTTTCCGAGAATTTTCCGTCAATTTTCCGAGAATTTTGCGAGAATTTTCCGAGAATTTTCCGAGAATTTTCCGAGATTTTTCCGAGAATTTTCCGAGAATTTTCCGAGATTTTTCCGAGAATTTTCCGAGAATTTTCCGAGAATTTTCTGAGAATTTTCCGAGAATTTTCTGAGAATTTTCCGAGATTTTCCCGAGAATTTCCCGAGAATTTTCCGAGAATTTTCCGAGAATTTTCCGAGATTTTTTCCGAGAATTTTTCCGAGAATTTTCCGAGAATTTTCCGAGAATTTTCCGTCAATTTTCCGAGAATTTTCCGAGAATTTTCCGAGAATTTTCCGAGAATTTTCCGAGAATTTTCCGAGAATTTTCCGAGAATTTTCCGAGAATTTTCCGAGAATTTTCCGAGAATTTTCGGAGAATTTTCCGAGAATTTTCCGAGAATTTTCCGAGATTTTCCCGAGAATTTCCCGAGAATTTTCCGAGAATTTTCCGAGAATTTTCCGAGAATTTTCCGAGAATTTTTCCGAGAATTTTTCCGAGAATTTTCCGAGAATTTTCCGAGAATTTTCCGTCAATTTTCCGAGAATTTTCCGAGAATTTTCCGAGAATTTTCCGAGAATTTTCCGAGAATTTTCCGAGAATTTTCCGAGAATTTTCCGAGAATTTTCCGAGAATTTTCCGAGAATTTTCCGAGAATTTTCCGAGAATTTTGCGAGAATTTTCCGAGAATTTTCCGTCAATTTTCCGAGAATTTTCCGAGAATTTTCCGAGAATTTTCCGAGAATTTTCCGAGAATTTTCCGAGAATTTTCCGAGAATTTTCCGAGAATTTTCCGAGAATTTTCCGAGATTTTTCCGAGAATTTTCCGAGAATTTTCCGAGAATTTTCTGAGAATTTTCCGAGAATTTTCCGAGAATTTTCCGAGATTTTCCCGAGAATTTCCCGAGAATTTTCCGAGAATTTTCCGAGAATTTTCCGAGAATTTTCCGAGAATTTTTCCGAGAATTTTCCGAGAATTTTCCGAGAATTTTCCGTCAATTTTCCGAGAATTTTCCGAGAATTTTCCGAGAATTTTCCGAGAATTTTCCGAGAATTTTCCGAGAATTTTCCGAGAATTTTCCGAGAATTTTCCGAGAATTTTCCGAGAATGTTCCGAGAATTTTCCGAGAATTTTCCGAGAATTTTGCGAGAATTTTCCGAGAATTTTCCGTCAATTTTCCGAGAATTTTCCGAGAATTTTCCGAGAATTTTCCGAGAATTTTCCGAGAATTTTCCGAGAATTTTCCGAGAATTTTCCGAGAATTTTCCGAGAATTTTCCGAGAATTTTCTGAGAATTTTCCGAGAATTTTCCGAGAATTTTCCGAGATTTTCCCGAGAATTTTCCGAGAATTTTCCGAGAATTTTCCGAGAATTTTCCGAGAATTTTCCGAGAATTTTCCCAGAATTTTCCGAGAATTTTCCGAGAATTTTCCGAGAATTTTGCGTCAATTTTCCGAGAATTTTGCGAGAATTTTCCGAGAATTTTCCGAGAATTTTCCGAGAATTTTCCGAGAATTTTCGGAGAATTTTCCGAGAATTTTCCGAGAATTTTCCGAGAATTTTCCGAGAATTTTCCGAGAATTTTCCAAGAATTTTCTGGGAATTTTCCGAGAATTTTCCGAGAATTTTCCGAGAATTTTCCGAGAATTTTCCGGGAATTTTCCGAGAATTTTCTGAGAATTTTCCGAGAATTTTCCGAGAATTTTCCGAGAATTTTCCGAGAATTTTCCGTCAATTTTCCGAGAATTTTGCGAGAATTTTCCGAGAATTTTCCGAGAATTTTCCGAGAATTTTCCGAGAATTCTCGGAGAATTTTCCGAGAATTTTCCGAGAATTTTCCGAGAATTTTCCGAGAATTTTCCGAGAATTTTCCAAGAATTTTCTGGGAATTTTCCGAGAATTTTCCGAGAATTTTCCGAGAATTTTCCGAGAATTTTCCGAGAATTTTCCGAGAATTTTCCGAGAATTTTCCCAGAATTTTCCGAGAATTTTCCGAGAATTTTCCGAGAATTTTCCGTCAATTTTCCGAGAATTTTGCGAGAATTTTCCGAGAATTTTCCGAGAATTTTCCGAGAATTTTCCGAGAATTCTCGGAGAATTTTCCGAGAATTTTCCGAGAATTTTCCGAGATTTTCCCGAGAATTTCCCGAGAATTTTCCGAGAATTTTCCGAGAATTTTCCGAGAATTTTCCGAGAATTTTGCGAGAATTTTCCGAGAATTTTCCGAGAATTTTCCGAGAATTTTCCGAGAATTTTCGGAGAATTTTCCGAGAATTTTCCGAGAATTTTCCGAGAATTTTCCGAGAATTTTCCGAGAATTTTCCAAGAATTTTCTGGGAATTTTCCGAGAATTTTCCGAGAATTTTCCGAGAATTTTCCGAGAATTTTCCGGGAATTTTCCGAGAATTTTCTGAGAATTTTCCGAGAATTTTCCGAGAATTTTCCGAGAATTTTCCGAGAATTTTCCGTCAATTTTCGGAGAATTTTCCGAGAATTTTCCGAGAATTTTCCGAGAATTTTCCGAGAATTTTCTGAGAATTTTCCGAGAATTTTCCGAGAATTTTCCGAGAATTTTCCGAGAATTTCCGAGAATTTTCCGAGAATTTTCCGAGATTTTCCCGAGAATTTTCCGAGAATTTTCCGAGAATTTTCCGAGAATTTTCCGAGAATTTTCCGAGAATTTTCCGAGAATTTTCTGAGAATTTTCCGAGAATTTTCCGAGAATTTTCCGAGATTTTCCCGAGAATTTTCCGAGAATTTTCCGAGAATTTTCCGAGAATTTTCCGAGAATTTTCCGAGAATTTTCCCAGAATTTTCCGAGAATTTTCCGAGAATTTTCCGAGAATTTTCCGTCAATTTTCCGAGAATTTTGCGAGAATTTTCCGAGAATTTTCCGAGAATTTTCCGAGAATTTTCCGAGAATTCTCGGAGAATTTTCCGAGAATTTTCCGAGAATTTTCCGAGATTTTCCCGAGAATTTCCCGAGAATTTTCCGAGAATTTTCCGAGAATTTTCCGAGAATTTTCCGAGAATTTTTCCGAGAATTTTCCGAGAATTTTCCGAGAATTTTCCGTCAATTTTCCGAGAATTTTCCGAGAATTTTCCGAGAATTTTCCGAGAATTTTCCGAGAATTTTCCGAGAATTTTCCGAGAATTTTCCGAGAATTTTCCGAGAATTTTCCGAGAATTTTCCGAGAATGTTCCGAGAATTTTCCGAGAATTTTCCGAGAATTTTGCGAGAATTTTCCGAGAATTTTCCGTCAATTTTCCGAGAATTTTCCGAGAATTTTCCGAGAATTTTCCGAGAATTTTCCGAGAATTTTCCGAGAATTTTCCGAGAATTTTCCGAGAATTTTCCGAGAATTTTCCGAGAATTTTCTGAGAATTTTTCCGAGAATTTTCCGAGAATTTTCCGAGATTTTCCCGAGAATTTTCCGAGAATTTTCCGAGAATTTTCCGAGAATTTTCCGAGAATTTTCCGAGAATTTTCCGAGAATTTTCCCAGAATTTTCCGAGAATTTTCCGAGAATTTTCCGAGAATTTTTGCGTCAATTTTCCGAGAATTTTGCGAGAATTTTCCGAGAATTTTCCGAGAATTTTCCGAGAATTTTCCGAGAATTTTCGGAGAATTTTCCGAGAATTTTCCGAGAATTTTCCGAGAATTTTCCGAGAATTTTCCAAGAATTTTCTGGGAATTTTCCGAGAATTTTCCGAGAATTTCCGAGAATTTTCCGAGAATTTTCCGGGAATTTCCGAGAATTTTCTGAGAATTTTCCGAGAATTTTCCGAGAATTTTCCGAGAATTTTCCGAGAATTTTCCGTCAATTTTCGGAGAATTTTCCGAGAATTTTCCGAGAATTTTCCGAGAATTTTCCGAGAATTTTCTGAGAATTTTCCGAGAATTTTCCGAGAATTTTCCGAGAATTTTCCGAGAATTTTCCGAGAATTTTCCGAGAATTTTCCGAGATTTTCCCGAGAATTTTCCGAGAATTTTCCGAGAATTTTCCGAGAATTTTCCGAGAATTTTCCGAGAATTTTCCGAGAATTTTCTGAGAATTTTCCGAGAATTTTCCGAGAATTTTCCGAGATTTTCCCGAGAATTTTCCGAGAATTTTCCGAGAATTTTCCGAGAATTTTCCGAGAATTTTCCGAGAATTTTCCCAGAATTTTCCGAGAATTTTCCGAGAATTTTCGGAGAATTTTCCGTCAATTTTCCGAGAATTTTGCGAGAATTTTCCGAGAATTTTCCGAGAATTTTCCGAGAATTTTCCGAGATTTTCCCGAGAATTTCCCGAGAATTTTCCGAGAATTTTCCGAGAATTTTCCGAGAATTTTCCGAGAATTTTTCCGAGAATTTTCCGAGAATTTTCCGAGAATTTTCCGTCAATTTTCCGAGAATTTTCCGAGAATTTTCCGAGAATTTTCCGAGAATTTTCCGAGAATTTTCCGAGAATTTTCCGAGAATTTTCCGAGAATTTTCCGAGAATTTTCCGAGAATGTTCCGAGAATTTTCCGAGAATTTTCCGAGAATTTTGCGAGAATTTTCCGAGAATTTTCCGTCAATTTTCCGAGAATTTTCCGAGAATTTTCCGAGAATTTTCCGAGAATTTTCCGAGAATTTTCCGAGAATTTTCCGAGAATTTTCCGAGAATTTTCCGAGAATTTTCCGAGAATTTTCTGAGAATTTTCCGAGATTTTTCCGAGAATTTTCCGAGATTTTCCCGAGAATTTTCCGAGAATTTTCCGAGAATTTTCCGAGAATTTTCCGAGAATTTTCCGAGAATTTTCCCAGAATTTTCCGAGAATTTTCCGAGAATTTTCCGAGAATTTTGCGTCAATTTTCCGAGAATTTTGCGAGAATTTTCCGAGAATTTTCCGAGAATTTTCCGAGAATTTTCCGAGAAATTTCGGAGAATTTTCCGAGAATTTTCCGAGAATTTTCCGAGAATTTTCCGAGAATTTTCCGAGAATTTTCCAAGAATTTTCTGGGAATTTTCCGAGAATTTTCCGAGAATTTTCCGAGAATTTTCCGAGAATTTTCCGGGAATTTTCCGAGAATTTTCTGAGAATTTTCCGAGAATTTTCCGAGAATTTTCCGAGAATTTTCCGAGAATTTTCCGTCAATTTTCGGAGAATTTTCCGAGAATTTTCCGAGAATTTTCCGAGAATTTTCCGAGAATTTTCTGAGAATTTTCCGAGAATTTTCCGAGAATTTTCCGAGAATTTTCCGAGAATTTTCCGAGAATTTTCCGAGAATTTTCCGAGATTTTCCGAGAATTTTCTGAGAATTTTCCGAGAATTTTCCGAGAATTTTCCGAGATTTTCCCGAGAATTTCCCGAGAATTTTCCGAGAATTTTCCGAGAAATTTCCGAGAATTTTCGGAGAATTTCCCGAGAATTTTCCGAGAATTTTCCGAGAATTTTCCGTCAATTTTCCGAGAATTTTCCGAGAATTTTCCGAGAATTTTCCGAGAATTTTCCGAGAATTTTCCGAGAATTTTCCGAGAATTTTCCGAGAATTTTCCGAGAATTTTCCGTCAATTTTCCGAGAATTTTCCGAGAATTTTCCGGGAATTTTCCGAGAATTTTCCGAGAATTTTCCGAGAATTTTCCGAGAATTTTCCGAGAATTTTCCGAGAATTTTCCGAGAATTTTCTGAGAATTTTCCGAGAATTTTCCGAGAATTTTCCGAGATTTTCCCGAGAATTTTCCGAGAATTTTCCGAGAATTTTCCGAGAATTTTCCGAGAATTTTCTGAGAATTTTCCGAGAATTTTCCGAGAATTTTCCGAGAATTTTCCGAGAATTTTCCGAGAATTTTCCGAGAATTTTCCGAGATTTTCCCGAGAATTTTCCGAGAATTTTCCGAGAATTTTCCGAGAATTTTCCGAGAATTTTCCGAGATTTTTCCGAGAATTTTCCGAGAATTTTCCGAGAATTTTCTGAGAATTTTCCGAGAATTTTCCGAGAATTTTCCGAGATTTTCCCGAGAATTTCCCGAGAATTTTCCGAGAATTTTCCGAGAAATTTCCAAGAATTTTCGGAGAATTTCCCGAGAATTTTCCGAGAATTTTCCGAGAATTTTCCGTCAATTTTCCGAGAATTTTCCGAGAATTTTCCGAGAATTTTCCGAGAATTTTCCGAGAATTTTCCGAGAATTTTCCGAGAATTTTCCGAGAATTTTCCGGGAATTTTCCGAGAATTTTCCGAGAATTTTCCGAGAATTTTCCGAGAATTTTCCGAGAATTTTCCGAGAATTTTCCGAGAATTTTCTGAGAATTTTCCGAGAATTTTCCGAGAATTTTCCGAGATTTTCCCGAGAATTTTCCGAAAATTTTCCGAGAATTTTCCGAGAATTTTCCGAGAATTTTCCGAGAATTTTCCCAGAATTTTCCGAGAATTTTCCGAGAATTTTCCGAGAATTTTCCGTCAATTTTCCGAGAATTTTCCGAGAATTTTCCGAGAATTTTCCGTCAATTTTCCGTGAATTTTCCGAGAATTTTCCGAGAATTTTCCGAGAATTTTCCGAGAATTTTCCGAGAATTTTCCGAGAATTTTCCGAGAATTTTCCGAGAATTTTCCGAGATTTTCCCGAGAATTTTCCGAGAATTTTCCGAGAATTTTCCGAGATTTTTCCGAGAATTTTCCGAGAATTTTCCGAGATTTTTCCGAGAATTTTCCGAGAATTTTCCGAGAATTTTCTGAGAATTTTCCGAGAATTTTCCGAGAATTTTCCGAGATTTTCCCGAGAATTTCCCGAGAATTTTCCGAGAATTTTCCGAGAATTTTCCGAGATTTTTTCCGAGAATTTTTCCGAGAATTTTCCGAGAATTTTCCGAGAATTTTCCGTCAATTTTCCGAGAATTTTCCGAGAATTTTCCGAGAATTTTCCGAGAATTTTCCGAGAATTTTCCGAGAATTTTCCGAGAATTTTCCGAGAATTTTCCGAGAATGTTCCGAGAATTTTCCGAGAATTTCCGAGAATTTTGCGAGAATTTTCCGAGAATTTTCCGAGAATTTTCCGAGAATTTTCCGAGAATTTTCGGAGAATTTTCCGAGAATTTTCCGAGAATTTTCCGAGAATTTTCCGAGAATTTTCCAAGAATTTTCTTGGAATTTTCCGAGAATTTTCCGAGAATTTTCCGAGAATTTTCCGAGAATTTTCCGGGAATTTTCCGAGAATTTTCTGAGAATTTTCCGAGAATTTTCCGAGAATTTTCCGAGAATTTTCCGAGAATTTTCCGTCAATTTTCGGAGAATTTTCCGAGAATTTTCCGAGAATTTTCCGAGAATTTTCCGAGAATTTTCTGAGAATTTTCCGAGAATTTTCCGAGAATTTTCCGAGAATTTTCCGAGAATTTTCCGAGAATTTTCCGAGAATTTTCCGAGATTTTCCCGAGAATTTTCCGAGAATTTTCCGAGAATTTTCCGAGATTTTCCCGAGAATTTCCCGAGAATTTTCCGAGAATTTTCCGAGAATTTTCCGAGATTTTTTCCGAGAATTTTTCCGAGAATTTTCCGAGAATTTTCCGAGAATTTTCCGTCAATTTTCCGAGAATTTTCCGAGAATTTTCCGAGAATTTTCCGAGAATTTTCCGAGAATTTTCCGAGAATTTTCCGAGAATTTTCCGAGAATTTTCCGAGAATTTTCCGAGAATGTTCCGAGAATTTTCCGAGAATTTCCGAGAATTTTGCGAGAATTTTCCGAGAATTTTCCGAGAATTTTCCGAGAATTTTCCGAGAATTTTCGGAGAATTTTCCGAGAATTTTCCGAGAATTTTCCGAGAATTTTCCGAGAATTTTCCAAGAATTTTCTGGGAATTTTCCGAGAATTTTCCGAGAATTTTCCGAGAATTTTCCGAGAATTTTCCGGGAATTTTCCGAGAATTTTCTGAGAATTTTCCGAGAATTTTCCGAGAATTTTCCGAGAATTTTCCGAGAATTTTCCGTCAATTTTCGGAGAATTTTCCGAGAATTTTCCGAGAATTTTCCGAGAATTTTCCGAGAATTTTCTGAGAATTTTCCGAGAATTTTCCGAGAATTTTCCGAGAATTTTCCGAGAATTTTCCGAGAATTTTCCGAGAATTTTCCGAGATTTTCCCGAGAATTTTCCGAGAATTTTCCGAGAATTTTCCGAGAATTTTCCGAGAATTTTCCGAGAATTTTCCGAGATTTTTCCGAGAATTTTCCGAGAATTTTCCGAGAATTTTCCGAGAATTTTCCGAGAATTTTCCGAGAATTTTCCGAGAATTTTCCGAGAATTTTCCGAGAATTTTCCGAGAATTTTCCGAGAATTTTCTGGGAATTTTCCGAGAATTTTCCGAGAATTTTCCGAGAATTTTCCGAGAATTTTCCGAGAATTTTCCGAGAATTTTCCGAGAATTTTCCGAGAATTTTCCGAGAATTTTCCGAGAATTTTCTGAGAATTTTCCGAGAATTTTCCGAGAATTTTCCGAGATTTTCCCGAGAATTTTCCGAGAATTTTCCGAGAATTTTCCGAGAATTTTCCGAGAATTTTCCGAGAATTTTCCCAGAATTTTCCGAGAATTTTCCGAGAATTTTCCGAGAATTTTCCGTCAATTTTCCGTCAATCTTCCGAGAATTTTGCGAGAATTTTCCGAGAATTTTCCGAGAATTTTCCGAGAATTTTCCGAGAATTTTCGGAGAATTTTCCGAGAATTTTCCGAGAATTTTCCGAGATTTTCCCGAGAATTTCCCGAGAATTTTCCGAGAATTTTCCGAGAATTTTCCGAGAATTTTCCGAGAATTTTTCCGAGAATTTTCCGAGAATTTTCCGAGAATTTTCCGTCAATTTTCCGAGAATTTTCCGAGAATTTTCCGAGAATTTTCCGAGAATTTTCCGAGAATTTTCCGAGAATTTTCCGAGAATTTTCCGAGAATTTTCCGAGAATTTTCCGAGAATGTTCCGAGAATTTTCCGAGAATTTTCCGAGAATTTTGCGAGAATTTTCCGAGAATTTTCCGTCAATTTTCCGAGAATTTTCCGAGAATTTTCCGAGAATTTTCCGAGAATTTTCCGAGAATTTTCCGAGAATTTTCCGAGAATTTTCCGAGAATTTTCCGAGAATTTTCCGAGAATTTTCTGAGAATTTTCCGAGAATTTTCCGAGAATTTTCCGAGATTTTCCCGAGAATTTTCCGAGAATTTTCCGAGAATTTTCCGAGAATTTTCCGAGAATTTTCCGAGAATTTTCCCAGAATTTTCCGAGAATTTTCCGAGAATTTTCCGAGAATTTTCCGTCAATTTTCCGAGAATTTTGCGAGAATTTTCCGAGAATTTTCCGAGAATTTTCCGAGATTTTTCCGAGAATTTTCCGAGAATTTTCCGAGATTTTTCCGAGAATTTTCCGAGAATTTTCCGAGAATTTTCTGAGAATTTTCCGAGAATTTTCCGAGAATTTTCCGAGATTTTCCCGAGAATTTCCCGAGAATTTTCCGAGAATTTTCCGAGAATTTTCCGAGATTTTTTCCGAGAATTTTTCCGAGAATTTTCCGAGAATTTTCCGTCAATTTTCCGAGAATTTTCCGAGAATTTTCCGAGAATTTTCCGAGAATTTTCCGAGAATTTTCCGAGAATTTTCCGAGAATTTTCCGAGAATTTTCCGAGAATTTTCCGAGAATTTTCCGAGAATTTTCGGAGAATTTTCCGAGAATTTTCCGAGAATTTTCCGAGATTTTCCCGAGAATTTCCCGAGAATTTTCCGAGAATTTTCCGAGAATTTTCCGAGAATTTTCCGAGAATTTTTCCGAGAATTTTTCCGAGAATTTTCCGAGAATTTTCCGAGAATTTTCCGTCAATTTTCCGAGAATTTTCCGAGAATTTTCCGAGAATTTTCCGAGAATTTTCCGAGAATTTTCCGAGAATTTTCCGAGAATTTTCCGAGAATTTTCCGAGAATTTTCCGAGAATGTTCCGAGAATTTTCCGAGAATTTTCCGAGAATTTTGCGAGAATTTTCCGAGAATTTTCCGTCAATTTTCCGAGAATTTTCCGAGAATTTTCCGAGAATTTTCCGAGAATTTTCCGAGAATTTTCCGAGAATTTTCCGAGAATTTTCCGAGAATTTTCCGAGATTTTCCCGAGAATTTTCAGAGAATTTTCCGAGAATTTTCCGAGAATTTTCCGAGAATTTTCCGAGAATTTTCCGAGATTTTTCCGAGAATTTTCCGAGAATTTTCCGAGAATTTTCTGAGAATTTTCCGAGAATTTTCCGAGAATTTTCCGAGATTTTCCCGAGAATTTCCCGAGAATTTTCCGAGAATTTTCCCAGAATTTTCCGAGAATTTTCCGAGAATTTTTCCGAGAATTTTCCGAGAATTTTCCGAGAATTTTCCGTCAATTTTCCGAGAATTTTCCGAGAATTTTCCGAGAATTTTCCGAGAATTTTCCGAGAATTTTCCGAGAATTTTCCGAGAATTTTCCGAGAATTTTCCGAGAATTTTCCAGGAATGTTCCGACAATTTTCCGAGAATTTTCCGAGAATTTTGCGAGAATTTTCCGAGAATTTTCCGTCAATTTTCCGAGAATTTTCCGAGAATTTTCCGAGAATTTTCCGAGAATTTTCCGAGAATTTTCCGAGAATTTTCCGAGAATTTTCCGAGAATTTTCCGAGAATTTTCCGAGAATTTTCTGAGAATTTTCCGAGGATTTTCCGAGAATTTTCCGAGATTTTCCCGAGAATTTTCCGAGAATTTTCCGAGAATTTTCCGAGAATTTTCCGAGAATTTTCCGAGAATTTTCCCAGAATTTTCCGAGAATTTTCCGAGAATTTTCCGAGAATTTTGCGTCAATTTTCCGAGAATTTTGCGAGAATTTTCCGAGAATTTTCCGAGAATTTTCCGAGAATTTTCCGAGAATTTTCGGAGAATTTTCCGAGAATTTTCCGAGAATTTTCCGAGAATTTTCCGAGAATTTTCCGAGAATTTTCCAAGAATTTTCTGGGAATTTTCCGAGAATTTTCCGAGAATTTTCCGAGAATTTTCCGAGAATTTTCCGGGAATTTTCCGAGAATTTTCTGAGAATTTTCCGAGAATTTTCCGAGAATTTTCCGAGAATTTTCCGAGAATTTTCCGTCAATTTTCGGAGAATTTTCCGAGAATTTTCCGAGAATTTTCCGAGAATTTTCCGAGAATTTTCTGAGAATTTTCCGAGAATTTTCCGAGAATTTTCCGAGAATTTTCCGAGAATTTTCCGAGAATTTTCCGAGAATTTTCCGAGATTTTCCCGAGAATTTTCCGAGAATTTTCCGAGAATTTTCCGAGATTTTCCCGAGAATTTTCCGAGAATTTTCCGAGAATTTTCCGAGAATTTTCCGAGAATTTTCCGAGAATTTTCCCAGAATTTTCCGAGAATTTTCCGAGAATTTTCCGAGAATTTTCCGTCAATTTTCCGAGAATTTTGCGAGAATTTTCCGAGAATTTTCCGAGAATTTTCCGAGAATTTTCCGAGAATTCTCGGAGAATTTTCCGAGAATTTTCCGAGAATTTTCCGAGATTTTCCCGAGAATTTCCCGAGAATTTTCCGAGAATTTTCCGAGAATTTTCCGAGAATTTTCCGAGAATTTTTCCGAGAATTTTCCGAGAATTTTCCGAGAATTTTCCGTCAATTTTCCGAGAATTTTCCGAGAATTTTCCGAGAATTTTCCGAGAATTTTCCGAGAATTTTCCGAGAATTTTCCGAGAATTTTCCGAGAATTTTCCGAGAATTTTCCGAGAATGTTCCGAGAATTTTCCGAGAATTTTCCGAGAATTTTGCGAGAATTTTCCGAGAATTTTCCGTCAATTTTCCGAGAATTTTCCGAGAATTTTCCGAGAATTTTCCGAGAATTTTCCGAGAATTTTCCGAGAATTTTCCGAGAATTTTCCGAGAATTTTCCGAGAATTTTCTGAGAATTTTCCGAGAATTTTCCGAGAATTTTCCGAGATTTTCCCGAGAATTTTCCGAGAATTTTCCGAGAATTTTCCGAGAATTTTCCGAGAATTTTCCGAGAATTTTCCGAGAATTTTCCCAGAATTTTCCGAGAATTTTCCGAGAATTTTCCGAGAATTTTGCGTCAATTTTCCGAGAATTTTGCGAGAATTTTCCGAGAATTTTCCGAGAATTTTCCGAGAATTTTCCGAGAATTTTCGGAGAATTTTCCGAGAATTTTCCGAGAATTTTCCGAGAATTTTCCGAGAATTTTCCGAGAATTTTCCAAGAATTTTCTGGGAATTTTCCGAGAATTTTCCGAGAATTTTCCGAGAATTTTCCGAGAATTTTCCGGGAATTTTCCGAGAATTTTCTGAGAATTTTCCGAGAATTTTCCGAGAATTTTCCGAGAATTTTCCGAGAATTTTCCGTCAATTTTCGGAGAATTTTCCGAGAATTTTCCGAGAATTTTCCGAGAATTTTCCGAGAATTTTCTGAGAATTTTCCGAGAATTTTCCGAGAATTTTCCGAGAATTTTCCGAGAATTTTCCGAGAATTTTCCGAGAATTTTCCGAGATTTTCCCGAGAATTTTCCGAGAATTTTCCGAGAATTTTCCGAGAATTTTCCGAGAATTTTCCGAGAATTTTCCGAGAATTTTCTGAGAATTTTCCGAGAATTTTCCGAGAATTTTCCGAGATTTTCCCGAGAATTTTCCGAGAATTTTCCGAGAATTTTCCGAGAATTTTCCGAGAATTTTCCGAGAATTTTCCCAGAATTTTCCGAGAATTTTCCGAGAATTTTCCGAGAATTTTCCGTCAATTTTCCGAGAATTTTGCGAGAATTTTCCGAGAATTTTCCGAGAATTTTCCGAGAATTTTCCGAGAATTCTCGGAGAATTTTCCGAGAATTTTCCGAGAATTTTCCGAGATTTTCCCGAGAATTTCCCGAGAATTTTCCGAGAATTTTCCGAGAATTTTCCGAGAATTTTCCGAGAATTTTGCGAGAATTTTCCGAGAATTTTCCGAGAATTTTCCGAGAATTTTCCGAGAATTTTCGGAGAATTTTCCGAGAATTTTCCGAGAATTTTCCGAGAATTTTCCGAGAATTTTCCGAGAATTTTCCAAGAATTTTCTGGGAATTTTCCGAGAATTTTCCGAGAATTTTCCGAGAATTTTCCGAGAATTTTCCGGGAATTTTCCGAGAATTTTCTGAGAATTTTCCGAGAATTTTCCGAGAATTTTCCGAGAATTTTCCGAGAATTTTCCGTCAATTTTCGGAGAATTTTCCGAGAATTTTCCGAGAATTTTCCGAGAATTTTCCGAGAATTTTCTGAGAATTTTCCGAGAATTTTCCGAGAATTTTCCGAGAATTTTCCGAGAATTTTCCGAGAATTTTCCGAGAATTTTCCGAGATTTTCCCGAGAATTTTCCGAGAATTTTCCGAGAATTTTCCGAGAATTTTCCGAGAATTTTCCGAGAATTTTCCGAGAATTTTCTGAGAATTTTCCGAGAATTTTCCGAGAATTTTCCGAGATTTTCCCGAGAATTTTCCGAGAATTTTCCGAGAATTTTCCGAGAATTTTCCGAGAATTTTCCGAGAATTTTCCCAGAATTTTCCGAGAATTTTCCGAGAATTTTCCGAGAATTTTCCGTCAATTTTCCGAGAATTTTGCGAGAATTTTCCGAGAATTTTCCGAGAATTTTCCGAGAATTTTCCGAGAATTCTCGGAGAATTTTCCGAGAATTTTCCGAGAATTTTCCGAGATTTTCCCGAGAATTTCCCGAGAATTTTCCGAGAATTTTCCGAGAATTTTCCGAGAATTTTCCGAGAATTTTTCCGAGAATTTTCCGAGAATTTTCCGAGAATTTTCCGTCAATTTTCCGAGAATTTTCCGAGAATTTTCCGAGAATTTTCCGAGAATTTTCCGAGAATTTTCCGAGAATTTTCCGAGAATTTTCCGAGAATTTTCCGAGAATGTTCCGAGAATTTTCCGAGAATTTTCCGAGAATTTTGCGAGAATTTTCCGAGAATTTTCCGTCAATTTTCCGAGAATTTTCCGAGAATTTTCCGAGAATTTTCCGAGAATTTTCCGAGAATTTTCCGAGAATTTTCCGAGAATTTTCCGAGAATTTTCCGAGAATTTTCCGAGAATTTTCTGAGAATTTTCCGAGAATTTTCCGAGAATTTTCCGAGATTTTCCCGAGAATTTTCCGAGAATTTTCCGAGAATTTTCCGAGAATTTTCCGAGAATTTTCCGAGAATTTTCCGAGAATTTTCCCAGAATTTTCCGAGAATTTTCCGAGAATTTTCCGAGAATTTTGCGTCAATTTTCCGAGAATTTTGCGAGAATTTTCCGAGAATTTTCCGAGAATTTTCCGAGAATTTTCCGAGAATTTTCGGAGAATTTTCCGAGAATTTTCCGAGAATTTTCCGAGAATTTTCCGAGAATTTTCCGAGAATTTTCCAAGAATTTTCTGTGAATTTTCCGAGAATTTTCCGAGAATTTTCCGAGAATTTTCCGAGAATTTTCCGGGAATTTTCCGAGAATTTTCTGAGAATTTTCCGAGAATTTTCCGAGAATTTTCCGAGAATTTTCCGAGAATTTTCCGTCAATTTTCGGAGAATTTTCCGAGAATTTTCCGAGAATTTTCCGAGAATTTTCCGAGAATTTTCTGAGAATTTTCCGAGAATTTTCCGAGAATTTTCCGAGAATTTTCCGAGAATTTTCCGAGAATTTTCCGAGAATTTTCCGAGATTTTCCCGAGAATTTTCCGAGAATTTTCCGAGAATTTTCCGAGAATTTTCCGAGAATTTTCCGAGAATTTTCCGAGAATTTTCTGAGAATTTTCCGAGAATTTTCCGAGAATTTTCCGAGATTTTCCCGAGAATTTTCCGAGAATTTTCCGAGAATTTTCCGAGAATTTTCCGAGAATTTTGCGTCAATTTTCCGAGAATTTTGCGAGAATTTTCCGAGAATTTTCCGAGAATTTTCCGAGAATTTTCCGAGAATTTTCGGAGAATTTTCCGAGAATTTTCCGAGAATTTTCCGAGAATTTTCCGAGAATTTTCCGAGAATTTTCCAAGAATTTTCTGGGAATTTTCCGAGAATTTTCCGAGAATTTTCCGAGAATTTTCCGAGAATTTTCCGGGAATTTTCCGAGAATTTTCTGAGAATTTTCCGAGAATTTTCCGAGAATTTTCCGAGAATTTTCCGAGAATTTTCCGTCAATTTTCGGAGAATTTTCCGAGAATTTTCCGAGAATTTTCCGAGAATTTTCCGAGAATTTTCTGAGAATTTTCCGAGAATTTTCCGAGAATTTTCCGAGAATTTTCCGAGAATTTTCCGAGAATTTTCCGAGAATTTTCCGAGATTTTCCCGAGAATTTTCCGAGAATTTTCCGAGAATTTTCCGAGATTTTCCCGAGAATTTTCCGAGAATTTTCCGAGAATTTTCCGAGAATTTTCCGAGAATTTTCCGAGAATTTTCCCAGAATTTTCCGAGAATTTTCCGAGAATTTTCCGAGAATTTTCCGTCAATTTTCCGAGAATTTTGCGAGAATTTTCCGAGAATTTTCCGAGAATTTTCCGAGAATTTTCCGAGAATTCTCGGAGAATTTTCCGAGAATTTTCCGAGAATTTTCCGAGATTTTCCCGAGAATTTCCCGAGAATTTTCCGAGAATTTTCCGAGAATTTTCCGAGAATTTTCCGAGAATTTTTCCGAGAATTTTCCGAGAATTTTCCGAGAATTTTCCGTCAATTTTCCGAGAATTTTCCGAGAATTTTCCGAGAATTTTCCGAGAATTTTCCGAGAATTTTCCGAGAATTTTCCGAGAATTTTCCGAGAATTTTCCGAGAATTTTCCGAGAATGTTCCGAGAATTTTCCGAGAATTTTCCGAGAATTTTGCGAGAATTTTCCGAGAATTTTCCGTCAATTTTCCGAGAATTTTCCGAGAATTTTCCGAGAATTTTCCGAGAATTTTCCGAGAATTTTCCGAGAATTTTCCGAGAATTTCCGAGAATTTTCCGAGAATTTTCTGAGAATTTTCCGAGAATTTTCCGAGAATTTTCCGAGATTTTCCCGAGAATTTTCCGAGAATTTTCCGAGAATTTTCCGAGAATTTTCCGAGAATTTTCCGAGAATTTTCCGAGAATTTTCCCAGAATTTTCCGAGAATTTTCCGAGAATTTTCCGAGAATTTTGCGTCAATTTTCCGAGAATTTTGCGAGAATTTTCCGAGAATTTTCCGAGAATTTTCCGAGAATTTTCCGAGAATTTTGGGAGAATTTTCCGAGAATTTTCCGAGAATTTTCCGAGAATTTTCCGAGAATTTTCCGAGAATTTTCCAAGAATTTTCTGGGAATTTTCCGAGAATTTTCCGAGAATTTTCCGAGAATTTTCCGAGAATTTTCCGGGAATTTTCCGAGAATTTTCTGAGAATTTTCCGAGAATTTTCCGAGAATTTTCCGAGAATTTTCCGAGAATTTTCCGTCAATTTTCGGAGAATTTTCCGAGAATTTTCCGAGAATTTTCCGAGAATTTTCCGAGAATTTTCTGAGAATTTTCCGAGAATTTTCCGAGAATTTTCCGAGAATTTTCCGAGAATTTTCCGAGAATTTTCCGAGAATTTTCCGAGATTTTCCCGAGAATTTTCCGAGAATTTTCCGAGAATTTTCCGAGAATTTTCCGAGAATTTTCCGAGAATTTTCCGAGAATTTTCTGAGAATTTTCCGAGAATTTTCCGAGAATTTTCGGAGATTTTCCCGAGAATTTTCCGAGAATTTTCCGAGAATTTTCCGAGAATTTTCCGAGAATTTTCCGAGAATTTTCCCAGAATTTTCCGAGAATTTTCCGAGAATTTTCCGAGAATTTTCCGTCAATTTTCCGAGAATTTTGCGAGAATTTTCCGAGAATTTTCCGAGAATTTTCCGAGAATTTTCCGAGAATTCTCGGAGAATTTTCCGAGAATTTTCCGAGAATTTTCCGAGATTTTCCCGAGAATTTCCCGAGAATTTTCCGAGAATTTTCCGAGAATTTTCCGAGAATTTTCCGAGAATTTTGCGAGAATTTTCCGAGAATTTTCCGAGAATTTTCCGCGAATTTTCCGAGAATTTTCGGAGAATTTTCCGTCAATTTTCCGAGAATTTTCCGAGAATTTTCCGAGAATTTTCCGTCAATTTTCGGAGAATTTTCCGAGAATTTTCCGAGAATTTTCCGAGAATTTTCCGAGAATTTTCTGAGAATTTTCCGAGAATTTTCCGAGAATTTTCCGAGAATTTTCCGAGAATTTTCCGAGAATTTTCCGAGAATTTTCCGAGATTTTCCCGAGAATTTTCCGAGAATTTTCCGAGAATTTTCCGAGAATTTTCCGAGAATTTTCCGAGAATTTTCCGAGAATTTTCTGAGAATTTTCCGAGAATTTTCCGAGAATTTTCCGAGAATTTTCCGAGAATTTTCCGAGAATTTTCCGAGAATTTTCCGAGAATTTTCCCAGAATTTTCCGAGAATTTTCCGAGAATTTTCCGAGAATTTTCCGTCAATTTTCCGAGAATTTTGCGAGAATTTCCGAGAATTTTCCGAGAATTTTCCGAGAATTTTCCGAGAATTCTCGGAGAATTTTCCGAGAATTTTCCGAGAATTTTCCGAGATTTTCCCGAGAATTTCCCGAGAATTTTCCGAGAATTTTCCGAGAATTTTCCGAGAATTTTCCGAGAATTTTTCCGAGAATTTTCCGAGAATTTTCCGAGAATTTTCCGTCAATTTTCCGAGAATTTTCCGAGAATTTTCCGAGAATTTTCCGAGAATTTTCCGAGAATTCTCCGAGAATTTTCCGAGAATTTTCCGAGAATTTTCCGAGAATGTTCCGAGAATTTTCCGAGAATTTTCCGAGAATTTTGCGAGAATTTTCCGAGAATTTTCCGTCAATTTTCCGAGAATTTTCGGAGAATTTTCCGAGAATTTTCCGAGAATTTTCCGAGAATTTTCCGAGAATTTTCCGAGAATTTTCCGAGAATTTTCCGAGAATTTTCCGAGAATTTTCTGAGAATTTTCCGAGAATTTTCCGAGAATTTTCCGAGATTTTCCCGAGAATTTTCCGAGAATTTTCCGAGAATTTTCCGAGAATTTTCCGAGAATTTTCCGAGAATTTTCCGAGAATTTTCCCAGAATTTTCCGAGAATTTTCCGAGAATTTTCCGAGAATTTTGCGTCAATTTTCCGAGAATTTTGCGAGAATTTTCCGAGAATTTTCCGAGAATTTTCCGAGAATTTTCCGAGAATTTTCGGAGAATTTTCCGAGAATTTTCCGAGAATTTTCCGAGAATTTTCCGAGAATTTTCCGAGAATTTTCCAAGAATTTTCTGGGAATTTTCCGAGAATTTTCCGAGAATTTTCCGAGAATTTTCCGAGAATTTTCCGGGAATTTTCCGAGAATTTTCTGAGAATTTTCCGAGAATTTTCCGAGAATTTTCCGAGAATTTTCCGAGAATTTTCCGTCAATTTTCGGAGAATTTTCCGAGAATTTTCCGAGAATTTTCCGAGAATTTTCCGAGAATTTTCTGAGAATTTTCCGAGAATTTTCCGAGAATTTTCCGAGAATTTTCCGAGAATTTTCCGAGAATTTTCCGAGAATTTTCCGAGATTTTCCCGAGAATTTTCCGAGAATTTTCCGAGAATTTTCCGAGAATTTTCCGAGAATTTTCCGAGAATTTTCCGAGAATTTTCTGAGAATTTTCCGAGAATTTTCCGAGAATTTTCCGAGATTTTCCCGAGAATTTTCCGAGAATTTTCCGAGAATTTTCCGAGAATTTTCCGAGAATTTTCCGAGAATTTTCCCAGAATTTTCCGAGAATTTTCCGAGAATTTTCCGAGAATTTTCCGTCAATTTTCCGAGAATTTTGCGAGAATTTTCCGAGAATTTTCCGAGAATTTTCCGAGAATTTTCCGAGAATTCTCGGAGAATTTTCCGAGAATTTTCCGAGAATTTTCCGAGATTTTCCCGAGAATTTCCCGAGAATTTTCCGAGAATTTTCCGAGAATTTTCCGAGAATTTTCCGAGAATTTTCCGAGAATTTTTCCGAGAATTTTCCGAGAATTTTCCGAGAATTTTCCGTCAATTTTCCGAGAATTTTCCGAGAATTTTCCGAGAATTTTCCGAGAATTTTCCGAGAATTTTCCGAGAATTTTCCGAGAATTTTCCGAGAATTTTCCGAGAATTTTCCGAGAATGTTCCGAGAATTTTCCGAGAATTTTCCGAGAATTTTGCGAGAATTTTCCGAGAATTTTCCGTCAATTTTCCGAGAATTTTCCGAGAATTTTCCGAGAATTTTCCGAGAATTTTCCGAGAATTTTCCGAGAATTTTCCGAGAATTTTCCGAGAATTTTCCGAGAATTTTCTGAGAATTTTCCGAGAATTTTCCGAGAATTTTCCGAGATTTTCCCGAGAATTTTCCGAGAATTTTCCGAGAATTTTCCGAGAATTTTCCGAGAATTTTCCGAGAATTTTCCCAGAATTTTCCGAGAATTTTCCGAGAATTTTCCGAGAATTTTGCGTCAATTTTCCGAGAATTTTGCGAGAATTTTCCGAGAATTTTCCGAGAATTTTCCGAGAATTTTCCGAGAATTTTCGGAGAATTTTCCGAGAATTTTCCGAGAATTTTCCGAGAATTTTCCGAGAATTTTCCGAGAATTTTCCAAGAATTTTCTGGGAATTTTCCGAGAATTTTCCGAGAATTTTCCGAGAATTTTCCGAGAATTTTCCGGGAATTTTCCGAGAATTTTCTGAGAATTTTCCGAGAATTTTCCGAGAATTTTCCGAGAATTTTCCGAGAATTTTCCGTCAATTTTCGGAGAATTTTCCGAGAATTTTCCGAGAATTTTCCGAGAATTTTCCGAGAATTTTCTGAGAATTTTCCGAGAATTTTCCGAGAATTTTCCGAGAATTTTCCGAGAATTTTCCGAGAATTTTCCGAGAATTTTCCGAGATTTTCCCGAGAATTTTCCGAGAATTTTCCGAGAATTTTCCGAGAATTTTCCGAGAATTTTCCGAGAATTTTCCGAGATTTTTCCGAGAATTTTCCGAGAATTTTCCGAGAATTTTCTGAGAATTTTCCGAGAATTTTCCGAGAATTTTCCGAGATTTTCCCGAGAATTTCCCGAGAATTTTCCGAGAATTTTCCGAGAAATTTCCGAGAATTTTCGGAGAATTTCCCGAGAATTTTCCGAGAATTTTCCGAGAATTTTCCGTCAATTTTCCGAGAATTTTCCGAGAATTTTCCGAGAATTTTCCGAGAATTTTCCGAGAATTTTCCGAGAATTTTCCGAGAATTTTCCGAGAATTTTCCGAGAATTTTCCGAGAATTTTCCGAGAATTTTCTGAGAATTTTCCGAGAATTTTCCGAGAATTTTCCGAGAATTTTCCGAGAATTTTCCGAGAATTTTCCGAGAATTTTCCGAGAATTTTCCGAGAATTTTCCGTCAATTTTCCGAGAATTTTCCGAGAATTTTCCGGGAATTTTCCGAGAATTTTCCGAGAATTTTCCGAGAATTTTCCGAGAATTTTCCGAGAATTTTCCGAGAATTTTCCGAGAATTTTCTGAGAATTTTCCGAGAATTTTCCGAGAATTTTCCGAGATTTTCCCGAGAATTTTCCGAGAATTTTCCGAGAATTTTCCGAGAATTTTCCGAGAATTTTCTGAGAATTTTCCGAGAATTTTCCGAGAATTTTCCGAGAATTTTCCGAGAATTTTCCGAGAATTTTCCGAGAATTTTCCGAGATTTTCCCGAGAATTTTCCGAGAATTTTCCGAGAATTTTCCGAGAATTTTCCGAGAATTTTCCGAGAATTTTCCGAGATTTTTCCGAGAATTTTCCGAGAATTTTCCGAGAATTTTCTGAGAATTTTCCGAGAATTTTCCGAGAATTTTCCGAGATTTTCCCGAGAATTTCCCGAGAATTTTCCGAGAATTTTCCGAGAAATTTCCAAGAATTTTCGGAGAATTTCCCGAGAATTTTCCGAGAATTTTCCGAGAATTTTCCGTCAATTTTCCGAGAATTTTCCGAGAATTTTCCGAGAATTTTCCGAGAATTTTCCGAGAATTTTCCGAGAATTTTCCGAGAATTTTCCGAGAATTTTCCGGGAATTTTCCGAGAATTTTCCGAGAATTTTCCGAGAATTTTCCGAGAATTTTCGGAGAATTTTCCGAGAATTTTCCGAGAATTTTCTGAGAATTTTCCGAGAATTTTCCGAGAATTTTCCGAGATTTTCCCGAGAATTTTCCGAGAATTTTCCGAGAATTTTCCGAGAATTTTCCGAGAATTTTCCGAGAATTTTCCCAGAATTTTCCGAGAATTTTCCGAGAATTTTCCGAGAATTTTCCGTCAATTTTCCGAGAATTTTCCGAGAATTTTCCGAGAATTTTCCGTCAATTTTCCGTGAATTTTCCGAGAATTTTCCGAGAATTTTCCGAGAATTTTCCGAGAATTTTCCGAGAATTTTCCGAGAATTTTCCGAGAATTTTCCGAGAATTTTCCGAGATTTTCCCGAGAATTTTCCGAGAATTTTCCGAGAATTTTCCGAGATTTTTCCGAGAATTTTCCGAGAATTTTCCGAGATTTTTCCGAGAATTTTCCGAGAATTTTCCGAGAATTTTCTGAGAATTTTCCGAGAATTTTCCGAGAATTTTCCGAGATTTTCCCGAGAATTTCCCGAGAATTTTCCGAGAATTTTCCGAGAATTTTCCGAGATTTTTTCCGAGAATTTTTCCGAGAATTTTCCGTGAATTTTCCGAGAATTTTCCGTCAATTTTCCGAGAATTTTCCGAGAATTTTCCGAGAATTTTCCGAGAATTTTCCGAGAATTTTCCGAGAATTTTCCGAGAATTTTCCGAGAATTTTCCGAGAATTTTCCGAGAATGTTCCGAGAATTTTCCGAGAATTTCCGAGAATTTTGCGCGAATTTTCCGAGAATTTTCCGAGAATTTTCCGAGAATTTTCCGAGAATTTTCGGAGAATTTTCCGAGAATTTTCCGAGAATTTTCCGAGAATTTTCCGAGAATTTTCCGAGAATTTTCCAAGAATTTTCTGGGAATTTTCCGAGAATTTTCCGAGAATTTTCCGAGAATTTTCCGAGAATTTTCCGGGAATTTTCCGAGAATTTTCTGAGAATTTTCCGAGAATTTTCCGAGAATTTTCCGAGAATTTTCCGTCAATTTTCGGAGAATTTTCCGAGAATTTTCCGAGAATTTTCCGAGAATTTTCCGAGAATTTTCTGAGAATTTTCCGAGAATTTTCCGAGAATTTTCCGAGAATTTTCCGAGAATTTTCCGAGAATTTTCCGAGAATTTTCCGAGATTTTCCCGAGAATTTTCCGAGAATTTTCCGAGAATTTTCCGAGAATTTTCCGAGAATTTTCCGAGAATTTTCCGAGATTTTTCCGAGAATTTTCCGAGAATTTTCCGAGAATTTTCCGAGAATTTTCCGAGAATTTTCCGAGAATTTTCCGAGAATTTTCCGAGAATTTTCCGAGAATTTTCCGAGAATTTTCCGAGAATTTTCTGGGAATTTTCCGAGAATTTTCCGAGAATTTTCCGAGAATTTTCCGAGAATTTTCCGAGAATTTTCCGAGAATTTTCCGAGAATTTTCCGAGAATTTTCCGAGAATTTTCCGAGAATTTTCTGAGAATTTTCCGAGAATTTTCCGAGAATTTTCCGAGATTTTCCCGAGAATTTTCCGAGAATTTTCCGAGAATTTTCCGAGAATTTTCCGAGAATTTTCCGAGAATTTTCCCAGAATTTTCCGAGAATTTTCCGAGAATTTTCCGAGAATTTTCCGTCAATTTTCCGTCAATCTTCCGAGAATTTTGCGAGAATTTTCCGAGAATTTTCCGAGAATTTTCCGAGAATTTTCCGAGAATTTTCGGAGAATTTTCCGAGAATTTTCCGAGAATTTTCCGAGATTTTCCCGAGAATTTCCCGAGAATTTTCCGAGAATTTTCCGAGAATTTTCCGAGAATTTTCCGAGAATTTTTCCGAGAATTTTCCGAGAATTTTCCGAGAATTTTCCGTCAATTTTCCGAGAATTTTCCGAGAATTTTCCGAGAATTTTCCGAGAATTTTCCGAGAATTTTCCGAGAATTTTCCGAGAATTTTCCGAGAATTTTCCGAGAATTTTCCGAGAATGTTCCGAGAATTTTCCGAGAATTTTCCGAGAATTTTGCGAGAATTTTCCGAGAATTTTCCGTCAATTTTCCGAGAATTTTCCGAGAATTTTCCGAGAATTTTGCGAGAATTTTCCGAGAATTTTCCGAGAATTTTCCGAGAATTTTCCGAGAATTTTCCGAGAATTTTCCGAGAATTTTCTGAGAATTTTCCGAGAATTTTCCGAGAATTTTCCGAGATTTTCCCGAGAATTTTCCGAGAATTTTCCGAGAATTTTCCGAGAATTTTCCGAGAATTTTCCGAGAATTTTCCCAGAATTTTCCGAGAATTTTCCGAGAATTTTCCGAGAATTTTCCGTCAATTTTCCGAGAATTTTGCGAGAATTTTCCGAGAATTTTCCGAGAATTTTCCGAGATTTTTCCGAGAATTTTCCGAGAATTTTCCGAGATTTTTCCGAGAATTTTCCGAGAATTTTCCGAGAATTTTCTGAGAATTTTCCGAGAATTTTCCGAGAATTTTCCGAGATTTTCCCGAGAATTTCCCGAGAATTTTCCGAGAATTTTCCGAGAATTTTCCGAGATTTTTTCCGAGAATTTTTCCGAGAATTTTCCGAGAATTTTCCGAGAATTTTCCGTCAATTTTCCGAGAATTTTCCGAGAATTTTCCGAGAATTTTCCGAGAATTTTCCGAGAATTTTCCGAGAATTTTCCGAGAATTTTCCGAGAATTTTCCGAGAATTTTCCGAGAATGTTCCGAGAATTTTCCGAGAATTTTCCGAGAATTTTGCGAGAATTTTCCGAGAATTTTCCGAGAATTTTCCGAGAATTTTCCGAGAATTTTCGGAGAATTTTCCGAGAATTTTCCGAGAATTTTCCGAGAATTTTCCGAGAATTTTCCGAGAATTTTCCGAGAATTTTCCGAGAATTTTCCGAGAATTTTCTGAGAATTTTCCGAGAATTTTCCGAGAATTTTCCGAGATTTTCCCGAAGAATTTTCCGAGAATTTTCCGAGAATTTTCCGAGAATTTTCCGAGAATTTTCCGAGAATTTTCCCAGAATTTTCCGAGAATTTTCCGAGAATTTTCCGAGAATTTTCCGTCAATTTTCCGAGAATTTTGCGAGAATTTTCCGAGAATTTTCCGAGAATTTTCCGAGAATTTTCCGAGAATTTTCGGAGAATTTTCCGAGAATTTTCCGAGAATTTTCCGAGATTTTCCGGAGAATTTCCCGAGAATTTTCCGAGAATTTTCCGAGAATTTTCCGAGAATTTTCCGAGAATTTTTCCGAGAATTTTCCGAGAATTTTCCGAGAATTTTCCGTCAATTTTCCGAGAATTTTCCGAGAATTTTCCGAGAATTTTGCGAGAATTTTCCGAGAATTTTCCGAGAATTTTCCGAGAATTTTCCGAGAATTTTCCGAGAATTTTCCGAGAATGTTCCGAGAATTTTCCGAGAATTTTCCGAGAATTTTGCGAGAATTTTCCGAGAATTTTCCGTCAATTTTCCGAGAATTTTCCGAGAATTTTCCGAGAATTTTCCGAGAATTTTCCGAGAATTTTCCGAGAATTTTCCGAGAATTTTCCGAGAATTTTCCGAGAATTTTCCGAGAATTTTCTGAGAATTTTCCGAGAATTTTCCGAGAATTTTCCGAGATTTTCCCGAGAATTTTCCGAGAATTTTCCGAGAATTTTCCGAGAATTTTCCGAGAATTTTCCGAGAATTTTCCCAGAATTTTCCGAGAATTTTCCGAGAATTTTCCGAGAATTTTCCGTCAATTTTCCGAGAATTTTGCGAGAATTTTCCGAGAATTTTCCGAGAATTTTCCGAGAATTTTCCGAGAATTTTCGGAGAATTTTCCGAGAATTTTCCGAGAATTTTCCGAGATTTTCCCGAGAATTTCCCGAGAATTTTCCGAGAATTTTCCCAGAATTTTCCGAGAATTTTCCGAGAATTTTTCCGAGAATTTTTCCGAGAATTTTCCGAGAATTTTCCGAGAATTTTCCGTCAATTTTCCGAGAATTTTCCGAGAATTTTCCGAGAATTTTCCGAGAATTTTCCGAGAATTTTCCGAGAATTTTCCGAGAATTTTCCGAGAATTTTCCGAGAATTTTCCGAGAATGTTCCGAGAATTTTCCGAGAATTTTCCGAGAATTTTGCGAGAATTTTCCGAGAATTTTCCGTCAATTTTCCGAGAATTTTCCGAGAATTTTCCGAGAATTTTCCGAGAATTTTCCGAGAATTTTCCGAGAATTTTCCGAGAATTTTCCGAGAATTTTCCGAGATTTTCCCGAGAATTTTCAGAGAATTTTCCGAGAATTTTCCGAGAATTTTCCGAGAATTTTCCGAGAATTTTCCGAGATTTTTCCGAGAATTTTCCGAGAATTTTCCGAGAATTTTCTGAGAATTTTCCGAGAATTTTCCGAGAATTTTCCGAGATTTTCCCGAGAATTTCCCGAGAATTTTCCGAGAATTTTCCGAGAATTTTCCGAGAATTTTCCGAGAATTTTTCCGAGAATTTTCCGAGAATTTTCCGAGAATTTTCCGTCAATTTTCCGAGAATTTTCCGAGAATTTTCCGAGAATTTTCCGAGAATTTTCCGAGAATTTTCCGAGAATTTTCCGAGAATTTTCCAAGAATTTTCTGGGAATTTTCCGAGAATTTTCCGAGAATTTTCCGAGAATTTTCCGAGAATTTTCCGGGAATTTTCCGAGAATTTTCTGAGAATTTTCCGAGAATTTTCCGAGAATTTTCCGAGAATTTTCCGAGAATTTTCCGTCAATTTTCGGAGAATTTTCCGAGAATTTTCCGAGAATTTTCCGAGAATTTTCCGAGAATTTTCTGAGAATTTTCCGAGAATTTTCCGAGAATTTTCCGAGAATTTTCCGAGAATTTTCCGAGAATTTTCCGAGAATTTTCCGAGATTTTCCCGAGAATTTTCCGAGAATTTTCCGAGAATTTTCCGAGAATTTTCCGAGAATTTTCCGAGAATTTTCCGAGATTTTTCCGAGAATTTTCCGAGAATTTTCCGAGAATTTTCTGAGAATTTTCCGAGAATTTTCCGAGAATTTTCCGAGATTTTCCCGAGAATTTCCCGAGAATTTTCCGAGAATTTTCCGAGAAATTTCCGAGAATTTTCGGAGAATTTCCCGAGAATTTTCCGAGAATTTTCCGAGAATTTTCCGTCAATTTTCCGAGAATTTTCCGAGAATTTTCCGAGAATTTTCCGAGAATTTTCCGAGAATTTTCCGAGAATTTTCCGAGAATTTTCCGAGAATTTTCCGAGAATTTTCCGAGAATTTTCCGAGATTTTTCCAAGAATTTTCCGAGAATTTTCCGAGAATTTTCTGAGAATTTTCCGAGAATTTTCCGAGAATTTTCCGAGATTTTCCCGAGAATTTCCCGAGAATTTTCCGAGAATTTTCCGAGAAATTTCCGAGAATTTTCGGAGAATTTCCCGAGAATTTTCCGAGAATTTTCCGAGAATTTTCCGTCAATTTTCCGAGAATTTTCCGAGAATTTTCCGAGAATTTTCCGAGAATTTTCCGAGAATTTTCCGAGAATTTTCCGAGAATTTTCCGAGAATTTTCCGGGAATTTTCCGAGAATTTTCCGAGAATTTTCCGAGAATTTTCCGAGAATTTTCCGAGAATTTTCCGAGAATTTTCCGAGAATTTTCTGAGAATTTTCCGAGAATTTTCCGAGAATTTTCCGAGATTTTCCCGAGAATTTTCCGAGAATTTTCCGAGAATTTTCCGAGAATTTTCCGAGAATTTTCCGAGAATTTTCCCAGAATTTTCCGAGAATTTTCCGAGAATTTTCCAAGAATTTTCCGTCAATTTTCCGAGATTTTCCCGAGAATTTTCCGAGAATTTTCCGAGAATTTTCCGAGATTTTTCCGAGAATTTTCCGAGAATTTTCCGAGATTTTTCCGAGAATTTTCCGAGAATTTTCCGAGAATTTTCTGAGAATTTTCCGAGAATTTTCCGAGAATTTTCCGAGATTTTCCCGAGAATTTCCCGAGAATTTTCCGAGAATTTTCCGAGAATTTTCCGAGATTTTTTCCGAGAATTTTTCCGAGAATTTTCCGAGAATTTTCCGAGAATTTTCCGTCAATTTTCCGAGAATTTTCCGAGAATTTTCCGAGAATTTTCCGAGAATTTTCCGAGAATTTTCCGAGAATTTTCCGAGAATTTTCCGAGAATTTTCCAAGAATGTTCCGAGAATTTTCCGAGAATTTTCCGAGAATTTTGCGAGAATTTTCCGAGAATTTTCCGAGAATTTTCCGAGAATTTTCCGAGAATTTTCGGAGAATTTTCCGAGAATTTTCCGAGAATTTTCCGAGAATTTTCCGAGAATTTTCCGAGAATTTTCCGAGAATTTTCCAAGAATTTTCTGGGAATTTTCCGAGAATTTTCCGAGAATTTTCCGAGAATTTTCCGAGAGTTTTCCGGGAATTTTCCGAGAATTTTCTGAGAATTTTCCGAGAATTTTCCGAGAATTTTCCGAGAATTTTCCGAGAATTTTCCGGCAATTTTCGGAGAATTTTCCGAGAATTTTCCGAGAATTTTCCGAGAATTTTCCGAGAATTTTCTGAGAATTTTCCGAGAATTTTCCGAGAATTTTCCGAGAATTTTCCGAGAATTTTCCGAGAATTTTCCGAGAATTTTCCGAGATTTTCCCGAGAATTTTCCGAGAATTTTCCGAGAATTTTCCGAGAATTTTCCGAGAATTTTCCGAGAATTTTCCGAGATTTTTCCGAGAATTTTCCGAGAATTTTCCGAGAATTTTCTGAGAATTTTCCGAGAATTTTCCGAGAATTTTCCGAGATTTTCCCGAGAATTTCCCGAGAATTTTCCGAGAATTTTCCGAGAAATTTCCGAGAATTTTCGGAGAATTTCCCGAGAATTTTCCGAGAATTTTCCGAGAATTTTCCGTCAATTTTCCGAGAATTTTCCGAGAATTTTCCGAGAATTTTCCGAGAATTTTCCGAGAATTTTCCGAGAATTTTCCGAGAATTTTCCGAGAATTTTCCGAGAATTTTCCGAGAATTTTCCCAGAATTTTCCGAGAATTTTCCGAGAATTTTCCGTCAATTTTCCGAGAATTTTCCGAGAATTTTCCGAGAATTTTCCGTCAATTTTCCGTGAATTTTCCGAGAATTTTCCGAGAATTTTCCGAGAATTTTCCGAGAATTTTCCGAGAATTTTCCGAGAATTTTCCGAGAATTTTCCGAGAATTTTCCGAGATTTTCCCGAGAATTTTCCGAGAATTTTCCGAGAATTTTCCGAGATTTTTCCGAGAACTTTCCGAGAATTTTCCGAGATTTTTCCGAGAATTTTCCGAGAATTTTCCGAGAATTTTCTGAGAATTTTCCGAGAATTTTCCGAGAATTTTCCGAGATTTTCCCGAGAATTTCCCGAGAATTTTCCGAGAATTTTCCGAGAATTTTCCGAGATTTTTTCCGAGAATTTTTCCGAGAATTTTCCGAGAATTTTCCGAGAATTTTCCGTCAATTTTCCGAGAATTTTCCGAGAATTTTCCGAGAATTTTCCGAGAATTTTCCGAGAATTTTCCGAGAATTTTCCGAGAATTTTCCGAGAATTTTCCGAGAATTTTCCGAGAATGTTCCGAGAATTTTCCGAGAATTTTCCGAGAATTTTGCGAGAATTTTCCGAGAATTTTCCGAGAATTTTCCGAGAATTTTCCGAGAATTTTCGGAGAATTTTCCGAGAATTTTCCGAGAATTTTCCGAGAATTTTCCGAGAATTTTCCGAGAATTTTCCAAGAATTTTCTGGGAATTTTCCGAGAATTTTCCGAGAATTTTCCGAGAATTTTCCGAGAATTTTCCGGGAATTTTCCGAGAATTTTCCGAGAATTTTCCCAGAATTTTCCGAGAATTTTCCGAGAATTTTCCGAGAATTTTCCGTCAATTTTCCGAGAATTTTCCGAGAATTTTCCGAGAATTTTCCGTCAATTTTCCGTGAATTTTCCGAGAATTTTCCGAGAATTTTCCGAGAATTTTCCGAGAATTTTCCGAGAATTTTCCGAGAATTTTCCGAGAATTTTCCGAGAATTTTCCGAGATTTTTCCGAGAATTTTCCGAGAATTTTCCGAGAATTTTCCGAGATTTTTCCGAGAATTTTCCGAGAATTTTCCGAGATTTTTCCGAGAATTTTCCGAGAATTTTCCGAGAATTTTCTGAGAATTTTCCGAGAATTTTCCGAGAATTTTCCGAGATTTTCCCGAGAATTTCCCGAGAATTTTCCGAGAATTTTCCGAGAATTTTCCGAGATTTTTTCCGAGAATTTTTCCGAGAATTTTCCGAGAATTTTCCGAGAATTTTCCGTCAATTTTCTGAGAGTTTTCCGAGAATTTTCCGAGAATTTTCCGAGAATTTTCCGAGAATTTTCCGAGAATTTTCCGAGAATTTTCCGAGAATTTTCCGAGAATTTTCCGAGAATGTTCCGAGAATTTTCCGAGAATTTTCCGAGAATTTTGCGAGAATTTTCCGAGAATTTTCCGAGAATTTTCCGAGAATTTTCCGAGAATTTTCGGAGAATTTTCCGAGAATTTTCCGAGAATTTTCCGAGAATTTTCCGAGAATTTTCCGAGAATTTTCCAAGAATTTTCTGGGAATTTTCCGAGAATTTTCCGAGAATTTTCCGAGAATTTTCCGAGAATTTTCCGGGAATTTTCCGAGAATTTTCTGAGAATTTTCCGAGAATTTTCCGAGAATTTTCCGAGAATTTTCCGAGAATTTTCCGTCAATTTTCGGAGAATTTTCCGAGAATTTTCCGAGAATTTTCCGAGAATTTTCCGAGAATTTTCTGAGAATTTTCCGAGAATTTTCCGAGAATTTTCCGAGAATTTTCCGAGAATTTTCCGAGAATTTTCCGAGAATTTTCCGAGATTTTCCCGAGAATTTTCCGAGAATTTTCCGAGAATTTTCCGAGAATTTTCCGAGAATTTTCCGAGAATTTTCCGAGAATTTTCCGAGAATTTTCCGAGAATTTTCCGAGAATTTTCTGAGAATTTTCCGAGAATTTTCCGAGAATTTTCCGAGATTTTCCCGAGAATTTTCCGAGAATTTTCCGAGAATTTTCCGAGAATTTTCCGAGAATTTTCCGAGAATTTTCCCAGAATTTTCCGAGAATTTTCCGAGAATTTTCCGAGAATTTCCGTCAATTTTCCGAGAATTTTGCGAGAATTTTCCGAGAATTTTCCGAGAATTTTCCGAGAATTTTCCGAGAATTTTCGGAGAATTTTCCGAGATTCCGAGAATTTTCCGAGATTTTCCCGAGAATTTCCCCAGAATTTTCCGAGAATTTTCCGAGAATTTTCCGAGAATTTTCCGAGAATTTTTCCGAGAATTTTCCGAGAATTTTCCGAGAATTTTCCGTCAATTTTCCGAGAATTTTCCGAGAATTTTCCGAGAATTTTCCGAGAATTTTCCGAGAATTTTCCGAGAATTTTCCGAGAATTTTCCGAGAATTTTCCGAGAATTTTCCGAGAATGTTCCGAGAATTTTCCGAGATTTTTCCGAGAATTTTGCGAGAATTTTCCGAGAATTTTCGGTCAATTTTCCGAGAATTTTCCGAGAATTTTCCGAGAATTTTCCGAGAATTTTCCGAGAATTTTCCGAGAATTTTCCGAGAATTTTCCGAGAATTTTCCGAGAATTTTCCGAGAATTTTCTGAGAATTTTCCGAGAATTTTCCGAGAATTTTCCGAGATTTTCCCGAGAATTTTCCGAGAATTTTCCGAGAATTTTCCGAGAATTTTCCGAGAATTTTCCGAGAATTTTCCCAGAATTTTCCGAGAATTTTCCGAGAATTTTCCGAGAATTTTCCGTCAATTTTCCGAGAATTTTGCGAGAATTTTCCGAGAATTTTCCGGGAATTTTCCGAGAATTTTCCGAGAATTTTCGGAGAATTTTCCGAGAATTTTCCGAGAATTTTCCGAGAATTTTCCGAGAATTTTCCGAGAATTTTCCAAGAATTTTCTGGGAATTTTCCGAGAATTTTCCGAGAATTTTCCGAGAATTTTCCGAGAATTTTCCGGGAATTTTCCGAGAATTTTCTGAGAATTTTCCGAGAATTTTCCGAGAATTTTCCGAGAATTTTCCGAGAATTTTCCGAGAATTTTCCGTCAATTTTGCGAGAATTTTCCGAGAATTTTCCGAGAATTTTCCGAGATTTTCCCGAGAATTTTCGGAGAATTTTCCGAGAATTTTCCGAGAATTTTCCGAGAATTCCGAGAATTTTCCCAGAATTTTCCGAGAATTTTCCGAGAATTTTCCGAGAATTTTCCGTCAATTTTCCGAGAATTTTCCGAGAATTTTCCGAGAATTTTCCGTCAATTTTCCGAGAATTTTCCGAGAATTTTCCGAGAATTTTCCGAGAATTTTCCGTCAATTTTCCGAGAATTTTCCGAGAATTTTCCGAGAGTTTTCTGAGAATTTTCCGAGAATTTTCCGAGAATTTTCCGAGAATTTTCCGAGAATTTTCCGAGAATTTTCCGAGAATTTTCCGAGAATTTTCCGAGAATTTTCCGTCAATTTTCCGAGAATTTTCCGAGAATTTTCCGAGAATTTTCCGAGAATTTTCCGAGAATTTTCCGAGAATTTTCCGAGAATTTTCCGAGAATTTCCGAGAATTTTCCGAGAATTTTCTGAGAATTTTCCGAGAATTTTCCGAGAATTTTCCGAGATTTTCCCGAGAATTTTCCGAGAATTTTCCGAGAATTTTCCGAGAATTTTCCGAGAATTTTCCGAGAATTTTCCCAGAATTTTCCGAGAATTTTCCGAGAATTTTCCGAGAATTTTCCGTCAATTTTCCGAGAATTTTCCGTCAATTTTCCGAGAATTTTCCGAGAATTTTCCGAGAATTTTCCGTCAATTTTCCGAGAATTTTCCGAGAATTTTCCGAGAATTTTCCGAGAATTTTCGGAGAATTTTCCGAGAATTTTCCGAGAATTTTCCGAGAATTTTCTGAGAATTTTCCGAGAATTTTCCGAGAATTTTCCGAGAATTTTCCGAGAATTTTCCGAGAATTTTCCGAGAATTTTCCGAGAATTTTCCGAGAATTTTCCGTCAATTTTCCGAGAATTTTCCGAGAATTTTCCGAGAATTTTCCGAGAATTTTCCGAGAATTTTCCGAGAATTTTCTGAGAATTTCCGAGAATTTTCCGAGAATTTTCTGAGAATTTTCCGAGAATTTTCCGAGAATTTTCCGAGATTTTCCCGAGAATTTTCCGAGAATTTTCCGAGAATTTTCCGAGAATTTTCCGAGAATTTTCCGAGAATTTTCCCAGAATTTTCCCAGAATTTTCCGAGAATTTTCCGAGAATTTTCCGTCAATTTTCCGAGAATTTTCCGAGAATTTTCCGAGAATTTTCCGTCAATTTTCCGAGAATTTTCCGAGAATTTTCCGAGAATTTTCGGAGAATTTTCGGAGAATTTTCCGAGAATTTTCCGAGAATTTTCCGAGAATTTTCCGAGAATTTTCCAAGAATTTTCCGAGAATTTTCCGAGAATTTTCCGAGAATTTTCCGAGAATTTTCCAAGAATTTTCTGGGAATTTTCCGAGAATTTTCTGAGAATTTTCCGAGAATTTTCCGAGAATTTTCCGAGAATTTTCCGAGAATTTTCCGAGAATTTTCCGGGAATTTTCCGAGAATTTTCTGAGAATTTTCCGAGAATTTTCCGAGAATTTTCCGAGAATTTTCCGAGAATTTTCCGAGAATTTTCCGTCAATTTTGCGAGAATTTTCCGAGAATTTTCCGAGAATTTTCCGAGATTTTCCCGAGAATTTTCCGAGAATTTTCCGAGAATTTTCCGAGAATTTTCCGAGAATTTTCCGAGAATTTTCCCAGAATTTTCCGAGAATTTTCCGAGAATTTTCCGAGAATTTTCCGTCAATTTTCCGAGAATTTTCCGAGAATTTTCCGAGAATTTTCCGAGAATTTTCCGAGAATTTTCCGAGAATTTTCCGAGAATTTTCCGAGAATTTTCCGAGAATTTTCCGAGAATTTTCCGAGAATTTTCTGAGAATTTTCCGAGAATTTTCCGAGAATTTTCCGAGATTTTCCCGAGAATTTTCCGAGAATTTTCCGAGAATTTTCCGAGAATTTTCCGAGAATTTTCCGAGAATTTTCCCAGAATTTTCCGAGAATTTTCCGAGAATTTTCCGAGAATTTTCCGTCAATTTTCCGAGAATTTTCCGAGAATTTTCCGAGAATTTTCCGTCAATTTTCCGAGAATTTTCCGAGAATTTTCCGAGAATTTTCCGAGAATTTTCGGAGAATTTTCCGAGAATTTTCCGAGAATTTTCCGAGAATTTTCTGAGAATTTTCCGAGAATTTTCCAAGAATTTTCTGGGATTTTTCCGAGAATTTTCTGAGAATTTTCCGAGAATTTTCCGAGAATTTTCCGAGAATTTTCCGAGATTTTTCGGGGAATTTTCCGAGAATTTTCTGAGAATTTTCCGAGAATTTTCCGAGAATTTTCCAAGAATATTCCGAGAATTTTCCGAGAATTTTCCGAGAATTTTCCGAGAATTTTCCGTCAATTTTCCGAGAATTTTCCGAGAATTTTCCGAGAATTTTCCGTCAATTTTCCGAGAATTTTCCGAGACTTTTCCGAGAATTTTCCGAGAATTTTCCCAGATTTTTCCGTCAATTTTCCGAGAATTTTCCGAGAATTTTCCGAGAATTTTCTGAGAATTTTCCGAGAATTTTCCGAGAATTTTCCGAGAATTTTCCGAGAATTTTCCGAGAATTTTCCGAGAATTTTCCGAGAATTTTCCGAGAATTTTCCGTCAATTTTCCGAGAATTTTCCGAGAATTTTCCGAGAATTTTCCGAGAATTTTCCGAGAATTTTCCGAGAATTTTCCGAGAATTTTCCGAGAATTTCCGAGAATTTTCCGAGAATTTTCTGAGAATTTTCCGAGAATTTTCCGAGAATTTTCCGAGATTTTCCCGAGAATTTTCCGAGAATTTTCCGAGAATTTTCCGAGAATTTTCCGAGAATTTTCCGAGAATTTTCCCAGAATTTTCCGAGAATTTTCCGAGAATTTTCCGAGAATTTTCCGTCAATTTTCCGAGAATTTTCCGTCAATTGTCCGAGAATTTTCCGAGAATTTTCCGAGAATTTTCCGTCAATTTTCCGAGAATTTTCCGAGAATTTTCCGAGAATTTTCCGAGAATTTTCGGAGAATTTTCCGAGAATTTTCCGAGAATTTTCCGAGAATTTTCTGAGAATTTTCCGAGAATTTTCCGAGAATTTTCCGAGAATTTTCCGAGAATTTTCCGAGAATTTCCGAGAATTTTCCGAGAATTTTCTGAGAATTTTCCGAGAATTTTCCGAGAATTTTCCGAGATTTTCCCGAGAATTTTCCGAGAATTTTCCGAGAATTTTCCGAGAATTTTCCGAGAATTTTCCGAGAATTTTCCCAGAATTTTCCCAGAATTTTCCGAGAATTTTCCGAGAATTTTCCGTCAATTTTCCGAGAATTTTCCGAGAATTTTCCGAGAATTTTCCGTCAATTTTCCGAGAATTTTCCGAGAATTTTCCGAGAATTTTCCGAGAATTTTCGGAGAATTTTCCGAGAATTTTCCGAGAATTTTCCGAGAATTTTCCGAGAATTTTCCAAGAATTTTCCGAGAATTTTCCGAGAATTTTCCGAGAATTTTCCGAGAATTTTCCAAGAATTTTCTGGGAATTTTCCGAGAATTTTCTGAGAATTTTCCGAGAATTTTCCGAGAATTTTCCGAGAATTTTCCGAGAATTTTCCGAGAATTTTCCGGGAATTTTCCGAGAATTTTCTGAGAATTTTCCGAGAATTTTCCGAGAATTTTCCGAGAATTTTCCGAGAATTTTCCGAGAATTTTCCGTCAATTTTGCGAGAATTTTCCGAGAATTTTCCGAGAATTTTCCGAGATTTTCCCGAGAATTTTCCGAGAATTTTCCGAGAATTTTCCGAGAATTTTCCGAGAATTTTCCGAGAATTTTCCCAGAATTTTCCGAGAATTTTCCGAGAATTTTCCGAGAATTTTCCGTCAATTTTCCGAGAATTTTCCGAGAATTTTCCGAGAATTTTCCGTCAATTTTCCGAGAATTTTCCGAGAATTTTCCGAGAATTTTCCGAGAATTTTCGGAGAATTTTCCGAGAATTTTCCGAGAATTTTCCGAGAATTTTCTGAGAATTTTCCGAGAATTTTCCGAGAATTTTCCGAGAATTTTCCGAGAATTTTCCGAGAATTTTCCGAGAATTTTCCGAGAATTTTCCGAGAATTTTCCGAGAATTTTCCGAGAATTTTCCGAGAATTTTCCGAGAATTTTCCGAGAATTTTCCGAGAATTTTCCGAGAATTTTCCAAGAATTTTCCGAGAATTTTCCGAGAATTTTCTGAGAATTTTCCGAGAATTTTCCGAGAATTTTCCGAGATTTTCCCGAGAATTTTCCGAGAATTTTCCGAGAATTTTCCGAGAATTTTCCGAGAATTTTCCGAGAATTTTCCCAGAATTTTCCGAGAATTTTCCGAGAATTTTCCGAGAATTTTCCGTCAATTTTCCGAGAATTTTCCGAGAATTTTCCGAGAATTTTCCGTCAATTTTCCGAGAATTTTCGGAGAATTTTCCGAGAATTTTCCGAGAATTTTCCGAGAATTTTCTGAGAATTTTCCGAGAATTTTCCAAGAATTTTCTGGGAATTTTCCGAGAATTTTCTGAGAATTTTCCGAGAATTTTCCGAGAATTTTCCGAGAATTTTCCGAGAATTTTCGGGGAATTTTCCAAAGATTTTCTGAGAATTTTCCGAGAATTTTCCAAGAATTTTCCAAGAATATTCCGAGAATTTTCCGAGAATTTTCCGAGAATTTTCCGAGAATTTTCCGTCAATTTTCCGAGAATTTTCCGAGAATTTTCCGAGAATTTTCCGTCAATTTTCCGAGAATTTTCCGAGACTTTTCCGAGAATTTTCCGAGAATTTTCCCAGATTTTTCCGAAAATTTTCCAAGAATTTTCCGAGAATTTTCCGAGAATTTTCCGTGAATTTTCCGAGAATTTTCCGAGAATTTTCCGAAGATTTATTGAGAATTTTCTGAGAATTTTCGGAGAATTTTCCGAGAATTTTCCGAGAATTTTCCGAGAATTTTCCGAGAATTTTCCGAGAATTTTCCGAGAATTTTCCGAGAACTTTCTGAGAATTTTCCGAGAATTTTCCGAGAATTTTCCGAGAATTTTCCGTCAATTTTCGGAGAATTTTCCGAGAATTTTCCGAGAATTTTCCGAGAATTTTCCGAGATTTTCCCGAGAATTTTCCGAGAATTTTCCGAGAATTTTCCGAGAATTTTCCGAGAATTTTCCGAGAATTTTCCGAGATTTTTCCGAGAATTTTCCGAGAATTTTCCGAGAATTTTCTGAGAATTTTCCGAGAATTTTCCGAGAATTTTCCGAGATTTTCCCGAGAATTTCCCGAGAATTTTCCGAGAATTTTCCGAGAATTTTCCGAGAATTTTCGGAGAATTTTCCGAGAATTTTCCGAGAATTTTCCGAGAATTTTCGGAGAATTTTCCGAGAATTTTCCGAGAATTTTCCGAGAATTTTCCGAGAATTTTCCGAGAATTTTCCGAGAATTTTCCGAGAATTTTCCGAGAATTTTCCGAGAATTTTCCGAGAATTTTCCGAGAATTTTCCGAGAATTTTCCGAGAATTTTCCGAGAATTTTCTGAGAATTTTCCGAGAATTTTCCGAGAATTTTCCGAGATTTTCCCGAGAATTTTCCGAGAATTTTCCGAGAATTTTCCGAGAATTTTCCGAGAATTTTCCGAGAATTTTCCCAGAATTTTCCGAGAATTTTCCGAGAATTTTCCGAGAATTTTCCGTCAATTTTCCGAGAATTTTGCGAGAATTTTCCGAGAATTTTCCGAGAATTTTCCGAGAATTTTCCGAGAATTTTCGGAGAATTTTCCGAGAATTTTCCGAGAATTTTCCGAGATTTTCCCGAGAATTTCCCGAGAATTTTCCGAGAATTTTCCGAGAATTTTCCGAGAATTTTCCGAGAATTTTTCCGAGAATTTTCCGAGAATTTTCCGAGAATTTTCCGTCAATTTTCCGAGAATTTTCCGAGAATTTTCCGAGAATTTTCCGAGAATTTTCCGAGAATTTTCCGAGAATTTTCCGAGAATTTTCCGAGAATTTTCCGAGAATTTTCCGAGAATGTTCCGAGAATTTTCCGAGAATTTTCCGAGAATTTTGCGAGAATTTTCCGAGAATTTTCGGTCAATTTTCCGAGAATTTTCCGAGAATTTTCCGAGAATTTTCCGAGAATTTTCCGAGAATTTTCCGAGAATTTTCCGAGAATTTTCCGAGAATTTTCCGAGAATTTTCCGAGAATTTTCTGAGAATTTTCCGAGAATTTTCCGAGAATTTTCCGAGATTTTCCCGAGAATTTTCCGAGAATTTTCCGAGAATTTTCCGAGAATTTTCCGAGAATTTTCCGAGAATTTTCCCAGAATTTTCCGAGAATTTTCCGAGAATTTTCCGAGAATTTTCCGTCAATTTTCCGAGAATTTTGCGAGAATTTTCCGAGAATTTTCCGAGAATTTTCCGAGAATTTTCCGAGAATTTTCGGAGAATTTTCCGAGAATTTTCCGAGAATTTTCCGAGAATTTTCCGAGAATTTTCCGAGAATTTTCCAAGAATTTTCTGGGAATTTTCCGAGAATTTTCCGAGAATTTTCCGAGAATTTTCCGAGAATTTTCCGGGAATTTTCCGAGAATTTTCTGAGAATTTTCCGAGAATTTTCCGAGAATTTTCCGAGAATTTTCCGAGAATTTTCCGAGAATTTTCCGTCAATTTTGCGAGAATTTTCCGAGAATTTTCCGAGAATTTTCCGAGATTTTCCCGAGAATTTTCGGAGAATTTTCCGAGAATTTTCCGAGAATTTTCCGAGAATTTTCCGAGAATTTTCCCAGAATTTTCCGAGAATTTTCCGAGAATTTTCCGAGAATTTTCCGTCAATTTTCCGAGAATTTTCCGAGAATTTTCCGAGAATTTTCCGTCAATTTTCCGAGAATTTTCCGAGACTTTTCCGAGAATTTTCCGAGAATTTTCCCAGATTTTTCCGAAAATTTTCCAAGAATTTTCCGAGAATTTTCCGAGAATTTTCCGTGAATTTTCCGAGAATTTTCCGAGAATTTTCCGAAGATTTATTGAGAATTTTCTGAGAATTTTCGGAGAATTTTCCGAGAATTTTCCGAGAATTTTCCGAGAATTTTCCGAGAATTTTCCGAGAATTTTCCGAGAATTTTCCGAGAATTTTCTGAGAATTTTCCGAGAATTTTCCGAGAATTTTCCGAGAATTTTCCGTCAATTTTCGGAGAATTTTCCGAGAATTTTCCGAGAATTTTCCGAGAATTTTCCGAGATTTTCCCGAGAATTTTCCGAGAATTTTCCGAGAATTTTCCGAGAATTTTCCGAGAATTTTCCGAGAATTTTCCGAGATTTTTCCGAGAATTTTCCGAGAATTTTCCGAGAATTTTCTGAGAATTTTCCGAGAATTTTCCGAGAATTTTCCGAGATTTTCCCGAGAATTTCCCGAGAATTTTCCGAGAATTTTCCGAGAATTTTCCGAGAATTTTCGGAGAATTTTCCGAGAATTTTCCGAGAATTTTCCGAGAATCTTCCGAGAATTTTCCGAGAATTTTCCGAGAATTTTCCGAGAATTTTCCGAGAATTTTCCGTCAATTTTGCGAGAATTTTCCGAGAATTTTCCGAGAATTTTCCGAGATTTTCCCGAGAATTTTCGGAGAATTTTCCGAGAATTTTCCGAGAATTTTCCGAGAATTTTCCGAGAATTTTCCCAGAATTTTCCGAGAATTTTCCGAGAATTTTCCGAGAATTTTCCGTCAATTTTCCGAGAATTTTCCGAGAATTTTCCGAGAATTTTCCGTCAATTTTCCGAGAATTTTCCGAGACTTTTCCGAGAATTTTCCGAGAATTTTCCCAGATTTTTCCGAAAATTTTCCAAGAATTTTCCGAGAATTTTCCGAGAATTTTCCGTGAATTTTCCGAGAATTTTCCGAGAATTTTCCGAAGATTTATTGAGAATTTTCTGAGAATTTTCGGAGAATTTTCCGAGAATTTTCCGAGAATTTTCCGAGAATTTTCCGAGAATTTTCCGAGAATTTTCCGAGAATTTTCCGAGAATTTTCTGAGAATTTTCCGAGAATTTTCCGAGAATTTTCCGAGAATTTTCCGTCAATTTTCGGAGAATTTTCCGAGAATTTTCCGAGAATTTTCCGAGAATTTTCCGAGATTTTCCCGAGAATTTTCCGAGAATTTTCCGAGAATTTTCCGAGAATTTTCCGAGAATTTTCCGAGAATTTTCCGAGATTTTTCCGAGAATTTTCCGAGAATTTTCCGAGAATTTTCTGAGAATTTTCCGAGAATTTTCCGAGAATTTTCCGAGATTTTCCCGAGAATTTCCCGAGAATTTTCCGAGAATTTTCCGAGAATTTTCCGAGAATTTTCGGAGAATTTTCCGAGAATTTTCCGAGAATTTTCCGAGAATTTTCGGAGAATTTTCCGAGAATTTTCCGAGAATTTTCCGAGAATTTTCCGAGAATTTTCCGAGAATTTTCCGAGAATTTTCCGAGAATTTTCCGAGAATTTTCCGAGAATTTTCTGAGAATTTTCCGAGAATTTTCCGAGAATTTTCCGAGAATTTTCTGAGAATTTTCCGAGAATTTTCCGAGAATTTTCCGAGATTTTCCCGAGAATTTTCCGAGAATTTTCCGAGAATTTTCCGAGAATTTTCCGAGAATTTTCCGAGAATTTTCCCAGAATTTTCCGAGAATTTTCCGAGAATTTTCCGAGAATTTTCCGTCAATTTTCCGAGAATTTTGCGAGAATTTTCCGAGAATTTTCCGAGAATTTTCCGAGAATTTTCCGAGAATTTTCGGAGAATTTTCCGAGAATTTTCCGAGAATTTTCCGAGATTTTCCCGAGAATTTCCCGAGAATTTTCCGAGAATTTTCCGAGAATTTTCCGAGAATTTTCCGAGAATTTTTCCGAGAATTTTCCGAGAATTTTCCAAGAATTTTCCGTCAATTTTCCGAGAATTTTCCGAGAATTTTCCGAGAATTTTCCGAGAATTTTCCGAGAATTTTCCGAGAATTTTCCGAGAATTTTCCGAGAATTTTCCGAGAATTTTCCGAGAATGTTCCGAGAATTTTCCGAGAATTTTCCGAGAATTTTGCGAGAATTTTCCGAGAATTTTCGGTCAATTTTCCGAGAATTTTCCGAGAATTTTCCGAGAATTTTCCGAGAATTTTCCGAGAATTTTCCGAGAATTTTCCGAGAATTTTCCGAGAATTTTCCGAGAATTTTCTGAGAATTTTCCGAGAATTTTCCGAGAATTTTCCGAGATTTTCCCGAGAATTTTCCGAGAATTTTCCGAGAATTTTCCGAGAATTTTCCGAGAATTTTCCGAGAATTTTCCCAGAATTTTCCGAGAATTTTCCGAGAATTTTCCGAGAATTTTCCGTCAATTTTCCGAGAATTTTGCGAGAATTTTCCGAGAATTTTCCGAGAATTTTCCGAGAATTTTCCGAGAATTTTCGGAGAATTTTCCGAGAATTTTCCGAGAATTTTCCGAGAATTTTCCGAGAATTTTCCGAGAATTTTCCAAGAATTTTCTGGGAATTTTCCGAGAATTTTCCGAGAATTTTCCGAGAATTTTCCGAGAATTTTCCGGGAATTTTCCGAGAATTTTCTGAGAATTTTCCGAGAATTTTCCGAGAATTTTCCGAGAATTTTCCGAGAATTTTCCGAGAATTTTCCGTCAATTTTGCGAGAATTTTCCGAGAATTTTCCGAGAATTTTCCGAGATTTTCCCGAGAATTTTCGGAGAATTTTCCGAGAATTTTCCGAGAATTTTCCGAGAATTTTCCGAGAATTTTCCCAGAATTTTCCGAGAATTTTCCGAGAATTTTCCGAGAATTTTCCGTCAATTTTCCGAGAATTTTCCGAGAATTTTCCGAGAATTTTCCGTCAATTTTCCGAGAATTTTCCGAGAATTTTCCGAGAATTTTCCGAGAATTTTCCGTCAATTTTCCGAGAATTTTCCGAGAATTTTCCGAGAATTTTCTGAGAATTTTCCGAGAATTTTCCGAGAATTTTCCGAGAATTTTCCGAGAATTTTCCGAGAATTTTCCGAGAATTTTCCGAGAATTTTCCGAGAATTTTCCGTCAATTTTCCGAGAATTTTCCGAGAAGTTTCCGAGAATTTTCCGAGAATTTTCCGAGAATTTTCCGAGAATTTTCCGAGAATTTTCCGAGAATTTCCGAGAATTTTCCGAGAATTTTCTGAGAATTTTCCGAGAATTTTCCGAGATTTTCCCGAGAATTTCCCGAGAATTTTCCGAGAATTTTCCGAGAATTTTCCGAGAATTTTCGGAGAATTTTCCGAGAATTTTCCGAGAATTTTCCGAGAATTTTCGGAGAATTTTCCGAGAATTTTCCGAGAATTTTCCGAGAATTTTCCGAGAATTTTCCGAGAATTTTCCGAGAATTTTCCGAGAATTTTCCGAGAATTTTCCGAGAATTTTCCGAGAATTTTCTGAGAATTTTCCGAGAATTTTCCGAGAATTTTCCGAGATTTTCCCGAGAATTTTCCGAGAATTTTCCGAGAATTTTCCGAGAATTTTCCGAGAATTTTCCGAGAATTTTCCCAGAATTTTCCGAGAATTTTCCGAGAATTTTCCGAGAATTTTCCGTCAATTTTCCGAGAATTTTGCGAGAATTTTCCGAGAATTTTCCGAGAATTTTCCGAGAATTTTCCGAGAATTTTCGGAGAATTTTCCGAGAATTTTCCGAGAATTTTCCGAGATTTTCCCGAGAATTTCCCGAGAATTTTCCGAGAATTTTCCGAGAATTTTCCGAGAATTTTCCGAGAATTTTTCCGAGAATTTTCCGAGAATTTTCCGAGAATTTTCCGTCAATTTTCCGAGAATTTTCCGAGAATTTTCCGAGAATTTTCCGAGAATTTTCCGAGAATTTTCCGAGAATTTTCCGAGAATTTTCCGAGAATTTTCCGAGAATTTTCCGAGAATGTTCCGAGAATTTTCCGAAAATTTTCCGAGAATTTTGCGAGAATTTTCCGAGAATTTTCGGTCAATTTTCCGAGAATTTTCCGAGAATTTTCCGAGAATTTTCCGAGAATTTTCCGAGAATTTTCCGAGAATTTTCCGAGAATTTTCCGAGAATTTTCCGAGAATTTTCCGAGAATTTTCTGAGAATTTTCCGAGAATTTTCCGAGAATTTTCCGAGATTTTCCCGAGAATTTTCCGAGAATTTTCCGAGAATTTTCCGAGAATTTTCCGAGAATTTTCCGAGAATTTTCCCAGAATTTTCCGAGAATTTTCCGAGAATTTTCCGAGAATTTTCCGTCAATTTTCCGAGAATTTTGCGAGAATTTTCCGAGAATTTTCCGAGAATTTTCCGAGAATTTTCCGAGAATTTTCGGAGAATTTTCCGAGAATTTTCCGAGAATTTTCCGAGAATTTTCCGAGAATTTTCCGAGAATTTTCCAAGAATTTTCTGGGAATTTTCCGAGAATTTTCCGAGAATTTTCCGAGAATTTTCCGAGAATTTTCCGTCAATTTTGCGAGAATTTTCCGAGAATTTTCCGAGAATTTTCCGAGATTTTCCCGAGAATTTTCGGAGAATTTTCCGAGAATTTTCCGAGAATTTTCCGAGAATTTTCCGAGAATTTTCCCAGAATTTTCCGAGAATTTTCCGAGAATTTTCCGAGAATTTTCCGTCAATTTTCCGAGAATTTTCCGAGAATTTTCCGAGAATTTTCCGTCAATTTTCCGAGAATTTTCCGAGAATTTTCCGAGAATTTTCCGAGAATTTTCCGTCAATTTTCCGAGAATTTTCCGAGAATTTTCCGAGAATTGTCTGAGAATTTTCCGAGAATTTTCCGAGAATTTTCCGAGAATTTTCCGAGAATTTTCCGAGAATTTTCCGAGAATTTTCCGAGAATTTTCCGAGAATTTTCCGTCAATTTTCCGAGAATTTTCCGAGAATTTTCCGAGAATTTTCCGAGAATTTTCCGAGAATTTTCCGAGAATTTTCCGAGAATTTTCCGAGAATTTCCGAGAATTTTCCGAGAATTTTCTGAGAATTTTCCGAGAATTTTCCGAGAATTTTCCGAGATTTTCCCGAGAATTTTCCGAGAATTTTCCGAGAATTTTCCGAGAATTTTCCGAGAATTTTCCGAGAATTTTCCCAGAATTTTCCGAGAATTTTCCGAGAATTTTCCGAGAATTTTCCGTCAATTTTCCGAGAATTTTCCGTCAATTTTCCGAGAATTTTCCGAGAATTTTCCGAGAATTTTCCGTCAATTTTCCGAGAATTTTCCGAGAATTTTCCGAGAATTTTCCGAGAATTTTCGGAGAATTTTCCGAGAATTTTCCGAGAATTTTCCGAGAATTTTCTGAGAATTTTCCGAGAATTTTCCGAGAATTTTCCGAGAATTTTCCGAGAATTTTCCGAGAATTTTCCGAGAATTTTCCGAGAATTTTCCGAGAATTTTCCGTCAATTTTCCGAGAATTTTCCGAGAATTTTCCGAGAATTTTCCGAGAATTTTCCGAGAATTTTCCGAGAATTTTCCGAGAATTTCCGAGAATTTTCCGAGAATTTTCTGAGAATTTTCCGAGAATTTTCCGAGAATTTTCCGAGATTTTCCCGAGAATTTTCCGAGAATTTTCCGAGAATTTTCCGAGAATTTTCCGAGAATTTTCCGAGAATTTTCCCAGAATTTTCCCAGAATTTTCCGAGAATTTTCCGAGAATTTTCCGTCAATTTTCCGAGAATTTTCCGAGAATTTTCCGAGAATTTTCCGTCAATTTTCCGAGAATTTTCCGAGAATTTTCCGAGAATTTTCCGAGAATTTTCCGAGAATTTTCCGAGAATTTTCCGAGAATTTTCCGAGAATTTTCCGAGAATTTTCCAAGAATTTTCCGAGAATTTTCCGAGAATTTTCCGAGAATTTTCCGAGAATTTTCCAAGAATTTTCTGGGAATTTTCCGAGAATTTTCTGAGAATTTTCCGAGAATTTTCCGAGAATTTTCCGAGAATTTTCCGAGAATTTTCCGAGAATTTTCCGGGAATTTTCCGAGAATTTTCTGAGAATTTTCCGAGAATTTTCCGAGAATTTTCCGAGAATTTTCCGAGAATTTTCCGAGAATTTTCCGTCAATTTTGCGAGAATTTTCCGAGAATTTTCCGAGAATTTTCCGAGATTTTCCCGAGAATTTTCCGAGAATTTTCCGAGAATTTTCCGAGAATTTTCCGAGAATTTTCCGAGAATTTTCCCAGAATTTTCCGAGAATTTTCCGAGAATTTTCCGAGAATTTTCCGTCAATTTTCCGAGAATTTTCCGAGAATTTTCCGAGAATTTTCCGAGAATTTTCCGAGAATTTTCCGAGAATTTTCCGAGAATTTTCCGAGAATTTTCCGAGAATTTTCCGAGAATTTTCCGAGAATTTTCCGAGAATTTTCTGAGAATTTTCCGAGAATTTTCCGAGAATTTTCCGAGATTTTCCCGAGAATTTTCCGAGAATTTTCCGAGAATTTTCCGAGAATTTTCCGAGAATTTTCCGAGAATTTTCCCAGAATTTTCCGAGAATTTTCCGAGAATTTTCCGAGAATTTTCCGTCAATTTTCCGAGAATTTTCCGAGAATTTTCCGAGAATTTTCCGTCAATTTTCCGAGAATTTTCCGAGAATTTTCCGAGAATTTTCCGAGAATTTTCGGAGAATTTTCCGAGAATTTTCCGAGAATTTTCCGAGAATTTTCTGAGAATTTTCCGAGAATTTTCCAAGAATTTTCTGGGAATTTTCCGAGAATTTTCTGAGAATTTTCCGAGAATTTTCCGAGAATTTTCCGAGAATTTTCCGAGAATTTTCGGGGAATTTTCCGAGAATTTTCTGAGAATTTTCCGAGAATTTTCCGAGAATTTTCCAAGAATATTCCGAGAATTTTCCGAGAATTTTCCGAGAATTTTCCGAGAATTTTCCGTCAATTTTCCGAGAATTTTCCGAGAATTTTCCGAGAATTTTCCGTCAATTTTCCGAGAATTTTCCGAGACTTTTCCGAGAATTTTCCGAGAATTTTCCCAGATTTTTCCGTCAATTTTCCGAGAATTTTCCCAGAATTTTCCGAGAATTTTCTGAGAATTTTCCGAGAATTTTCCGAGAATTTTCCGAGAATTTTCCGAGAATTTTCCGAGAATTTTCCGTCAATTTTCCGAGAATTTTCCGAGAATTTTCCGAGAATTTTCCGAGAATTTTCCGAGAATTTTCCGAGAATTTTCCGAGAATTTTCCGAGAATTTCCGAGAATTTTCCGAGAATTTTCTGAGAATTTTCCGAGAATTTTCCGAGAATTTTCCGAGATTTTCCCGAGAATTTTCCGAGAATTTTCCGAGAATTTTCCGAGAATTTTCCGAGAATTTTCCGAGAATTTTCCCAGAATTTTCCGAGAATTTTCCGAGAATTTTCCGAGAATTTTCCGTCAATTTTCCGAGAATTTTCCGTCAATTTTCCGAGAATTTTCCGAGAATTTTCCGAGAATTTTCCGTCAATTTTCCGAGAATTTTCCGAGAATTTTCCGAGAATTTTCCGAGAATTTTCGGAGAATTTTCCGAGAATTTTCCGAGAATTTTCCGAGAATTTTCCGAGATTTTCCCGAGAATTTTCCGAGAATTTTCCGAGAATTTTCCGAGAATTTTCCGAGAATTTTCCGAGAATTTTCCCAGAATTTTCCCAGAATTTTCCGAGAATTTTCCGAGAATTTTCCGTCAATTTTCCGAGAATTTTCCGAGAATTTTCCGAGAATTTTCCGTCAATTTTCCGAGAATTTTCCGAGAATTTTCCGAGAATTTTCCGAGAATTTTCGGAGAATTTTCCGAGAATTTTCCGAGAATTTTCCGAGAATTTTCCGAGAATTTTCCAAGAATTTTCCGAGAATTTTCCGAGAATTTTCGGAGAATTTTCCGAGAATTTTCCAAGAATTTTCTGGGAATTTTCCGAGAATTTTCTGAGAATTTTCCGAGAATTTTCCGAGAATTTTCCGAGAATTTTCCGAGAATTTTCCGAGAATTTTCCGGGAATTTTCCGAGAATTTTCTGAGAATTTTCCGAGAATTTTCCGAGAATTTTCCGAGAATTTTCCGAGAATTTTCCGAGAATTTTCCGTCAATTTTGCGAGAATTTTCCGAGAATTTTCCGAGAATTTTCCGAGATTTTCCCGAGAATTTTCCGAGAATTTTCCGAGAATTTTCCGAGAATTTTCCGAGAATTTTCCGAGAATTTTCCCAGAATTTTCCGAGAATTTTCCGAGAATTTTCCGAGAATTTTCCGTCAATTTTCGGAGAATTTTCCGAGAATTTTCCGAGAATTTTCCGTCAATTTTCCGAGAATTTTCCGAGAATTTTCCGAGAATTTTCCGAGAATTTTCGGAGAATTTTCCGAGAATTTTCCGAGAATTTTCCGAGAATTTTCTGAGAATTTTCCGAGAATTTTCCGAGAATTTTCCGAGAATTTTCCGAGAATTTTCCGAGAATTTTCCGAGAATTTTCCGAGAATTTTCCGAGAATTTTCCGAGAATTTTCCGAGAATTTTCCGAGAATTTTCCGAGAATTTTCCGAGAATTTTCCGAGAATTTTCCGAGAATTTTCCAAGAATTTTCCGAGAATTTTCCGAGAATTTTCTGAGAATTTTCCGAGAATTTTCCGAGAATTTTCCGAGATTTTCCCGAGAATTTTCCGAGAATTTTCCGAGAATTTTCCGAGAATTTTCCGAGAATTTTCCGAGAATTTTCCCAGAATTTTCCGAGAATTTTCCGAGAATTTTCCGAGAATTTTCCGTCAATTTTCCGAGAATTTTCCGAGAATTTTCCGAGAATTTTCCGTCAATTTTCCGAGAATTTTCCGAGAATTTTCCGAGAATTTTCCGAGAATTTTCGGAGAATTTTCCGAGAATTTTCCGAGAATTTTCCGAGAATTTTCTGAGAATTTTCCGAGAATTTTCCAAGAATTTTCTGGGAATTTTCCGAGAATTTTCTGAGAATTTTCCGAGAATTTTCCGAGAATTTTCCGAGAATTTTCCGAGAATTTTCGGGGAATTTTCCGAGAATTTTCTGAGAATTTTCCGAGAATTTTCCGAGAATTTTCCAAGAATATTCCGAGAATTTTCCGAGAATTTTCCGAGAATTTTCCGAGAATTTTCCGTCAATTTTCCGAGAATTTTCCGAGAATTTTCCGAGAATTTTCCGTCAATTTTCCGAGAATTTTCCGAGACTTTTCCGAGAATTTTCCGAGAATTTTCCCAGATTTTTCCGAAAATTTTCCAAGAATTTTCCGAGAATTTTCCGAGAATTTTCCGTGAATTTTCCGAGAATTTTCCGAGAATTTTCCGAAGATTTATTGAGAATTTTCTGAGAATTTTCGGAGAATTTTCCGAGAATTTTCCGAGAATTTTCCGAGAATTTTCCGAGAATTTTCCGAGAATTTTCCGAGAATTTTCCGAGAATTTTCTGAGAATTTTCCGAGAATTTTCCGAGAATTTTCCGAGAATTTTCCGTCAATTTTCGGAGAATTTTCCGAGAATTTTCCGAGAATTTTCCGAGAATTTTCCGAGATTTTCCCGAGAATTTTCCGAGAATTTTCCGAGAATTTTCCGAGAATTTTCCGAGAATTTTCCGAGAATTTTCCGAGATTTTTCCGAGAATTTTCCGAGAATTTTCCGAGAATTTTCTGAGAATTTTCCGAGAATTTTCCGAGAATTTTCCGAGATTTTCCCGAGAATTTCCCGAGAATTTTCCGAGAATTTTCCGAGAATTTTCCGAGAATTTTCGGAGAATTTTCCGAGAATTTTCCGAGAATTTTCCGAGAATTTTCGGAGAATTTTCCGAGAATTTTCCGAGAATTTTCCGAGAATTTTCCGAGAATTTTCCGAGAATTTTCCGAGAATTTTCCGAGAATTTTCCGAGAATTTTCCGAGAATTTTCCGAGAATTTTCCGAGAATTTTCCGAGAATTTTCCGAGAATTTTCCGAGAATTTTCTGAGAATTTTCCGAGAATTTTCCGAGAATTTTCCGAGATTTTCCCGAGAATTTTCCGAGAATTTTCCGAGAATTTTCCGAGAATTTTCCGAGAATTTTCCGAGAATTTTCCCAGAATTTTCCGAGAATTTTCCGAGAATTTTCCGAGAATTTTCCGTCAATTTTCCGAGAATTTTGCGAGAATTTTCCGAGAATTTTCCGAGAATTTTCCGAGAATTTTCCGAGAATTTTCGGAGAATTTTCCGAGAATTTTCCGAGAATTTTCCGAGATTTTCCCGAGAATTTCCCGAGAATTTTCCGAGAATTTTCCGAGAATTTTCCGAGAATTTTCCGAGAATTTTTCCGAGAATTTTCCGAGAATTTTCCGAGAATTTTCCGTCAATTTTCCGAGAATTTTCCGAGAATTTTCCGAGAATTTTCCGAGAATTTTCCGAGAATTTTCCGAGAATTTTCCGAGAATTTTCCGAGAATTTTCCGAGAATTTTCCGAGAATGTTCCGAGAATTTTCCGAGAATTTTCCGAGAATTTTGCGAGAATTTTCCGAGAATTTTCGGTCAATTTTCCGAGAATTTTCCGAGAATTTTCCGAGAATTTTCCGAGAATTTTCCGAGAATTTTCTGAGAATTTTCCGAGAATTTTCCGAGAATTTTCCGAGAATTTTCCGAGAATTTTCTGAGAATTTTCCGAGAATTTTCCGAGAATTTTCCGAGATTTTCCCGAGAATTTTCCGAGAATTTTCCGAGAATTTTCCGAGAATTTTCCGAGAATTTTCCGAGAATTTTCCCAGAATTTTCCGAGAATTTTCCGAGAATTTTCCGAGAATTTTCCGTCAATTTTCCGAGAATTTTGCGAGAATTTTCCGAGAATTTTCCGAGAATTTTCCGAGAATTTTCCGAGAATTTTCGGAGAATTTTCCGAGAATTTTCCGAGAATTTTCCGAGAATTTTCCGAGAATTTTCCGAGAATTTTCCAAGAATTTTCTGGGAATTTTCCGAGAATTTTCCGAGAATTTTCCGAGAATTTTCCGAGAATTTTCCGGGAATTTTCCGAGAATTTTCTGAGAATTTTCCGAGAATTTTCCGAGAATTTTCCGAGAATTTTCCGAGAATTTTCCGAGAATTTTCCGTCAATTTTGCGAGAATTTTCCGAGAATTTTCCGAGAATTTTCCGAGATTTTCCCGAGAATTTTCGGAGAATTTTCCGAGAATTTTCCGAGAATTTTCCGAGAATTTTCCGAGAATTTTCCGAGAATTTTCGGTCAATTTTCCGAGAATTTTCCGAGACTTTTCCGAGAATTTTCCGAGAATTTTCCCAGATTTTTCCGAAAATTTTCCAAGAATTTTCCGAGAATTTTCCGAGAATTTTCCGAGAATTTTCCGTCAATTTTCCGAGAATTTTCCGAGAATTTTCCGAGAATTTTCCGTCAATTTTCCGAGAATTTTCCGAGACTTTTCCGAGAATTTTCCGAGAATTTTCCCAGATTTTTCCGAAAATTTTCCAAGAATTTTCCGAGAATTTTCCGAGAATTTTCCGTGAATTTTCCGAGAATTTTCCGAGAATTTTCTGAAGATTTATTGAGAATTTTCTGAGAATTTTCGGAGAATTTTCCGAGAATTTTCCGAGAATTTTCCGAGAATTTTCCGAGAATTTTCCGAGAATTTTCCGAGAATTTTCCGAGAATTTTCTGAGAATTTTCCGAGAATTTTCCGAGAATTTTCCGAGAATTTTCCGTCAATTTTCGGAGTATTTTCCGAGAATTTTCCGAGAATTTTCCGAGAATTTTCCGAGATTTTCCCGAGAATTTTCCGAGAATTTTCCGAGAATTTTCCGAGAATTTTCCGAGAATTTTCCGAGAATTTTCCGAGATTTTTCCGAGAATTTTCCGAGAATTTTCCGAGAATTTTCTGAGAATTTTCCGAGAATTTTCCGAGAATTTTCCGAGATTTTCCCGAGAATTTCCCGAGAATTTTCCGAGAATTTTCCGAGAATTTTCTGAGAATTTTCCGAGAATTTTCCGAGAATTTTCCGAGAATTTTCTGAGAATTTTCCGAGAATTTTCTGAGAATTTTCCGAGAATTTTCCGAGAATTTTCCGAGATTTTCCCGAGAATTTTCCGAGAATTTTCCGAGAATTTTCCGAGAATTTTCCGAGAATTTTCCGAGAATTTTCCCAGAATTTTCCGAGAATTTTCCGAGAATTTTCCGAGAATTTTCCGTCAATTTTCCGAGAATTTTGCGAGAATTTTCCGAGAATTTTCCGAGAATTTTCCGAGAATTTTCCGAGAATTTTCGGAGAATTTTCCGAGAATTTTCCGAGAATTTTCCGAGATTTTCCCGAGAATTTCCCGAGAATTTTCCGAGAATTTTCCGAGAATTTTCCGAGAATTTTCCGAGAATTTTTCCGAGAATTTTCCGAGAATTTTCCGAGAATTTTCCGTCAATTTTCCGAGAATTTTCCGAGAATTTTCCGAGAATTTTCCGAGAATTTTCCGAGAATTTTCCGAGAATTTTCTGAGAATTTTCCGAGAATTTTCCGAGAATTTTCCGAGAATGTTCCGAGAATTTTCCGAGAATTTTCCGAGAATTTTGCGAGAATTTTCCGAGAATTTTCGGTCAATTTTCCGAGAATTTTCCGAGAATTTTCCGAGAATTTTCCGAGAGTTTTCCGAGAATTTTCCGAGAATTTTCCGAGAATTTTCCGAGAATTTTCCGAGAATTTTCCGAGAATTTTCTGAGAATTTTCCGAGAATTTTCCGAGAATTTTCCGAGATTTTCCCGAGAATTTTCCGAGAATTTTCCGAGAATTTTCCGAGAATTTTCCGAGAATTTTCCGAGAATTTTCCCAGAATTTTCCGAGAATTTTCCGAGAATTTTCCGAGAATTTTCCGTCAATTTTCCGAGAATTTTGCGAGAATTTTCCGAGAATTTTCCGAGAATTTTCCGAGAATTTTCCGAGAATTTTCGGAGAATTTTCCGAGAATTTTCCGAGAATTTTCCGAGAATTTTCCGAGAATTTTCCGAGAATTTTCCAAGAATTTTCTGGGAATTTTCCGAGAATTTTCCGAGAATTTTCCGAGAATTTTCCGAGAATTTTCCGGGAATTTTCCGAGAATTTTCTGAGAATTTTCCGAGAATTTTCCGAGAATTTTCCGAGAATTTTCCGAGAATTTTCCGAGAATTTTCCGTCAATTTTGCGAGAATTTTCCGAGAATTTTCCGAGAATTTTCCGAGATTTTCCCGAGAATTTTCGGAGAATTTTCCGAGAATTTTCCGAGAATTTTCCGAGAATTTTCCGAGAATTTTCCCAGAATTTTCCGAGAATTTTCCGAGAATTTTCCGAGAATTTTCCGTCAATTTTCCGAGAATTTTCCGAGAATTTTCCGAGAATTTTCCGTCAATTTTCCGAGAATTTTCCGAGAATTTTCCGAGAATTTTCCGAGAATTTTCCGTCAATTTTCCGAGAATTTTCCGAGAATTTTCCGAGAATTTTCTGAGAATTTTCCGAGAATTTTCCGAGAATTTTCCGAGAATTTTCCGAGAATTTTCCGAGAATTTTCCGAGAATTTTCCGAGAATTTTCCGAGAATTTTCCGTCAATTTTCCGAGAATTTTCCGAGAATTTTCCGAGAATTTTCCGAGAATTTTCCGAGAATTTTCCGAGAATTTTCCGAGAATTTTCCGAGAATTTCCGAGAATTTTCCGAGAATTTTCTGAGAATTTTCCGAGAATTTTCCGAGAATTTTCCGAGATTTTCCCGAGAATTTTCCGAGAATTTTCCGAGAATTTTCCGAGAATTTTCCGAGAATTTTCCGAGAATTTTCCCAGAATTTTCCGAGAATTTTCCGAGAATTTTCCGAGAATTTTCCGTCAATTTTCCGAGAATTTTCCGTCAATTTTCCGAGAATTTTCCGAGAATTTTCCGAGAATTTTCCGTCAATTTTCCGAGAATTTTCCGAGAATTTTCCGAGAATTTTCCGAGAATTTTCGGAGAATTTTCCGAGAATTTTCCGAGAATTTTCCGAGAATTTTCTGACAATTTTCCAAGAATTTTCCGAGAATTTTCCGAGAATTTTCCGAGAATTTTCCGAGAATTTTCCGAGAATTTTCCGAGAATTTTCCGTCAATTTTCCGAGAATTTTCCGAGAATTTTCCGAGAATTTTCCGAGAATTTTCCGAGAATTTTCCGAGAATTTTCCGAGAATTTCCGAGAATTTTCCGAGAATTTTCTGAGAATTTTCCGAGAATTTTCCGAGAATTTTCCGAGATTTTCCCGAGAATTTTCCGAGATTTTTCCGAGAATTTTCCGAGAATTTTCCGAGAATTTTCCCAGAATTTTCCGAGAATTTTCCGAGAATTTTCCGAGAATTTTCCGTCAATTTTCCGAGAATTTTCCGTCAATTTTCCGAGAATTTTCCGAGAATTTTCCGAGAATTTTCCGTCAATTTTCCGAGAATTTTCCGAGAATTTTCGGAGAATTTTCCGAGAATTTTCGGAGAATTTTCCGAGAATTTTCCGAGAATTTTCCGAGAATTTTCTGACAATTTTCCAAGAATTTTCCGAGAATTTTCCGAGAATTTTCCGAGAATTTTCCGAGAATTTTCCGAGAATTTTCCGAGAATTTTCCGAGAATTTTCCGTCAATTTTCCGAGAATTTTCCGAGAATTTTCCGAGAATTTTCCGAGAATTTTCCGAGAATTTTCCGAGAATTTTCCGAGAATTTCCGAGAATTTTCCGAGAATTTTCTGAGAATTTTCCGAGAATTTTCCGAGAATTTTCCGAGATTTTCCCGAGAATTTTCCGAGATTTTTCCGAGAATTTTCCGAGAATTTTCCGAGAATTTTCCGAGAATTTTCCCAGAATTTTCCCGGAATTTTCCGAGAATTTTCCGAGAATTTTCCGTCAATTTTCCGAGAATTTTCCGAGAATTTTCCGAGAATTTTCCGTCAATTTTCCGAGAATTTTCCGAGAATTTTCCGAGAATTTTCCGAGAATTTTCGGAGAATTTTCCGAGAATTTTCCGAGAATTTTCCGAGAATTTTCCGAGAATTTTCCAAGAATTTTCCGAGAATTTTCCGAGAATTTTCCGAGAATTTTCCGAGAATTTTCCAAGAATTTTCTGGGAATTTTCCGAGAATTTTCTGAGAATTTTCCGAGAATTTTCCGAGAATTTTCCGAGAATTTTCCGAGAATTTTCCGAGAATTTTCCGGGAATTTTCCGAGAATTTTCTGAGAATTTTCCGAGAATTTTCCGAGAATTTTCCGAGAATTTTCCGAGAATTTTCCGAGAATTTTCCGTCAATTTTGCGAGAATTTTCCGAGAATTTTCCGAGAATTTTCCGAGATTTTCCCGAGAATTTTCCGAGAATTTTCCGAGAATTTTCCGAGAATTTTCCGAGAATTTTCCGAGAATTTTCCCAGAATTTTCCGAGAATTTTCCGAGAATTTTCCGAGAATTTTCCGTCAATTTTCCGAGAATTTTCCGAGAATTTTCCGAGAATTTTCCGAGAATTTTCCGAGAATTTTCCGAGAATTTTCCGAGAATTTTCCGAGAATTTTCCGAGAATTTTCCGAGAATTTTCCGAGAATTTTCCGAGAATTTTCTGAGAATTTTCCGAGAATTTTCCGAGAATTCCCCGAGATTTTCCCGAGAATTTTCCGAGAATTTTCCGAGAATTTTCCGAGAATTTTCCGAGAATTTTCCGAGAATTTTCCCAGAATTTTCCGAGAATTTTCCGAGAATTTTCCGAGAATTTTCCGTCAATTTTCCGAGAATTTTCCGAGAATTTTCCGAGAATTTTCCGTCAATTTTCCGAGAATTTTCCGAGAATTTTCCGAGAATTTTCCGAGAATTTTCGGAGAATTTTCCGAGAATTTTCCGAGAATTTTCCGAGAATTTTCTGAGAATTTTCCGAGAATTTTCCAAGAATTTTCTGGGAATTTTCCGAGAATTTTCTGAGAATTTTCCGAGAATTTTCCGAGAATTTTCCGAGAATTTTCCGAGAATTTTCGGGGAATTTTCGGAGAATTTTCTGAGAATTTTCCGAGAATTTTCCGAGAATTTTCCAAGAATATTCCGAGAATTTTCCGAGAATTTTCCGAGAATTTTCCGAGAATTTTCCGTCAATTTTCCGAGAATTTTCCGAGAATTTTCCGAGAATTTTCCGTCAATTTTCCGAGAATTTTCCGAGACTTTTCCGAGAATTTTCCGAGAATTTTCCCAGATTTTTCCGTCAATTTTCCGAGAATTTTCCGAGAATTTTCCGAGAATTTTCTGAGAATTTTCCGAGAATTTTCCGAGAATTTTCCGAGAATTTTCCGAGAATTTTCCGAGAATTTTCCGAGAATTTTCCGAGAATTTTCCGTCAATTTTCCGAGAATTTTCCGAGAATTTTCCGAGAATTTTCCGAGAATTTTCCGAGAATTTTCCGAGAATTTTCCGAGAATTTTCCGAGAATTTCCGAGAATTTTCCGAGAATTTTCTGAGAATTTTCCGAGAATTTTCCGAGAATTTTCCGAGATTTTCCCGAGAATTTTCCGAGAATTTTCCGAGAATTTTCCGAGAATTTTCCGAGAATTTTCCGAGAATTTTCCCAGAATTTTCCGAGAATTTTCCGAGAATTTTCCGAGAATTTTCCGTCAATTTTCCGAGAATTTTCCGTCAATTTTCCGAGAATTTTCCGAGAATTTTCCGAGAATTTTCCGTCAATTTTCCGAGAATTTTCCGAGAATTTTCCGAGAATTTTCCGAGAATTTTCCGAGAATTTTCCGAGAATTTTCCGAGAATTTTCCGAGAATTTTCTGAGAATTTTCCGAGAATTTTCCGAGAATTTTCCGAGAATTTTCCGAGAATTTTCCGAGAATTTCCGAGAATTTTCCGAGAATTTTCTGAGAATTTTCCGAGAATTTTCCGAGAATTTTCCGAGATTTTCCCGAGAATTTTCCGAGAATTTTCCGAGAATTTTCCGAGAATTTTCCGAGAATTTTCCGAGAATTTTCCCAGAATTTTCCCAGAATTTTCCGAGAATTTTCCGAGAATTTTCCGTCAATTTTCCGAGAATTTTCCGAGAATTTTCCGAGAATTTTCCGTCAATTTTCCGAGAATTTTCCGAGAATTTTCCGAGAATTTTCCGAGAATTTTCGGAGAATTTTCCGATAATTTTCCCAGAATTTTCCGAGAATTTTCCGAGAATTTTCCAAGAATTTTCCGAGAATTTTCCGAGAATTTTCCGAGAATTTTCCGAGAATTTTCCAAGAATTTTCTGGGAATTTTCCGAGAATTTTCTGAGAATTTTCCGAGAATTTTCCGAGAATTTTCCGAGAATTTTCCGAGAATTTTCCGAGAATTTTCCGGGAATTTTCCGAGAATTTTCTGAGAATTTTCCGAGAATTTTCCGAGAATTTTCCGAGAATTTTCCGAGAATTTTCCGTCAATTTTGCGAGAATTTTCCGAGAATTTTCCGAGAATTTTCCGAGAATTTTCCGAGAATTTTCCGAGAATTTTCCGAGAATTTTCCCAGAATTTTCCGACAATTTTCCGAGAATTTTCCGAGAATTTTCCGTCAATTTTCCGAGAATTTTCCGAGAATTTTCCGAGAATTTTCCGTCAATTTTCCGAGAATTTTCCGAGAATTTTCCGAGAATTTTCCGAGAATTTTCGGAGAATTTTCCGAGAATTTTCCGAGAATTTTCCGAGAATTTTCTGAGAATTTTCCGAGAATTTTCCGAGAATTTTCCGAGAATTTTCCGAGAATTTTCCGAGAATTTTCCGAGAATTTTCCGAGAATTTTCCGAGAATTTTCCGAGAATTTTCCGAGAATTTTCCGAGAATTTTCCGAGAATTTTCCGAGAATTTTCCAAGAATTTTCCGAGAATTTTCAGAGAATTTTCTGAGAATTTTCCGAGAATTTTCCGAGAATTTTCCGAGATTTTCCCGAGAATTTTCCGAGAATTTTCCGAGAATTTTCCGAGAATTTTCCGAGAATTTTCCGAGAATTTTCCCAGAATTTTCCGAGAATTTTCCGAGAATTTTCCGAGAATTTTCCGTCAATTTTCCGAGAATTTTCCGAGAATTTTCCGAGAATTTTCCGTCAATTTTCCGAGAATTTTCCGAGAATTTTCCGAGAATTTTCCGAGAATTTTCAGAGAATTTTCCGAGAATTTTCCGAGAATTTTCAGAGAATTTTCTGAGAATTTTCCGAGAATTTTCCAAGAATTTTCTGGGAATTTTCCGAGAATTTTCTGAGAATTTTCCGAGAATTTTCCGAGAATTTTCCGAGAATTTTCCGAGAATTTTCGGGGAATTTTCCGAGAATTTTCTGAGAATTTTCCGAGAATTTTCCGAGAATTTTCCAAGAATATTCCGAGAATTTTCCGAGAATTTTCCGAGAATTTTCCGAGAATTTTCCGTCAATTTTCCGAGAATTTTCCGAGACTTTTCCGAGAATTTTCCGAGAATTTTCCCAGATTTTTCCGAAAATTTTCCAAGAATTTTCCGAGAATTTTCCGAGAATTTTCCGTGAATTTTCCGAGAATTTTCCGAGAATTTTCCGAAGATTTATTGAGAATTTTCTGAGAATTTTCGGAGAATTTTCCGAGAATTTTCCGAGAATTTTCCGAGAATTTTCCGAGAATTTTCCGAGAATTTTCCGAGAATTTTCCGAGAATTTTCTGAGAATTTTCCGAGAATTTTCCGAGAATTTTCCGAGAATTTTCCGTCAATTTTCGGAGAATTTTCCGAGAATTTTCCGAGAATTTTCCGAGAATTTTCCGAGATTTTCCCGAGAATTTTCCGAGAATTTTCCGAGAATTTTCCGAGAATTTTCCGAGAATTTTCCGAGAATTTTCCGAGATTTTTCCGAGAATTTTCCGAGAATTTTCCGAGAATTTTCTGAGAATTTTCCGAGAATTTTCCGAGAATTTTCCGAGATTTTCCCGAGAATTTCCCGAGAATTTTCCGAGAATTTTCCGAGAATTTTCCGGGAATTTTCGGAGAATTTTCCGAGAATTTTCCGAGAATTTTCCGAGAATTTTCGGAGAATTTTCCGAGAATTTTCCGAGAATTTTCCGAGAATTTTCCGAGAATTTTCCGAGAATTTTCCGAGAATTTTCCGAGAATTTTCCGAGAATTTTCCGAGAATTTTCTGAGAATTTTCCGAGAATTTTCTGAGAATTTTCCGAGAATTTTCCGAGAATTTTCCGAGAATTTTCCGAGAATTTTCCGAGAATTTTCCGAGAATTTTCCGAGAATTTTCCGAGAATTTTTCGTCAATTTTCCGAGAATTTTCTGAGAATTTTCCGGGATTTTTCCGAGAATTTTCCGAGAATTTTCCGAGAATTTTCCGAGAATTTTCCGAGAATTTTCCGAGAATTTTCCGAGAATTTTCTGAGAATTTTCCGAGAATTTTCCGAGAATTTTCCGAGATTTTCCTGAGAATTTTCCGAGAATTTTCCGAGAATTTTGCGAGAATTTTCCGAGAATTTTCCGAGAATTTTCCCAGAATTTTCCGAGAATTTTCCGAGAATTTTCCGAGAATTTTCCGTCAATTTTCCGAGAATTTTCCGAGAATTTTCCGAGAATTTTCCGTCAATTTTCCGAGAATTTTCCGAGAATTTTCCGAGAATTTTCCGAGAATTTTCCGAGAATTTTCCGAGAATTTTCCGAGAATTTTCCGAGAATTTTCCGAGAATTTTCCGAGATTTTCCCGAGAAATTTCCGAGAATTTTCCGAGAATTTTCCGAGAATTTTCCGAGAATTTTCCGAGAATTTTCCGAGATTTTTCCGAGAATTTTCCGAGAATTTTCCGAGAATTTTCTGAGAATTTTCCGAGAATTTTCCGAGAATTTTCCGAGATTTTCCCGAGAATTTCCCGAGAATTTTCCGAGAATTTTCCGAGAATTTTCCGAGAATTTTCCGTCAATTTTCCGAGAATTTTCCGAGAATTTTCCGAGAATTTTCCGTCAATTTTCCGAGAATTTTCCGAGAATTTTCCGAGAATTTTCCGAGAATTTTCCGAGAATTTTCCGAGAATTTTCCGAGAATTTTCCGAGAATTTTCCGAGAATTTTCCGAGAATTTTCCGAGAATTTTCCGAGAATTTGCCGAGAATTTTCCGAGAATTTTCCGAGAATTTTCCGAGAATTTTCCGTCAATTTTCCGTCAATTTTCCGAGAATTTTCTGAGAATTTTCCGAGAATTTTCCGAGAATTTTCCGAGATTTTCCCGAGAATTTTCCGAGAATTTTCCGAGAATTTTCCGAGAATTTTCCGAGAATTTTCCGAGAATTTTCCCAGAATTTTCCGAGAATTTTCTGAGAATTTTCCGAGAATTTTCCGTCAATTTTCCGAGAATTTTCCGAGAATTTTCCGAGAATTTTCCGTCAATTTTCCGAGAATTTTCCGAGAATTTTCCGAGAATTTTCCGAGAATTTTCCGAGAATTTTTCCGAGAATTTTCCGAGAATTTTCCGAGAATTTTCCGTCAATTTTCCGAGAATTTTCCGAGAATTTTCCGAGAATTTTCCGAGAATTTTCCGAGAATTTTCCGAGAATTTTCCGAGAATTTTCCGAGAATTTTCCGAGAATTTTCCGAGAATTTTCCGAGATTTTCCCGAGAATTTTCCGAGAATTTTCCGAGAATTTTCCGAGAATTTTCCGAGAATTTTCCGAGAATTTTCCGAGATTTTTCCGAGAATTTTCCGAGAATTTTCCGAGAATTTTCTGAGAATTTTCCGAGAATTTTCCGAGAATTTTCCGAGATTTTCCCGAGAATTTCCCGAGAATTTTCCGAGAATTTTCCGAGAATTTCCCGAGATTTTTTCCGAGAATTTTTCCGAGAATTTTCCGAGAATTTTCCGAGAATTTTCCGTCAATTTTCCGAGAATTTTCCGAGAATTTTCCGAGAATTTTCCGAGAATTTTCCGAGAATTTTCCGAGAATTTTCCGAGAATTTTCGGAGAATGTTCCGAGAATTTTCCGAGAATTTTCCGAGAATTTTGCGAGAATATTCCGAGAATTTTCCGTCAATTTTCCGAGAATTTTCCGAGAATTTTCCGAGATTTTCCCGAGAATTTTCAGAGAATTTTCCGAGAATTTTCCGAGAATTTTCCGAGAATTTTCCGAGAATTTTCCGAGATTTTTCCGAGAATTTTCCGAGAATTTTCCGAGAATTTTCTGAGAATTTTCCGAGAATTTTCCGAGAATTTTCCGAGATTTTCCCGAGAATTTCCCGAGAATTTTCCGAGAATTTTCCGAGAATTTTCCGAGAATTTTCCGAGAATTTTTCCGAGAATTTTCCGAGAATTTTCCGAGAATTTTCCGTCAATTTTCCGAGAATTTTCCGAGAATTTTCCGAGAATTTTCCGAGAATTTTCCGAGAATTTTCCGAGAATTTTCCGAGAATTTTCCGAGAATTTTCCGAGAATTTTCCGAGAATGTTCCGAGAATTTTCCGAGAATTTTCCGAGAATTTTGCGAGAATTTTCCGAGAATTTTCCGTCAATTTTCCGAGAATTTTCCGAGAATTTTCCGAGAATTTTCCGAGAATTTTCCGAGAATTTTCCGAGAATTTTCCGAGAATTTTCCGAGAATTTTCTGAGAATTTTCCGAGAATTTTCCGAGAATTTTCCGAGAATTTTCCGAGAATTTTCCGAGAATTTTCCGAGAATTTTCCGAGAATTTTCCGAGAATTTTCCCAGAATTTTCCGAGAATTTTCCGAGAATTTTCCGAGAATTTTCCGTCAATTTTCCGAGAATTTTGCGAGAATTTTCCGAGAATTTTCCTTCAATTTTCCGAGAATTTTCCGAGAATTTTCCGAGAATTTTCCGAGAATTTTCGGAGAATTTTCCGAGAATTTTCCGTGAATTTTCCGAAATTTTTCCGAGAATTTTCCGAGAATTTTCCAAGAATTTTCTGGGAATTTTCCGAGAATTTTCTGAGAATTTTCCGAGAATTTTCCGAGAATTTTCCGAGAATTTTCCGAGAATTTTCCGAGAATTTTCCGGGAATTTTCCGAGAATTTTCTGAGAATTTTCCGAGAATTTTCCGAGAATTTTCTGAGAATTTTCCGAGAATTTTCCGAGAATTTTCCGTCAATTTTGCGAGAATTTTCCGAGAATTTTCCGAGAATTTTCCGAGATTTTCCCGAGAATTTTCGGAGAATTTTCCGAGAATTTTCCGAGAATTTTCCGAGAATTTTCCGAGAATTTTCCCAGAATTTTCCGAGAATTTTCCGAGAATTTTCCGAGAATTTTCCGTCAATTTTCCGAGAATTTTCCGAGAATTTTCCGAGAATTTTCCGTCAATTTTCCGAGAATTTTCCGAGAATTTTCCGAGAATTTTCCGAGAATTTTCCGTCAATTTTCCGAGAATTTTCCGAGAATTTTCCGAGAATTTTCTGAGAATTTTCCGAGAATTTTCCGAGAATTTTCCGAGAATTTTCCGAGAATTTTCCGAGAATTTTCCGAGAATTTTCCGAGAATTTTCCGAGAATTTTCCGTCAATTTTCCGAGAATTTTCCGGGAATTTTCCGAGAATTTTCCGAGAATTTTCCGAGAATTTTCCGAGAATTTTCCGAGAATTTTCCGAGAATTTCCGAGAATTTTCCGAGAATTTTCTGAGAATTTTCCGAGAATTTTCCGAGAATTTTCCGAGATTTTCCCGAGAATTTTCCGAGAATTTTCCGAGAATTTTGCGAGAATTTTCCGAGAATTTTCCGAGAATTTTCCCAGAATTTTCCGAGAATTTTCCGAGAATTTTCCGAGAATTTTCCGTCAATTTTCCGAGAATTTTCCGAGAATTTTCCGAGAATTTTCCGTCAATTTTCCGAGAATTTTCCGAGAATTTTCCGAGAATTTTCCGAGAATTTTCCGTCAATTTTCCGAGAATTTTCCGAGAATTTTCCGAGAATTTTCTGAGAATTTTCCGAGAATTTTCCGAGAATTTTCCGAGAATTTTCCGAGAATTTTCCGAGAATTTTCCGAGAATTTTCCGAGAATTTTCCGAGAATTTTCCGTCAATTTTCCGAGAATTTTCCGAGAATTTTCCGAGAATTTTCCGAGAATTTTCCGAGAATTTTCCGAGAATTTTCCGAGAATTTTCCGAGAATTTCCGAGAATTTTCCGAGAATTTTCTGAGAATTTTCCGAGAATTTTCCGAGAATTTTCCGAGATTTTCCCGAGAATTTTCCGAGAATTTTCCGAGAATTTTGCGAGAATTTTCCGAGAATTTTCCGAGAATTTTCCCAGAATTTTCCGAGAATTTTCCGAGAATTTTCCGAGAATTTTCCGTCAATTTTCCGAGAATTTTCCGTCAATTTTCCGAGAATTTTCCGAGAATTTTCCGAGAATTTTCCGTCAATTTTCCGAGAATTTTCCGAGAATTTTCCGAGAATTTTCCGAGAATTTTCGGAGAATTTTCCGAGAATTTTCCGAGAATTTTCCGAGAATTTTCTGAGAATTTTCCGAGAATTTTCCGAGAATTTTCCGAGAATTTTCCGAGAATTTTCCGAAAATTTTCCGAGAATTTTCCGAGAATTTTCCGAGAATTTTCCGTCAATTTTCCGAGAATTTTCCGAGAATTTTCCGAGAATTTTCCGAGAATTTTCCGAGAATTTTCCGAGAATTTTCCGAGAATTTCCGAGAATTTTCCGAGAATTTTGTGAGAATTTTCCGAGAATTTTCCGAGAATTTTTCCGAGATTTTCCCGAGAATTTTCCGAGAATTTTCCGAGAATTTTCCGAGAATTTTCCGAGAATTTTCCGAGAATTTTCCCAGAATTTTCCCAGAATTTTCCGAGAATTTTCCGAGACTTTTCCGTCAATTTTCCGAGAATTTTCCGAGAATTTTCCGAGAATTTCCCGTCAATTTTCCGCGAATTTTCCGAGAATTTTCCGAGAATTTTCCGAGAATTTTCGGAGAATTTTCCGAGAATTTTCCGAGAATTTTCCGAGAATTTTCCGAGAATTTTCCAAGAATTTTCCGAGAATTTTCCGAGAATTTTCCGAGAATTTTCCGAGAATTTTCCAAGAATTTTCTGGGAATTTTCCGAGAATTTTCCGAGAATTTTCCGAGAATTTTCCGAGAATTTTCCAAGAATTTTCCGAGAATTTTCCGGGAATTTTCCGAGAATTTTCTGAGAATTTTCCGAGAATTTTCCGAGAATTTTCCGAGAATTTTCCGAGAATTTTCCGAGAATTTTCCGTCAATTTTGCGAGAATTTTCCGACAATTTTCCGAGAATTTTCCGAGATTTTCCCGAGAATTTTCCGAGAATTTTCCGAGAATTTTCCGAGAATTTTCCGAGAATTTTCCGAGAATTTTCCCAGAATTTTCCGAGAATTTTCCGAGAATTTTCCGAGAATTTTCCGTCAATTTTCCGAGAATTTTCCGAGAATTTTCCGAGAATTTTCCGTCAATTTTCCGAGAATTTTCCGAGAATTTTCCGAGAATTTTCCGAGAATTTTCGGAGAATTTTCCGAGAATTTTCCGAGAATTTTCCGAGAATTTTCTGAGCATTTTCCGAGAATTTTCCGAGAATTTTCCGAGAATTTTCCGAGAATTTTCCGAGAATTTTCCGAGAATTTTCTGAGAATTTTCCGAGAATTTTCCGAGAATTTTCCGAGAATTTTCCGAGAATTTTCCGAGAATTTTCCGTCAATTTTGCGAGAATTTTCCGAGAATTTTCCAAGAATTTTCTGGGAATTTTCCGAGAATTTTCTGAGAATTTTCCGAGAATTTTCCGAGAATTTTCCGAGAATTTTCCGAGAATTTTCCGAGAATTTTCCGGGAATTTTCCGAGAATTTTCTGAGAATTTTCCGAGAATTTTCCGAGAATTTTCCGAGAATTTTCCGAGAATTTTCCGAGAATTTTCCGTCAATTTTGCGAGAATTTTCCGAGAATTTTCCGAGAATTTTCCGAGATTTTCCCGAGAATTTTCCGAGAATTTTCCGAGAATTTTCCGAGAATTTTCCGAGAATTTTCCGAGAATTTTCCCAGAATTTTCCGAGAATTTTCCGAGAATTTTCCGAGAATTTTCCGTCAATTTTCCGAGTATTTTCCGAGAATTTTCCGAGAATTTTCCGTCAATTTTCCGAGAATTTTCCGAGAATTTTCCGAGAATTTTCCGAGAATTTTCGGAGAATTTTCCGAGAATTTTCCGAGAATTTTCCGAGAATTTTCTGAGCATTTTCCGAGAATTTTCCGAGAATTTTCCGAGAATTTTCCGAGAATTTTCCGAGAATTTTCCGAGAATTTTCCGAGAATTTTCCGAGAATTTTCCGTCAATTTTCCGAGAATTTTCCGAGAATTTTCCGAGAATTTTCCGAGAATTTTCCGAGAATTTTCCGAGAATTTTCCGAGAATTTTCCGAGAATTTTCCGAGAATTTTCTGAGAATTTTCCGAGATTTTCCCGAGAATTTTCCGAGAATTTTCCGAGAATTTTCCGAGAATTTTCCGAGAATTTTCCGAGAATTTTCCCAGAATTTTCCGAGAATTTTCCGAGAATTTTCCGAGAATTTTCCGTCAATTTTCCGAGAATTTTCCGAGAATTTTCCGAGAATTTTCCGTCAATTTTCCGAGAATTTTCCGAGAATTTTCCGAGAATTTTCCGAGAATTTTCGGAGAATTTTCCGAGAATTTTCCGAGAATTTTCCGAGAATTTTCTGAGAATTTTCGGAGAATTTTCCAAGAATTTTCTGGGAATTTTCCGAGAATTTTCTGAGAATTTTCCGAGAATTTTCCGAGAATTTTCCGAGAATTTTCCGAGAATTTTCGGGGAATTTTCCGAGAATTTTCTGAGAATTTTCCGAGAATTTTCCGAGAATTTTCCAAGAATATTCCGAGAATTTTCCGAGAATTTTCCGAGAATTTTCCGAGAATTTTCCGTCAATTTTCCGAGAATTTTCCGAGAATTTTCCGAGAATTTTCCGTCAATTTTCCGAGAATTTTCCGAGACTTTTCCGAGAATTTTCCGAGAATTTTCCGAGATTTTTCCGAAAATTTTCCAAGAATTTTCCGAGAATTTTCCGAGAATTTTCCGTCAATTTTCCGAGAATTTTCCAAGAATTTTCCGAGATTTTTCCGAGAATTTTCTGAGAATTTTCCGAGAATTTTCCGACGATTTTCTGAGAATTTTCCGTGAATTTTCCGAGAATTTTCCGAGAATTTTCCGAAGATTTATTGAGAATTTTCTGAGAATTTTCCGAGAATTTTCCGAGAATTTTCCGAGAATTTTCCGAGAATTTTCCGAGAATTTTCCGAGAATTTTCCGAGAATTTTCCGAGAATTTTCTGAGAATTTTCCGAGAATTTTCCGAGAATTTTCCGAGAATTTTCCGAGAATTTTCCGTCAATTTTCGGAGAATTTTCCGAGAATTTTCCGAGAATTTTCCGAGAATTTTCCAAGAATTTTCTGAGAATTTTCCGAGAATTTTCCGAGAATTTTCGGAGAATTTTCCGAGAATTTTCCGAGAATTTTCCGAGAATTTTCCGAGATTTTCCCGAGAATTTTCCGAGAATTTTCCGAGAATTTTCCGAGAATTTTCCGAGAATTTTCCGAGAATTTTCCGAGATTTTTCCGAGAATTTTCCGAGAATTTTCCGAGAATTTTCTGAGAATTTTCCGAGAATTTTCCGAGAATTTTCCGAGATTTTCCCGAGAATTTCCCGAGAATTTTCCGAGAATTTTCCGAGAATTTTCCGAGAATTTTCGGAGAATTTTCCGAGAATTTTCCGAGAATTTTCGGAGAATTTTCCGAGAATTTTCCGAGAATTTTCCGAGAATTTTCCGAGAATTTTCCGAGAATTTTCCGAGAATTTTCCGAGAATTTTCCGAGAATTTTCCGAGAATTTTCCGAGAATTTTCCGAGAATTTTCTGAGAATTTTCCGAGAATTTTCCGAGAATTTTCCGAGAATTTTCCGAGAATTTTCCGAGAATTTTCCGAGAATTTTCCGAGAATTTTCCGAGAATTTTCCGTCAATTTTCCGAGAATTTTCTGAGAATTTTCCGGGAATTTTCCGAGAATTTTCCGAGAATTTTCCGAGAATTTTCCGAGAATTTTCCGAGAATTTTCCGAGAATTTTCCGAGAATTTTCTGAGAATTTTCCGAGAATTTTCCGAGAATTTTCCGAGAATTTTCCGAGAATTTTCCGAGAATTTTCCGAGAATTTTCCGTCAATTTTCCGAGAATTTTCCGAGAATTTTCCGGGAATTTTCCGAGAATTTTCCGAGAATTTTCCGAGAATTTTCCGAGAATTTTCCGAGAATTTTCCGAGAATTTTCCGAGAATTTTCTGAGAATTTTCCGAGAATTTTCCGAGAATTTTCCGAGATTTTCCCGAGAATTTTCCGAGAATTTTCCGAGAATTTTCCGAGAATTTTCCGAGAATTTTCCGAGAATTTTCCCACAGAATTTTCAGAGAATTTTCCGAGAATTTTCCGAGAATTTTCCGTCAATTTTCCGAGAATTTTCCGAGAATTTTCCGAGAATTTTCCGTCAATTTTCCGAGAATTTTCCGAGAATTTTCCGAGAATTTTCCGAGAATTTTCCGAGAATTTTCCGAGAATTTTCCGAGAATTTTCCGAGAATTTTCCGAGAATTTTCCGAGATTTCCCGAGAATTTTCCGAGAATTTTCCGAGAATTTTCCGAGAATTTTCCGAGAATTTTGCGAGAATTTTCCGAGATTTTTCCGAGAATTTTCCGAGAATTTTCCGAGAATTTTCTGAGAATTTTCCGAGAATTTTCCGAGAATTTTCAGAGATTTTCCCGAGAATTTCCCGAGAATTTTCCGAGAATTTTCCGAGATTTTTCCGAGAATTTTCCGAGAATTTTGCGAGAATTTTCCGAGAATTTTCCGTCAATTTTCCGAGAATTTTCCGAGAATTTTCCGAGAATTTTCCGAGAATTTTCGGAGAATTTTCCGAGAATTTTCCGAGAATTTTCCGAGAATTTTCCGAGAATTTTCCGAGAATTTTCCGAGAATTTTCCGAGAATTTTCCCAGAATTTTCCGAGAATTTTCCGAGAATTTTCCGAGAATTTTCCGTCAATTTTCCGAGAATTTTCCGAGAATTTTCCGAGAATTTTCCGTCAATTTTCCGAGAATTTTCCGAGAATTTTCCGAGAATTTTCCGAGAATTTTCCGTCAATTTTCCGAGAATTTTCCGAGAATTTTCCGAGAATTTTCTGAGAATTTTCCGAGAATTTTCCGAGAATTTTCCGAGAATTTTCCGAGAATTTTCCGAGAATTTTCCGAGAATTTTCCGAGAATTTTCCGAGAATTTTCCGTCAATTTTCCGAGAATTTTCCGAGAATTTTCCGAGAATTTTCCGAGAATTTTCCGAGAATTTTCCGAGAATTTTCCGAGAATTTTCCGAGAATTTCCGAGAATTTTCCGAGAATTTTCTGAGAATTTTCCGAGAATTTTCCGAGAATTTTCCGAGATTTTCCCGAGAATTTTCCGAGAATTTTCCGAGAATTTTCCGAGAATTTTCCGAGAATTTTCCGAGAATTTTCCCAGAATTTTCCGAGAATTTTCCGAGAATTTTCCGAGAATTTTCCGTCAATTTTCCGAGAATTTTCCGTCAATTTTCCGAGAATTTTCCGAGAATTTTCCGAGAATTTTCCGTCAATTTTCCGAGAATTTTCCGAGAATTTTCCGAGAATTTTCCGAGAATTTTCGGAGAATTTTCCGAGAATTTTCCGAGAATTTTCCGAGAATTTTCTGAGAATTTTCCGAGAATTTTCCGAGAATTTTCCGAGAATTTTCCGAGAATTTTCTGAGAATTTTCCGAGAATTTTCCGGGAATTTTCCGAGAATTTTCTGAGAATTTTCCGAGAATTTTCCGAGAATTTTCCGAGAATTTTCCGAGAATTTTCCGAGAATTTTCCGTCAATTTTGCGAGAATTTTCCGAGAATTTTCCGAGAATTTTCCGAGATTTTCCCGAGAATTTTCCGAGAATTTTCCGAGAATTTTCCGAGAATTTTCCGAGAATTTTCCGAGAATTTTCCCAGAATTTTCCGAGAATTTTCCGAGAATTTTCCGAGAATTTTCCGTCAATTTTCCGAGAATTTTCCGAGAATTTTCCGAGAATTTTCCGTCAATTTTCCGAGAATTTTCCGAGAATTTTCCGAGAATTTTCCGAGAATTTTCGGAGAATTTTCCGAGAATTTTCCGAGAATTTTCCGAGAATTTTCTGAGAATTTTCCGAGAATTTTCGGAGAATTTTCCGAGAATTTTCCGAGAATTTTCCGAGAATTTTCCGAGAATTTTCCGAGAATTTTCCGAGAATTTTCCGAGAATTTTCCGAGAAATTTTCCGAGAATTTTCCGAGAATTTTCCGAGAATTTTCCGAGAATTTTCCAAGAATTTTCCGAGAATTTTCCGAGAATTTTCTGAGAATTTTCCGAGAATTTTCCGAGAATTTTCCGAGATTTTCCCGAGAATTTTCCGAGAATTTTCCGAGAATTTTCCGAGAATTTTCCGAGAATTTTCCGAGAATTTTCCCAGAATTTTCCGAGAATTTTCCGAGAATTTTCCGAGAATTTTCCGTCAATTTTCCGAGAATTTTCCGAGAATTTTCCGAGAATTTTCCGTCAATTTTCCGAGAATTTTCCGAGAATTTTCCGAGAATTTTCCGAGAATTTTCGGAGAATTTTCCGCGAATTTTCCGAGAATTTTCCGAGAATTTTCTGAGAATTTTCCGAGAATTTTCTGAGAATTTTCCGAGAATTTTCCGAGAATTTTCCGAGAATTTTCCGAGATATTTCGGGGAATTTTCCGAGAATTTTCTGAGAATTTTCCGAGAATTTTCCGAGAATTTTCCAAGAATATTCCGAGAATTTTCCGAGAATTTTCCGAGAATTTTCCGAGAATTTTCCGTCAATTTTCCGAGAATTTTCCGAGACTTTTCCGAGAATTTTCCGAGAATTTTCCCAGATTTTTCCGAAAATTTTCCAAGAATTTTCCGAGAATTTTCCGAGAATTTTCCGTGAATTTCCGAGAATTTTCCGAGAATTTTCCGAAGATTTATTGAGAATTTTCTGAGAATTTTCCGAGAATTTTCCGAGAATTTTCCGAGAATTTTCCGAGAATTTTCCGAGAATTTTCCGAGAATTTTCCGAGAATTTTCCGAGAATTTTCTGAGAATTTTCCGAGAATTTTCCGAGAATTTTCCGAGAATTTTCCGAGAATTTTCCGTCAATTTTCGGAGAATTTTCCGAGAATTTTCCGAGAATTTTCCGAGAATTTTCCGAGAATTTTCTGAGAATTTTCCGAGAATTTTCCGAGAATTTCCGAGAATTTTCCGAGAATTTTCCGAGAATTTCCGAGAATTTTCCGAGAATTTTCCGAGATTTTCCGAGAATTTTCCGAGAATTTTCCGAGAATTTTCCGAGAATTTTCCGAGAATTTTCCGAGAATTTCCGAGATTTTTCCGAGAATTTTCCGAGAATTTTCCGAGAATTTTCTGAGAATTTTCCGAGAATTTTCCGAGATTTTCCGAGGATTTTCCCGAGATTTCCCGAGAATTTTCCGAGAATTTTCCGAGAATTTTCCGAGAATTTTCGGAGAATTTTCCGAGAATTTTCCGAGAATTTTCCGAGAATTTTCGGGAGAATTTTCCGAGAATTTTCCGAGAATTTTCCGAGAATTTTCCGAGAATTTTCCGAGAATTTTCCGAGAATTTTCCGAGAATTTTCCGAGAATTTTCCGAGAATTTTCCGAGAATTTTCCGAGAATTTTCTGAGAATTTTCCGAGAATTTTCCGAGAATTTTCCGAGAATTTTCCAAGAATTTTCCGAGAATTTTCCGAGAATTTTCCGAGAATTTTCCGAGAATTTTCCGTCAATTTTCCGAGAATTTTCTGAGAATTTTCCGGGAATTTTCCGAGAATTTTCCGAGAATTTTCCGAGAATTTTCCGAGAATTTTCCGAGAATTTTCCGAGAATTTTCCGAGAATTTTCTGAGAATTTTCCCGAGAATTTTCCGAGAATTTTCCGAGATTTTCCCGAGAATTTTCCGAGAATTTTCCGAGAATTTTGCGAGAATTTTCCGAGAATTTTCCGAGAATTTTCCCAGAATTTTCCGAGAATTTTCCGAGAATTTTCCGAGAATTTTCCGTCAATTTTCCGAGAATTTTCCGAGAATTTTCCGAGAATTTTCCGTCAATTTTCCGAGAATTTTCCGAGAATTTTCGAGAATTTTCCGAGAATTTTCCGAGAATTTTCCGAGAATTTTCCGAGAATTTTCCGAGAATTTTCCGAGAATTTTCCGAGATTTTCCCGAGAATTTTCCGAGAATTTTCCGAGATTTTCCGAGAATTTTCCGAGAATTTCCGAGAATTTTCCGAGATTTTTCCGAGAATTTTCCGAGAATTTTCCGAGAATTTTCTGAGAATTTCCGAGAATTTTCCGAGAATTTCCGAGATTTTCCCGAGAATTTCCCGAGAATTTCCGAGAATTTTCCGAGAATTTTCCGAGAATTTTCCGAGAATTTTTCCGAGAATTTTCCGAGAATTTTCCGAGAATTTTCCGAGAATTTTCCGAGAATTTTCCGAGAATTTTCCGAGAATTTTCCGAGAATTTTCCGAGAATTTTCCGAGAATTTCCGAGAATTTGCCGAGAATTTTCCGAGAATTTTCCGAGAATTTCCGAGAATTTTCCGTCAATTTTCCGTTCAATTTTCCGAGAATTTTCTGAGAATTTTCCGAGAATTTTCCGAGAATTTTCCGAGATTTTCCCGAGACTTTTCCGAGAATTTTCCGAGAATTTTCCGAGAATTTTCCGGAATTTTCCGAGAATTTTCCAGAATTTTCCGAGAATTTTCCGAGAATTTTCCGAGAATTTTCCGTCAATTTTCCGAGAATTTTCGGAGAATTTTCCGAGAATTTTCCGTCAATTTTCCGAGAATTTTCCGAGAATTTTCCGAGAATTTTCCGAGAATTTCCGAGAATTTTCCGAGAATTTTCCGAGAATTTTCCGAGAATTTTCCGTCAATTTTCCGAGAATTTCCGAGAATTTTCCGAGATTTTCCCGAGAATTTCCCGAGAATTTTCCGAGAATTTTCCGAGAATTTTCCGAGAATTTTCCGAGAATTTTTCCGAGAATTTTCCGAGAATTTTCCGAGAATTTTCCGTCAATTTTCCGAGAATTTTCCGAGAATTTTCCGAGAATTTTCCCGAGAATTTTCCGAGAATTTTCCGAGAATTTTCCGAGAATTTTCCGAGAATTTTCCGAGAATTTTCCGAGAATTTTCCGAGAATTTTCCGAGATTTTCCCGAGAATTTTCCGAGAATTTTCGGAGAATTTTCCGAGAATTTTCCGAGAATTTTCCGAGAATTTTCCGAGATTTTTCCGAGAATTTTCCGAGAATTTTCCGAGAATTTTCTGAGAATTTTCCGAGAATTTTCCGAGAATTTTCCGAGATTTTCCCGAGAATTTCCCGAGAATTTTCCGAGAATTTTCCGAGAATTTTCCGAGATTTTTTCCGAGAATTTTTCCGAGAATTTTCCGAGAATTTTCCGAGAATTTTCCGTCAATTTTCCGAGAATTTTCCGAGAATTTTCCGAGAATTTTCCGAGAATTTTCCGAGAATTTTCCGAGAATTTTCCGAGAATTTTCCGAGAATTTTCCGAGAATTTTCCGAGAATGTTCCGAGAATTTTCCGAGAATTTTCCGAGAATTTTCCGAGAATATTCCGAGAATTTTCCGTCAATTTTCCGAGAATTTTCCGAGAATTTTCCAAGAATTTTCCGAGAATTTTCCGAGAATTTTCTGAGAATTTTCCGAGAATTTTCCGAGAATTTTCCGACATTTTCCCGAGAATTTTCCGAGAATTTTCCGAGAATTTTCCGAGAATTTTCCGAGAATTTTCCGAGAATTTTCCCAGAATTTTCCGAGAATTTTCCGAGAATTTTCCGAGAATTTTCCGTCAATTTTCCGAGAATTTTCCGAGAATTTTCCGAGAATTTTCCCGAGAATTTTCCGAGAATTTTCCGAGAATTTTCCGAGAATTTTCCGAGAATTTTCCGAGAATTTTCCGAGAATTTTCCGAGAATTTTCCGAGATTTTCCCGAGAATTTTCCGAGAATTTTCGGAGAATTTTCCGAGAATTTTCCGAGAATTTTCCGAGAATTTTCCGAGATTTTTCCGAGAATTTTCCGAGAATTTTCCGAGAATTTTCTGAGAATTTTCCGAGAATTTTCCGAGAATTTTCCGAGATTTTCCCGAGAATTTCCCGAGAATTTTCCGAGAATTTTCCGAGAATTTTCCGAGATTTTTTCCGAGAATTTTTCCGAGAATTTTCCGAGAATTTTCCGAGAATTTTCCGTCAATTTTCCGAGAATTTTCCGAGAATTTTCCGAGAATTTTCCGAGAATTTTCCGAGAATTTTCCGAGAATTTTCCGAGAATTTTCCGAGAATTTTCCGAGAATTTTCCGAGAATGTTCCGAGAATTTTCCGAGAATTTTCCGAGAATTTTCCGAGAATATTCCGAGAATTTTCCGTCAATTTTCCGAGAATTTTCCGAGAATTTTCCAAGAATTTTCCGAGAATTTTCCGAGAATTTTCTGAGAATTTTCCGAGAATTTTCCGAGAATTTTCCGACATTTTCCCGAGAATTTTCCGAGAATTTTCCGAGAATTTTCCGAGAATTTTCCGAGAATTTTCCGAGAATTTTCCCAGAATTTTCCGAGAATTTTCCGAGAATTTTCCGAGAATTTTCCGTCAATTTTCCGAGAATTTTCCGAGAATTTTCCGAGAATTTTCCCGAGAATTTTCCGAGAATTTTCCGAGAATTTTCCGAGAATTTTCCGAGAATTTTCCGAGAATTTTCCGAGAATTTTCCGAGAATTTTCCGAGATTTTCCCGAGAATTTTCCGAGAATTTTCGGAGAATTTTCCGAGAATTTTCCGAGAATTTTCCGAGAATTTTCCGAGATTTTTCCGAGAATTTTCCGAGAATTTTCCGAGAATTTTCTGAGAATTTTCCGAGAATTTTCCGAGAATTTTCCGAGATTTTCCCGAGAATTTCCCGAGAATTTTCCGAGAATTTTCCGAGAATTTTCCGAGATTTTTTCCGAGAATTTTTCCGAGAATTTTCCGAGAATTTTCCGAGAATTTTCCGTCAATTTTCCGAGAATTTTCCGAGAATTTTCCGAGAATTTTCCGAGAATTTTCCGAGAATTTTCCGAGAATTTTCCGAGAATTTTCCGAGAATTTTCCGAGAATTTTCCGAGAATGTTCCGAGAATTTTCCGAGAATTTTCCGAGAATTTTCTGAGAATATTCCGAGAATTTTCCGTCAATTTTCCGAGAATTTTCCGAGAATTTTCCAAGAATTTTCCGAGAATTTTCCGAGAATTTTCTGAGAATTTTCCGAGAATTTTCCGAGAATTTTCCGACATTTTCCCGAGAATTTTCCGAGAATTTTCCGAGAATTTTCCGAGAATTTTCCGAGAATTTTCCGAGAATTTTCCCAGAATTTTCCGAGAATTTTCCGAGAATTTTCCGAGAATTTTCCGTCAATTTTCCGAGAATTTTCCGAGAATTTTCCGAGAATTTTCCGTCAATTTTCCGAGAATTTTCCGAGAATTTTCCGAGAATTTTCCGAGAATTTTCGGAGAATTTTCCGAGAATTTTCCGAGAATTTTCCGAGAATTTTCTGAGAATTTTCCGAGAATTTTCTGAGAATTTTCCGAGAATTTTCCGAGAATTTTCCGAGAATTTTCCGAGAATTTTCGGGGAATTTTCCGAGAATTTTCTGAGAATTTTCCGAGAATTTTCCGAGAATTTTCCAAGAATATTCCGAGAATTTTCCGAGAATTTTCCGAGAATTTTCCGAGAATTTTCCGTCAATTTTCCGAGAATTTTCCGAGAATTTTCCGAGAATTTTCCGTCAATTTTCCGAGAATTTTCCGAGACTTTTCCGAGAATTTTCCGAGAATTTTCCCAGATTTTTCCGAAAATTTTCCAAGAATTTTCCGAGAATTTTCCGAGAATTTTCCGTGAATTTTCCGAGAATTTTCCGAGAATTTTCCGAAGATTTATTGAGAATTTTCTGAGAATTTTCCGAGAATTTTCCGAGAATTTTCCGAGAATTTTCCGAGAATTTTCCGAGAATTTTCCGAGAATTTTCCGAGAATTTTCCGAGAATTTTCTGAGAATTTTCCGAGAATTTTCCGAGAATTTTCCGAGAATTTTCCGAGAATTTTCCGTCAATTTTCGGAGAATTTTCCGAGAATTTTCCGAGAATTTTCCGAGAATTTTCCGAGAATTTTCTGAGAATTTTCCGAGAATTTTCCGAGAATTTTCCGAGAATTTTCCGAGAATTTTCCGAGAATTTTCCGAGAATTTTCCGAGATTTTCCCGAGAATTTTCCGAGAATTTTCCGAGAATTTTCCGAGAATTTCCGAGAATTTTCCGAGAATTTTCCGAGAATTTTCCGAGATTTTTCCGAGAATTTTCCGAGAATTTTCCGAGAATTTTCTGAGAATTTTCCGAGAATTTTCCGAGAATTTTCCGAGATTTTCCCGAGAATTTCCCGAGAATTTTCCGAGAATTTTCCGAGAATTTTCCGAGAATTTTCGGAGAATTTTCCGAGAATTTTCCGAGAATTTTCCGAGAATTTTCGGAGAATTTTCCGAGAATTTTCCGAGAATTTTCCGAGAATTTTCCGAGAATTTTCCGAGAATTTTCCGAGAATTTTCCGAGAATTTTCCGAGAATTTTCCGAGAATTTTCCGAGAATTTTCCGAGAATTTTCTGAGAATTTTCCGAGAATTTTCCGAGAATTTTCCGAGAATTTTCCGAGAATTTTCCGAGAATTTTCCGAGAATTTTCCGAGAATTTTCCGTCAATTTTCCGAGAATTTTCTGAGAATTTTCCGGGAATTTTCCGAGAATTTTCCGAGAATTTTCCGAGAATTTTCCGAGAATTTTCCGAGAATTTTCCGAGAATTTTCCGAGAATTTTCTGAGAATTTTCCGAGAATTTTCCGAGAATTTTCCGAGATTTTCCCGAGAATTTTCCGAGAATTTTCCGAGAATTTTGCGAGAATTTTCCGAGAATTTTCCGAGAATTTTCCCAGAATTTTCCGAGAATTTTCCGAGAATTTTCCGAGAATTTTCCGTCAATTTTCCGAGAATTTTCCGAGAATTTTCCGAGAATTTTCCGTCAATTTTCCGAGAATTTTCCGAGAATTTTCCGAGAATTTTCCGAGAATTTTCCGAGAATTTTCCGAGAATTTTCCGAGAATTTTCCGAGAATTTTCCGAGAATTTTCCGAGATTTTCCCGAGAATTTTCCGAGAATTTTCCGAGAATTTTCCGAGAATTTTCCGAGAATTTTCCGAGAATTTTCCGAGATTTTTCCGAGAATTTTCCGAGAATTTTCCGAGAATTTTCTGAGAATTTTCCGAGAATTTTCCGAGAATTTTCCGAGATTTTCCCGAGAATTTCCCGAGAATTTTCCGAGAATTTTCCGAGAATTTTCCGAGAATTTTCCGAGAATTTTTCCGAGAATTTTCCGAGAATTTTCCGAGAATTTTCCGAGAATTTTCCGAGAATTTTCCGAGAATTTTCCCGAGAATTTTCCGAGAATTTTCCGAGAATTTTCCAAGAATTTTCCGAGAATTTTCCGAGAATTTGCCGAGAATTTTCCGAGAATTTTCCGAGAATTTTCCGAGAATTTTCCGTCAATTTTCCGTCAATTTTCCGAGAATTTTCTGAGAATTTTCCGAGAATTTTCCGAGAATTTTCCGAGATTTTCCCGAGACTTTTCCGAGAATTTTCCGAGAATTTTCCGAGAATTTTCCGAGAATTTTCCGAGAATTTTCCCAGAATTTTCCGAGAATTTTCCGAGAATTTTCCGAGAATTTTCCGTCAATTTTCCGAGAATTTTCCGAGAATTTTCCGAGAATTTTCCGTCAATTTTCCGAGAATTTTCCGAGAATTTTCCGAGAATTTTCCGAGAATTTTCCGAGAATTTTCCGAGAATTTTCCGAGAATTTTCCGAGAATTTTCCGTCAATTTTCCGAGAATTTTCCGAGAATTTTCCGAGATTTTCCCGAGAATTTCCCGAGAATTTTCCGAGAATTTTCCGAGAATTTTCCGAGAATTTTCCGAGAATTTTTCCGAGAATTTTCCGAGAATTTTCCGAGAATTTTCCGTCAATTTTCCGAGAATTTTCCGAGAATTTTCCGAGAATTTTCCGAGAATTTTCCGAGAATTTTCCGAGAATTTTCCGAGAATTTTCCGAGAATTTTCCGAGAATTTTCCGAGAATTTTCCGAGAATTTTCCGAGATTTTCCCGAGAATTTTCCGAGAATTTTCCGAGAATTTTCCGAGAATTTTCCGAGAATTTTCCGAGAATTTTCCGAGATTTTTCCGAGAATTTTCCGAGAATTTTTCCGAGAATTTTCTGAGAATTTTCCGAGAATTTTCCGAGAATTTTCCGAGATTTTCCCGAGAATTTCCCGAGAATTTTCCGAGAATTTTCCGAGAATTTTCCGAGATTTTTTCCGAGAATTTTTCCGAGAATTTTCCGAGAATTTTCCGAGAATTTTCCGTCAATTTTCCGAGAATTTTCCGAGAATTTTCCGAGAATTTTCCGAGAATTTTCCGAGAATTTTCCGAGAATTTTCCGAGAATTTTCCGAGAATTTTCCGAGAATTTTCCGAGAATGTTCCGAGAATTTTCCGAGAATTTTCCGAGAATTTTCCGAGAATATTCCGAGAATTTTCCGTCAATTTTCCGAGAATTTTCCGAGAATTTTCCGAGATTTTCCCGAGAATTTTCAGAGAATTTTCCGAGAATTTTCCGAGAATTTTCCGAGAATTTTCCGAGAATTTTCCGAGATTTTTCCGAGAATTTTCCGAGAATTTTCCGAGAATTTTCTGAGAATTTTCCAATTTTCCGAGATTTTCCCGAGAATTTCCCGAGAATTTTCCGAGAATTTTCCGAGAATTTTCCGAGAATTTTCCGAGAATTTTTCCGAGAATTTTCCGAGAATTTTCCGAGAATTTTCCGTCAATTTTCCGAGAATTTTCCGAGAATTTTCCGAGAATTTTCCGAGAATTTTCCGAGAATTTTCCGAGAATTTTCCGAGAATTTTCCGAGAATTTTCCGAGAATGTTCCGAGAATTTTCCGAGAATTTTCCGAGAATTTTGCGAGAATTTTCCGAGAATTTTCCGTCAATTTTCCGAGAATTTTCCGAGAATTTTCCGAGAATTTTCCGAGAATTTTCCGAGAATTTTCCCGAGAATTTTCCGAGAATTTTCCATGAATTTTCCGAGAATTTTCCGAGAATTTTCTGAGAATTTTCCGAGAATTTTCCGAGAATTTTCCGAGATTTTCCCGAGAATTTTTCCGAGAATTTTCCGAGAATTTTCCGAGAATTTTCCGAGAATTTTCCGAGAATTTTCCCAGAATTTTCCGAGAATTTTCCGAGAATTTTCCGAGAATTTTCCGTCAATTTTCCGAGAATTTTGCGAGAATTTTCCGAGAATTTTCCGTCAATTTTCCGAGAATTTTCCGAGAATTTTCCGAGAATTTTCCGAGAATTTTCCGAGAATTTTCCGAGAATTTTCCGACAATTTTCCCGAGAATTTTCCGAGAATTTTCCGAGAATTTTCCGAGAATTTTCCGAGAATTTTCCGAGAATTTTCCGAGAATTTTCCGAGATTTTCCCGAGAATTTTCCGAGAATTTTCCGAGAATTTTCCGAGAATTTTCCGAGAATTTTCCGAGAATTTTCCGAGATTTTTCCGAGAATTTTCCGAGAATTTTCCGAGAATTTTCTGAGAATTTTCCGAGAATTTTCCGAGAATTTTCCGAGAATTTTCCCGAGAATTTCCCGAGAATTTTCCGAGAATTTTCCGAGAATTTTCCGAGATTTTTTCCGAGAATTTTTCCGAGAATTTTCCGAGAATTTTCCGAGAATTTTCCGTCAATTTTCCGAGAATTTTCCGAGAATTTTCCGAGAATTTTCCGAGAATTTTCCGAGAATTTTCCGAGAATTTTCCGAGAATTTTCCGAGAATTTTCCGAGAATTTTCCGAGAATGTTCCGAGAATTTTCCGAGAATTTTCCGAGAATTTTGCGAGAATATTCCGAGAATTTTCCGTCAATTTTCCGAGAATTTTCCGAGAATTTTCCGAGATTTTACCGAGAATTTTCAGAGAATTTTCCGAGAATTTTCCGAGAATTTTCCGAGAATTTTCCGAGAATTTTCCGAGATTTTTCCGAGAATTTTCCGAGAATTTTCCGAGAATTTTCTGAGAATTTTCCGAGATTTTCCCGAGAATTTCCCGAGAATTTTCCGAGAATTTTCCGAGAATTTTCCGAGAATTTTCCGAGAATTTTTCCGAGAATTTTCCGAGAATTTTCCGAGAATTTTCCGTCAATTTTCCGAGAATTTTCCGAGAATTTTCCGAGAATTTTCCGAGAATTTTCCGAGAATTTTCCGAGAATTTTCCGAGAATTTTCCGAGAATTTTCCGAGAATTTTCCGAGAATGTTCCGAGAATTTTCCGAGAATTTTCCGAGAATTTTGCGAGAATTTTCCGAGAATTTTCCGTCAATTTTCCGAGAATTTTCCGAGAATTTTCCGAGAATTTTCCGAGAATTTTCCGAGAATTTTCCGAGAATTTTCCGAGAATTTTTCATGAATTTTCCGAGAATTTTCCGAGAATTTTCTGAGAATTTTCCGAGAATTTTCCGAGAATTTTCCGAGATTTTCCCGAGAATTTTCCGAGAATTTTCCGAGAATTTTCCGAGAATTTTCCGAGAATTTTCCGAGAATTTTCCCAGAATTTTCCGAGAATTTTCCGAGAATTTTCCGAGAATTTTCCGTCAATTTTCCGAGAATTTTGCGAGAATTTTCCGAGAATTTTCCGTCAATTTTCCGAGAATTTTCCGAGAATTTTCCGAGAATTTTCGGAGAATTTTCGGAGAATTTTCCGAGAATTTTCCGTGAATTTTCCGAAATTTTTCCGAGAATTTTCCGAGAATTTTCCAAGAATTTTCTGGGAATTTTCCGAGAATTTTCTGAGAATTTTCCGAGAATTTTCCGAGAATTTTCCGAGAATTTTTCCGAGAATTTTCCGAGAATTTTCCGGGAATTTTCCGAGAATTTTCTGAGAATTTTCCGAGAATTTTCCGAGAATTTTCCGAGAATTTTCCGAGAATTTTCCGAGAATTTTCCGTCAATTTTGCGAGAATTTTCCGAGAATTTTCCGAGAATTTTCCGAGATTTTCCCGAGAATTTTCGGAGAATTTTCCGAGAATTTTCCGAGAATTTTCCGAGAATTTTCCGAGAATTTTCCCAGAATTTTCCGAGAATTTTCTGAGAATTTTCCGAGAATTTTCCGTCAATTTTCCGAGAATTTTCCGAGAATTTTCCGAGAATTTTCGTCAATTTTCCGAGAATTTTCGGAGAATTTTCCGAGAATTTTCCGTCAATTTTCCGAGAATTTTCCGAGAATTTTCCGAGAATTTTCTGAGAATTTTCCGAGAATTTTCCGAGAATTTTCCGAGAATTTTCCGAGAATTTTTCCGTCAATTTTCCGAGAATTTTCCGAGAATTTTCCGAGAATTTTCCGAGAATTTTCCGAGAATTTTCCGAGAATTTTCCGAGAATTTTCCGAGAATTTCCGAGAATTTTCCGAGAATTTTCTGAGAATTTTCCGAGAATTTTCCGAGAATTTTCCGAGATTTTCCCGAGAATTTTCCGAGAATTTTCCGAGAATTTTCCGAGAATTTTCCGAGAATTTTCCGAGAATTTTCCCAGAATTTTCCGAGAATTTTCCGAGAATTTTCCGAGAATTTTCCGTCAATTTTCCGAGAATTTTCCGTCAATTTTCCGAGAATTTTCCGAGAATTTTCCGAGAATTTTCCGTCAATTTTCCGAGAATTTTCCGAGAATTTTCCGAGAATTTTCCGAGATTTTCCCGAGAATTTTCGGAGAATTTTCCGAGAATTTTCCGAGAATTTTCCGAGAATTTTCCGAGAATTTTCCCAGAATTTTCCGAGAATTTTCCGAGAATTTTCCGAGAATTTTCCGTCAATTTTCCGAGAATTTTCCGAGAATTTTCCGAGAATTTTCCGTCAATTTTCCGAGAATTTTCCGAGAATTTTCCGAGAATTTTCCGAGAATTTTCCGTCAATTTTCCGAGAATTTTCCGAGAATTTTCCGAGAATTTTCTGAGAATTTTCCGAGAATTTTCCGAGAATTTTCCGAGAATTTTCCGAGAATTTTCCGTCAATTTTCCGAGAATTTTCCGAGAATTTTCCGAGAATTTTCCGAGAATTTTCCGAGAATTTTCCGAGAATTTTCCGAGAATTTTCCGAGAATTTCCGAGAATTTTCCGAGAATTTTCTGAGAATTTTCCGAGAATTTTCCGAGAATTTTCCGAGATTTTCCCGAGAATTTTCCGAGAATTTTCCGAGAATTTTCCGAGAATTTTCCGAGAATTTTCCGAGAATTTTCCCAGAATTTTCCGAGAATTTTCCGAGAATTTTCCGAGAATTTTCCGTCAATTTTCCGAGAATTTTCCGTCAATTTTCCGAGAATTTTCCGAGAATTTTCCGAGAATTTTCCGTCAATTTTCCGAGAATTTTCCGAGAATTTTCCGAGAATTTTCCGAGAATTTTCGGAGAATTTTCCGAGAATTTTCCGAGAATTTTCCGAGAATTTTCTGAGAATTTTCCGAGAATTTTCCGAGAATTTTCCGAGAATTTTCCGAGAATTTTCCGAGAATTTTCCGAGAATTTTCCGAGAATTTTCCGAGAATTTTCCGTCAATTTTCCGAGAATTTTCCGAGAATTTTCCGAGAATTTTCCGAGAATTTTCCGAGAATTTTCCGAGAATTTTCCGAGAATTTCCGAGAATTTTCCGAGAATTTTGTGAGAATTTTCCGAGAATTTTCCGAGAATTTTCCGAGATTTTCCCGAGAATTTTCCGAGAATTTTCCGAGAATTTTCCGAGAATTTTCCGAGAATTTTCCGAGAATTTTCCCAGAATTTTGCCCGAATTTTCCGAGAATTTTCCGAGAATTTTCCGTCAATTTTCCGAGAATTTTCCGAGAATTTTCCGAGAACTTTCCGTCAATTTTCCGCGAATTTTCCGAGAATTTTCCGAGAATTTTCCGAGAATTTTCGGAGAATTTTCCGAGAATTTTCCGAGAATTTTCCGAGAATTTTCCGAGAATTTTCCAAGAATTTTCCGAGAATTTTCCGAGAATTTTCCGAGAATTTTCCGAGAAACTTCCAAGAATTTTCTGGGAATTTTCCGAGAATTTTCCGAGAATTTTCCGAGAATTTTCCGAGAATTTTCCGAGAATTTTCCGAGAATTTTCCGGGAATTTTCCGAGAATTTTCTGAGAATTTTCCGAGAATTTTCCGAGAATTTTCCGAGAATTTTCCGAGAATTTTCCGAGAATTTTCCGTCAATTTTGCGAGAATTTTCCGAGAATTTTCTGAGAATTTTCCGAGATTTTCCCGAGAATTTTCCGAGAATTTTCCGAGAATTTTCCGAGAATTTTCCGAGAATTTTCCGAGAATTTTCCCAGAATTTTCCGAGAATTTTCCGAGAATTTTCCGAGAATTTTCCGTCAATTTTCCGAGAATTTTCCGAGAATTTTCCGTCAATTTTCCGAGAATTTTCCGAGAATTTTCCGAGAATTTTCCGAGAATTTTCGGAGAATTTTCCGAGAATTTTCCGAGAATTTTCCGAGAATTTTCTGAGCATTTTCCGAGAATTTTCCGAGAATTTTCCGAGAATTTTCCGAGAATTTTCCGAGAATTTTCCGAGAATTTTCCGAGAATTTTCCGAGAATTTTCCGTCAATTTTCCGAGAATTTTCCGAGAATTTTCCAAGAATTTTCTGGGAATTTTCCGAGAATTTTCTGAGAATTTTCCGAGAATTTTCCGAGAATTTTCCGAGAATTTTCCGAGAATTTTCCGAGAATTTTCCGGGAATTTTCCGAGAATTTTCTGAGAATTTTCCGAGAATTTTCCGAGAATTTTCCGAGAATTTTCCGAGAATTTTCCGAGAATTTTCCGTCAATTTTGCGAGAATTTTCCGAGAATTTTCCGAGAATTTTCCGAGATTTTCCCGAGAATTTTCCGAGAATTTTCCGAGAATTTTCCGAGAATTTTCCGAGAAATTTCCGAGAATTTTCCCAGAATTTTCCGAGAATTTTCCGAGAATTTTCCGAGAATTTTCCGTCAATTTTCCGAGAATTTTCCGAGAATTTTCCGAGAATTTTCCGTCAATTTTCCGAGAATTTTCCGAGAATTTTCCGAGAATTTTCCGAGAATTTTCGGAGAATTTTCCGAGAATTTTCCGAGAATTTTCCGAGAATTTTCTGAGCATTTTCCGAGAATTTTCCGAGAATTTTCCGAGAATTTTCCGAGAATTTTCCGAGAATTTTCCGAGAATTTTCCGAGAATTTTCCGAGAATTTTCCGTCAATTTTCCGAGAATTTTCCGAGAATTTTCCGAGAATTTTCCGAGAATTTTCCGAGAATTTTCCGAGAATTTTCCGAGAATTTTCCGAGAATTTTCCGAGAATTTTCTGAGAATTTTCCGAGAATTTTCCGAGAATTTTCCGAGATTTTCCCGAGAATTTTCCGAGAATTTTCCGAGAATTTTCCGAGAATTTTCCGAGAATTTTCCGAGAATTTTCCCAGAATTTTCCGAGAATTTTCCGAGAATTTTCCGAGAATTTTCCGTCAATTTTCCGAGAATTTTCCGAGAATTTTCGGAGAATTTTCCGTCAATTTTCCGAGAATTTTCCGAGAATTTTCCGAGAATTTTCCGAGAATTTTCGGAGAATTTTCCGAGAATTTTCCGAGTTTTCCGAGAATTTTCTGAGAATTTTCCGAGAATTTTCCAAGAATTTTCTGGGAATTTTCCGAGAATTTTCTGAGAATTTTCCGAGAATTTTCCGAGAATTTTCCGAGAATTTTCCGAGAATTTTCGGGGAATTTTCCGAGAATTTTCTGAGAATTTTCCGAGAATTTTCCGAGAATTTTCCAAGAATATTCCGAGAATTTTCCGAGAATTTTCCGAGAATTTTCCGTCAATTTTCCGAGAATTTTCCGAGAATTTTCCGAGAATTTTCCGTCAATTTTCCGAGAATTTTCCGAGACTTTTCCGAGAATTTTCCGAGAATTTTCCGGGATTTTTCCGAAAATTTTCCAAGAATTTTCCGAGAATTTTCCGAGAATTTTCCGTCAATTTTCCGAGAATTTTCCAAGAATTTTCCGAGATTTTTCCGAGAATTTTCTGAGAATTTTCCGAGAATTTTCCGACGATTTTCTGAGAATTTTCCGAGAATTTTCCGAGAATTTTCCGTGAATTTTCCGAGAATTTTCCGAGAATTTTCCGAAGATTTATTGAGAATTTTCTGAGAATTTTCCGAGAATTTTCCGAGAATTTTCCGAGAATTTTCCGAGAATTTTCCGAGAATTTTCCGAGAATTTTCCGAGAATTTTCCGAGAATTTTCTGAGAATTTTCCGAGAATTTTCCGAGAATTTTCCGAGAATTTTCCGAGAATTTTCCGTCAATTTTCGGAGAATTTTCCGAGAATTTTCCGAGAATTTTCCGAGAATTTTCCGAGAATTTTCTGAGAATTTTCCGAGAATTTTCCGAGAATTTTCGGAGAATTTTCCGAGATTTTCCCGAGAATTTTCCGAGAATTTTCCGAGAATTTTCCGAGAATTTTCCGAGAATTTTCCGAGAATTTTCCGAGATTTTTCCGAGAATTTTCCGAGAATTTTCCGAGAATTTTCTGAGAATTTTCCGAGAATTTTCCGAGAATTTTCCGAGATTTTCCCGAGAATTTCCCGAGAATTTTCCGAGAATTTTCCGAGAATTTTCCGAGAATTTTCGGAGAATTTTCCGAGAATTTTCCGAGAATTTTCGGAGAATTTTCCGAGATTTTTCCGAGAATTTTCCGAGAATTTTCCGAGAATTTTCCGAGAATTTTCCGAGAATTTTCCGAGAATTTTCCGAGAATTTTCCGAGAATTTTCCGAGAATTTTCCGAGAATTTTCTGAGAATTTTCCGAGAATTTTCCGAGAATTTTCCGAGAATTTTCCGAGAATTTTCCGAGAATTTTCCGAGAATTTTCCGAGAATTTTCCGAGAATTTTCCGTCAATTTTCCGAGAATTTTCTGAGAATTTTCCGGGAATTTTCCGAGAATTTTCCGAGAATTTTCCGAGAATTTTCCGAGAATTTTCCGAGAATTTTCCGAGAATTTTCCGAGAATTTTCTGAGAATTTTCCGAGAATTTTCCGAGAATTTTCCGAGAATTTTCCGAGAATTTTCCGAGAATTTTCCGAGAATTTTCCGAGAATTTTCCGTCAATTTTCCGAGAATTTTCCGAGAATTTTCCGAGAATTTTCCGAGAATTTTCCGAGAATTTTCCGAGAATTTTCCGAGAATTTTCCGAGAATTTTCCGAGAATTTTCCGAGATTTTCCCGAGAATTTTCCGAGAATTTTCCGAGAATTTTCCGAGAATTTTCCGAGAATTTTCCGAGAATTTTCCGAGATTTTTCCGAGAATTTTCCGAGAATTTTCCGAGAATTTTCTGAGAATTTTCCGAGAATTTTCCGAGAATTTTCAGAGATTTTCCCGAGAATTTCCCGAGAATTTTCCGAGAATTTTCCGAGATTTTTCCGAGAATTTTCCGAGAATTTTGCGAGAATTTTCCGAGAATTTTCCGTCAATTTTCCGAGAATTTTCCGAGAATTTTCCGAGAATTTTCCGAGAATTTTCGGAGAATTTTCCGAGAATTTTCCGAGAATTTTCCGAGAATTTTCCGAGAATTTTCCGAGAATTTTCCGGGAATTTTCCGAGAATTTTCTGAGAATTTTCCGAGAATTTTCCGAGAATTTTCCGAGAATTTTCCGAGAATTTTCCGAGATTTTTCCGAGAATTTTCCGAGAATTTTGCGAGAATTTTCCGAGAATTTTCCGTCAATTTTCCGAGAATTTTCCGAGAATTTTCCGAGAATTTTCCGAGAATTTTCGGAGAATTTTCCGAGAATTTTCCGAGAATTTTCCGAGAATTTTCCGAGAATTTTCCGAGAATTTTCCGGGAATTTTCCGAGAATTTTCTGAGAATTTTCCGAGAATTTTCCGAGAATTTTCCGAGAATTTTCCGAGAATTTTCCGAGAATTTTCCGTCAATTTTGCGAGAATTTTCCGAGAATTTTCCGAGAATTTTCCGAGATTTTCCCGAGAATTTTCGGAGAATTTTCCGAGAATTTTCCGAGAATTTTCCGAGAATTTTCCGAGAATTTTCCCAGAATTTTCCGAGAATTTTCCGAGAATTTTCCGAGAATTTTCCGTCAATTTTCAGAGAATTTTCCGAGAATTTTCCGAGAATTTCCGTCAATTTTCCGAGAATTTTCCGAGAATTTTCCGAGAATTTTCCGAGAATTTTCCGTCAATTTTCCGAGAATTTTCCGAGAATTTTCCGAGAATTTTCTGAGAATTTTCCGAGAATTTTCCGAGAATTTTCCGAGAATTTTCCGAGAATTTTCCGAGAATTTTCCGAGAATTTTCCGAGAATTTCCGAGAATTTTCCGAGAATTTTCTGAGAATTTTCCGAGAATTTTCCGAGAATTTTCCGAGATTTTCCCGAGAATTTTCCGAGAATTTTCCGAGAATTTTCCGAGAATTTTCCGAGAATTTTCCGAGAATTTTCCCAGAATTTTCCGAGAATTTTCCGAGAATTTTCCGAGAATTTTCCGTCAATTTTCCGAGAATTTTCCGTCAATTTTCCGAGAATTTTCCGAGAATTTTCCGAGAATTTTCCGTCAATTTTCCGAGAATTTTCCGAGAATTTTCCGAGAATTTTCCGAGAATTTTCGGAGAATTTTCCGAGAATTTTCCGAGAATTTTCCGAGAATTTTCTGAGAATTTTCCGAGAATTTTCCGAGAATTTTCCGAGAATTTTCCGAGAATTTTCCGAGAATTTTCCGAGAATTTTCCGAGAATTTTCCGAGAATTTTCCGTCAATTTTCCGAGAATTTTCCGAGAATTTTCCGAGAATTTTCCGAGAATTTTCCGAGAATTTTCCGCGAATTTTCCGAGAATTTCCGAGAATTTTCCGAGAATTTTCTGAGAATTTTCCGAGAATTTTCCGAGAATTTTCCGAGATTTTCCCGAGAATTTTCGGAGAATTTTCCGAGAATTTTCCGAGAATTTTCCGAGAATTTTCCGAGAATTTTCCCAGAATTTTCCCAGAATTTTCCGAGAATTTTCCGAGAATTTTCCGTCAATTTTCCGAGAATTTTCCGAGAATTTTCCGAGAATTTTCCGTCAATTTTCCGAGAATTTTCCGAGAATTTTCCGAGAATTTTCCGAGAATTTTCGAAGAATTTTCCGAGAATTTTCCGAGAATTTTCCGAGAATTTTCCGAGAATTTTCCAAGAATTTTCCGAGAATTTTCCGAGAATTTTCCGAGAATTTTCCGAGAATTTTCCAAGAATTTTCTGGGAATTTTCCGAGAATTTTCTGAGAATTTTCCGAGAATTTTCCGAGAATTTTCCGAGAATTTTCCGAGAATTTTCCGAGAATTTTCCGGGAATTTTCCGAGAATTTTCTGAGAATTTTCCGAGAATTTTCCGAGAATTTTCCGAGAATTTTCCGAGAATTTTCCGAGAATTTTCCGTCAATTTTGCGAGAATTTTCCGAGAATTTTCCGAGAATTTTCCGAGATTTTCCCGAGAATTTTCCGAGAATTTTCCGAGAATTTTCCGAGAATTTTCCGAGAATTTTCCGAGAATTTTCCCAGAATTTTCCGAGAATTTTCCGAGAATTTTCCGAGAATTTTCCGTCAATTTTCCGAGAATTTTCCGAGAATTTTCCGAGAATTTTCCGTCAATTTTCCGAGAATTTTCCGAGAATTTTCCGAGAATTTTCCGAGAATTTTCGGAGAATTTTCCGAGAATTTTCCGAGAATTTTCCGAGAATTTTCTGAGCATTTTCCGAGAATTTTCCGAGAATTTTCCGAGAATTTTCCGAGAATTTTCCGAGAATTTTCCGAGAATTTTCCGAGAATTTTCCGAGAATTTTCCGTCAATTTTCCGAGAATTTTCCGAGAATTTTCCGAGAATTTTCCGAGAATTTTCCGAGAATTTTCCGAGAATTTTCCGAGAATTTTCCGAGAATTTTCCGAGAATTTTCCGAGAATTTTCTGAGAATTTTCCGAGAATTTTCCGAGAATTTTCCGAGATTTTCCCGAGAATTTTCCGAGAATTTTCCGAGAATTTTCCGAGAATTTTCCGAGAATTTTCCGAGAATTTTCCCAGAATTTTCCGAGAATTTTCCGAGAATTTTCCGAGAATTTTCCGTCAATTTTCCGAGAATTTTCCGAGAATTTTCCGAGAATTTTCCGTCAATTTTCCAAGAATTTTCCGAGAATTTTCCGAGAATTTTCCGAGAATTTTCGGAGAATTTTCCGAGAATTTTCCGAGAATTTTCCGAGAATTTTCTGAGAATTTTCCGAGAATTTTCCAAGAATTTTCTGGGAATTTTCCGAGAATTTTCTGAGAATTTTCCGAGAATTTTCCGAGAATTTTCCGAGAATTTTCCGAGAATTTTCGGGGAATTTTCCGAGAATTTTCTGAGAATTTTCCGAGAATTTTCCGAGAATTTTCCAAGAATATTCCGAGAATTTTCCGAGAATTTTCCGAGAATTTTCCGAGAATTTTCCGTCAATTTTCCGAGAATTTTCCGAGAATTTTCCGAGAATTTTCCGTCAATTTTCCGAGAATTTTCCGAGACTTTTCCGAGAATTTTCCGAGAATTTTCCGAGATTTTTCCGAAAATTTTCCAAGAATTTTCCGAGAATTTTCCGAGAATTTTCCGTCAATTTTCCGAGAATTTTCCAAGAATTTTCCGAGATTTTTCCGAGAATTTTCTGAGAATTTTCCGAGAATTTTCCGACGATTTTCTGAGAATTTTCCGAGAATTTTCCGAGAATTTTCCGTGAATTTTCCGAGAATTTTCCGAGAATTTTCCGAAGATTTATTGAGAATTTTCTGAGAATTTTCCGAGAATTTTCCGAGAATTTTCCGAGAATTTTCCGAGAATTTTCCGAGAATTTTCCGAGAATTTTCCGAGAATTTTCCGAGAATTTTCTGAGAATTTTCCGAGAATTTTCCGAGAATTTTCCGAGAATTTTCCGAGAATTTTCCGTCAATTTTCGGAGAATTTTCCGAGAATTTTCCGAGAATTTTCCGAGAATTTTCCGAGAATTTTCTGAGAATTTTCCGAGAATTTTCCGAGAATTTTCGGAGAATTTTCCGAGAATTTTCCAAGAATTTTCCGAGAATTTTCCGAGAATTTTCCGTCAATTTTCCGAGAATTTTCCAAGAATTTTCCGAGATTTTTCCGAGAATTTTCTGAGAATTTTCCGAGAATTTTCCGACGATTTTCTGAGAATTTTCCGAGAATTTTCCGAGAATTTTCCGTGAATTTTCCGAGAATTTTCCGAGAATTTTCCGAAGATTTATTGAGAATTTTCTGAGAATTTTCCGAGAATTTTCCGAGAATTTTCCGAGAATTTTCCGAGAATTTTCCGAGAATTTTCCGAGAATTTTCCGAGAATTTTCCGAGAATTTTCTGAGAATTTTCCGAGAATTTTCCGAGAATTTTCCGAGAATTTTCCGAGAATTTTCCGTCAATTTTCGGAGAATTTTCCGAGAATTTTCCGAGAATTTTCCGAGAATTTTCCGAGAATTTTCTGAGAATTTTCCGAGAATTTTCCGAGAATTTTCGGAGAATTTTCCGAGAATTTTCCGAGAATTTTCCGAGAATTTTCCGAGATTTTCCCGAGAATTTTCCGAGAATTTTCCGAGAATTTTGCGAGAATTTTCCGAGAATTTTCCGAGAATTTTCCGAGATTTTTCCGAGAATTTTCCGAGAATTTTCCGAGAATTTTCTGAGAATTTTCCGAGAATTTTCCGAGAATTTTCCGAGATTTTCCCGAGAATTTCCCGAGAATTTTCCGAGAATTTTCCGAGAATTTTCCGAGAATTTTCGGAGAATTTTCCGAGAATTTTCCGAGAATTTTCGGAGAATTTTCCGAGAATTTTCCGAGAATTTTCCGAGAATTTTCCGAGAATTTTCCGAGAATTTTCCGAGAATTTTCCGAGAATTTTCCGAGAATTTTCCGAGAATTTTCCGAGAATTTTCCGAGAATTTTCCGAGAATTTTCTGAGAATTTTCCGAGAATTTTCCGAGAATTTTCGGAGAATTTTCCGAGAATTTTCCGAGAATTTTCCGAGAATTTTCCGAGAATTTTCCGAGAATTTTCCGTCAATTTTCCGAGAATTTTCTGAGAATTTTCCGGGAATTTTCCGAGAATTTTCCGAGAATTTTCCGAGAATTTTCCGAGAATTTTCCGAGAATTTTCCGAGAATTTTCCGAGAATTTTCTGAGAATTTTCCGAGAATTTTCCGAGAATTTTCCGAGAATTTTCCGAGAATTTTCCGAGAATTTTCCGAGAATTTTCCGTCAATTTTCCGAGAATTTTCCGAGAATTTTCCGGGAATTTTCCGAGAATTTTCCGAGAATTTTCCGAGAATTTTCCGAGAATTTTCCGAGAATTTTCCGAGAATTTTCCGAGAATTTTCGGAGAATTTTCCGAGAATTTTCCGAGAATTTTCCGAGATTTTCCCGAGAATTTTCCGAGAATTTTCCGAGAATTTTCCGAGAATTTTCCGAGAATTTTCCGAGAATTTTCCCAGAATTTTCCGAGAATTTTCCGAGAATTTTCCGAGAATTTTCCGTCAATTTTCCGAGAATTTTCCGAGAATTTTCCGAGAATTTTCCGTCAATTTTCCGAGAATTTTCCGAGAATTTTCCGAGAATTTTCCGAGAATTTTCCGAGAATTTTCCGAGAATTTTCCGAGAATTTTCCGAGAATTTTCCGAGAATTTTCCGAGATTTTCCCGAGAATTTTCCGAGAATTTTCCGAGAATTTTCCGAGAATTTTCCGAGAATTTTCCGAGATTTTTCCGAGAATTTTCCGAGAATTTTCTGATAATTTTCCGAGAATTTTCCGAGAATTTTCAGAGATTTTCCCGAGAATTTTCCGAGAATTTTCCGAGAATTTTCCGAGAATTTTCCGAGAATTTTCCGAGATTTTTCCGAGAATTTTCCGTCAATTTTCCGAGAATTTTCCGAGAATTTTCCGAGAATTTTCCGAGAATTTTCCGAGAATTTTCCGAGAATTTTCCGAGAATTTTCCGAGAATTTTCCGAGATTTTTCCGAGAATTTTCCGAGAATTTTCCGAGAATTTTCTGAGAATTTTCCGAGAATTTTCCGAGAATTTTCAGAGATTTTCCCGAGAATTTCCCGAGAATTTTCCGAGAATTTTCCGAGAATTTTCCGAGATTTTTTCCGAGAATTTTTCCGAGAATTTTCCGAGAATTTTCCGAGAATTTTCCGTCAATTTTCCGAGAATTTTCCGAGAATTTTCCGAGAATTTTCCGAGATTTTCCCGAGAATTTTCCGAGAATTTTCCGAGAATTTTCCGAGAATTTTCCGAGAATTTTCCGAGATTTTTCCGAGAATTTTCCGAGAATTTTCCGAGAATTTTCTGAGAATTTTCCGAGAATTTTCCGAGAATTTTCAGAGATTTTCCCGAGAATTTCCCGAGAATTTTCCGAGAATTTTCCGAGAATTTTCCGAGATTTTTTCCGAGAATTTTTCCGAGAATTTTCCGAGAATTTTCCGAGAATTTTCCGTCAATTTTCCGAGAATTTTCCGAGAATTTTCCGAGAATTTTCCGAGAATTTTCCGAGAATTTTCCGAGAATTTTCCGAGAATTTTCCGAGAATTTTCCGAGAATTTTCCGAGAATGTTCCGAGAATTTTCCGAGAATTTTCCGAGAATTTTGCGAGAATTTTCCGAGAATTTTCCGTCAATTTTCCGAGAATTTTCCGAGAATTTTCCGAGAATTTTCCGAGAATTTTCCGAGAATTTTCCGAGAATTTTCCGAGAATTTTCCGAGAATTTTCCGAGAATTTTCCGAGATTTTCCCGAGAATTTTCAGAGAATTTTCCGAGAATTTTCCGAGAATTTTCCGAGAATTTTCCGAGAATTTTCCGAGATTTTTCCGAGAATTTTCCGAGAATTTTCCGAGAATTTTCTGAGAATTTTCCGAGAATTTTCCGAGAATTTTCCGAGATTTTCCCGAGAATTTCCCGAGAATTTTCCGAGAATTTTCCGAGAATTTTCCGAGGATTTTCCGAGAATTTTCCGAGAATTTTCCGAGAATTTTCCGAGAATTTTCCGAGAATTTTCCGTGATTTTTCCGAGAATTTTCCGAGAATTTTCCGAGAATTTTCTGAGAATTTTCCGAGAATTTTCCGAGAATTTTCCGAGATTTTCCCGAGAATTTCCCGAGAATTTTCCGAGAATTTTCCGAGAATTTTCCGAGAATTTTCCGAGAATTTTTCCGAGAATTTTCCGGGAATTTTCCGAGAATTTTCCGAGAATTTTCCGAGAATTTTCCGAGAATTTTCCGAGAATTTTCCGAGAATTTTCCGAGAATTTTCCGGGAATTTTCCGAGAATTTTCCGAGAATTTTCCGAGAATTTTCCGAGAATTTTCCGAGAATTTTCCGAGAATTTTCCGAGAATTTTCTGAGAATTTTCCGAGAATTTTCCGAGAATTTTCCGAGATTTTCCCGAGAATTTTCCGAGAATTTTCCGAGAATTTTCCGAGAATTTTCCGAGAATTTTCCGAGAATTTTCCCAGAATTTTCCGAGAATTTTCCGAGAATTTTCCGAGAATTTTCCGTCAATTTTCCGAGAATTTTCCGAGAATTTTCCGAGAATTTTCCGTCAATTTTCCGAGACTTTTCCGAGAATTTTCCGAGAATTTTCCGAGAATTTTCCGAGAATTTTCCGAGAATTTTCCGAGAATTTTCCGAGAATTTTCCGAGAATTTTCCGAGATTTTCCCGAGAATTTTCCGAGAATTTTCCGAGAATTTTCCGAGAATTTTCTGAGAATTTTCCGAGAATTTTCCGAGAATTTTCCGAGAATTTTCCGAGAATTTTCCGAGAATTTTCCGAGAATTTTCCGAGAATTTTCCGAGAATTTTCCGTCAATTTTCCGAGAATTTTCTGAGAATTTTCCGGGAATTTTCCGAGAATTTTCCGAGAATTTTCCGAGAATTTTCCGAGAATTTTCCGAGAATTTTCCGAGAATTTTCCGAGAATTTTCTGAGAATTTTCCGAGAATTTTCCGAGAATTTTCCGAGAATTTTCCGAGAATTTTCCGAGAATTTTCCGAGAATTTTCCGTCAATTTTCCGAGAATTTTCCGAGAATTTTCCGGGAATTTTCCGAGAATTTTCCGAGAATTTTCCGAGAATTTTCCGAGAATTTTCCGAGAATTTTCCGAGAATTTTCCGAGAATTTTCTGAGAATTTTCCGAGAATTTTCCGAGAATTTTCCGAGATTTTCCCGAGAATTTTCCGAGAATTTTCCGAGAATTTTCCGAGAATTTTCCGCGAATTTTCCGAGAATTTTCCCAGAATTTTCCGAGAATTTTCCGAGAATTTTCCGAGAATTTTCCGTCAATTTTCCGAGAATTTTCCGAGAATTTTCCGAGAATTTTCCGTCAATTTTCCGAGAATTTTCCGAGAATTTTCCGAGAATTTTCCGAAAATTTTCCGAGAATTTTCCGAGAATTTTCCGAGAATTTTCCGAGAATTTTCCGAGAATTTTCCGAGATTTTCCCGAGAATTTTCCGAGAATTTTCCGAGAATTTTCCGAGAATTTTCCGAGAATTTTCCGAGATTTTTCCGAGAATTTTCCGAGAATTTTCCGAGAATTTTCTGAGAATTTTCCGAGAATTTTCCGAGAATTTTCAGAGATTTTCCCGAGAATTTCCCGAGAATTTTCCGAGAATTTTCCGAGAATTTTCCGAAATTTTTTCCGAGAATTTTTCCGAGAATTTTCCGAGAATTTTCCGAGAATTTTCCGTCAATTTTCCGAGAATTTTCCGAGAATTTTCCGAGAATTTTCCGAGAATTTTCCGAGAATTTTCCGAGAATTTTCCGAGAATTTTCCGAGAATTTTCCGAGAATTTTCCGAGAATGTTCCGAGAATTTTCCGAGAATTTTCCGAGAATTTTGCGAGAATTTTCCGAGAATTTTCCGTCAATTTTCCGAGAATTTTCCGAGAATTTTCCGAGAATTTTCCGAGAATTTTCCGAGAATTTTCCGAGAATTTTCCGAGAATTTTCCGAGAATTTTCCGAGAATTTTCCGAGATTTTCCCGAGAATTTTCAGAGAATTTTCCGAGAATTTTCCGAGAATTTTCCGAGAATTTTCCGAGAATTTTCCGAGATTTTTCCGAGAATTTTCCGAGAATTTTCCGAGAATTTTCTGAGAATTTTCCGAGAATTTTCCGAGAATTTTCCGAGATTTTCCCGAGAATTTCCCGAGAATTTTCCGAGAATTTTCCGAGAATTTTCCGAGGATTTTCCGAGAATTTTCCGAGAATTTTCCGAGAATTTTCCGAGAATTTTCCGAGAATTTTCCGTGATTTTTCCGAGAATTTTCCGAGAATTTTCCGAGAATTTTCTGAGAATTTTCCGAGAATTTTCCGAGAATTTTCCGAGATTTTCCCGAGAATTTCCCGAGAATTTTCCGAGAATTTTCCGAGAATTTTCCGAGAATTTTCCGAGAATTTTTCCGAGAATTTTCCGGGAATTTTCCGAGAATTTTCCGAGAATTTTCCGAGAATTTTCCGAGAATTTTCCGAGAATTTTCCGAGAATTTTCCGAGAATTTTCCGGGAATTTTCCGAGAATTTTCCGAGAATTTTCCGAGAATTTTCCGAGAATTTTCCGAGAATTTTCCGAGAATTTTCCGAGAATTTTCTGAGAATTTTCCGAGAATTTTCCGAGAATTTTCCGAGATTTTCCCGAGAATTTTCCGAGAATTTTCCGAGAATTTTCCGAGAATTTTCCGAGAATTTTCCGAGAATTTTCCCAGAATTTTCCGAGAATTTTCCGAGAATTTTCCGAGAATTTTCCGTCAATTTTCCGAGAATTTTCCGAGAATTTTCCGAGAATTTTCCGTCAATTTTCCGAGACTTTTCCGAGAATTTTCCGAGAATTTTCCGAGAATTTTCCGAGAATTTTCCGAGAATTTTCCGAGAATTTTCCGAGAATTTTCCGAGAATTTTCCGAGATTTTCCCGAGAATTTTCCGAGAATTTTCCGAGAATTTTCCGAGAATTTTCCGAGAATTTTCCGAGAATTTTCCGAGATTTTTCCGAGAATTTTCCGAGAATTTTCCGAGAATTTTCTGAGAATTTTCCGAGAATTTTCCGAGAATTTTCCGAGATTTTCCCGAGAATTTCCCGAGAATTTTCCGAGAATTTTCCGAGAATTTTCCGAGATTTTTTCCGAGAATTTTTCCGAGAATTTTCCGAGAATTTTCCGAGAATTTTCCGTCAATTTTCCGAGAATTTTCCGAGAATTTTCCGAGAATTTTCCGAGAATTTTCCGAGAATTTTCCGAGAATTTTCCGAGAATTTTCCGAGAATTTTCCGAGAATTTTCCGAGAATGTTCCGAGAATTTTCCGAGAATTTTCCGAGAATTTTGCGAGAATTTTCCGAGAATTTTCCGTCAATTTTCCGAGAATTTTCCGAGAATTTTCCGAGAATTTTCCGAGAATTTTCCGAGAATTTTCCGAGAATTTTCCGAGAATTTTCCGAGAATTTTCCGAGAATTTTCCGAGATTTTCCCGAGAATTTTCAGAGAATTTTCCGAGAATTTTCCGAGAATTTTCCGAGAATTTTCCGAGAATTTTCCGAGATTTTTCCGAGAATTTTCGGAGAATTTTCCGAGAATTTTCTGAGAATTTTCCGAGAATTTTCCGAGAATTTTCCGAGATTTTCCCGAGAATTTCCCGAGAATTTTCCGAGAATTTTCCGAGAATTTTCCGAGAATTTTCCGAGAATTTTCCGAGAATTTTCCGAGAATTTTCCGAGAATTTTCCGAGAATTTTCCGTGATTTTTCCGAGAATTTTCCGAGAATTTTCCGAGAATTTTCTGAGAATTTTCCGAGAATTTTCCGAGAATTTTCCGAGATTTTCCCGAGAATTTCCCGAGAATTTTCCGAGAATTTTCCGAGAATTTTCCGAGAATTTTCCGAGAACTTTTCCGAGAATTTTCCGAGAATTTTCCGAGAATTTTCCGAGAATTTTCCGAGAATTTTCCGAGAATTTTCCGAGAATTTTCCGAGAATTTTCCGAGAATTTTCCGAGAATTTTCCGAGAATTTTCCGAGAATTTGCCGAGAATTTTCCGAGAATTTTCCGAGAATTTTCCGAGAATTTTCCGTCAATTTTCCGTCAATTTTCCGAGAATTTTCTGAGAATTTTCCGAGAATTTTCCGAGAATTTTCCGAGATTTTCCCGAGAATTTTCCGAGAATTTTCCGAGAATTTTCCGAGAATTTTCCGAGAATTTTCCGAGAATTTTCCCAGAATTTTCCGAGAATTTTCCGAGAATTTTCCGAGAATTTTCCGTCAATTTTCCGAGAATTTTCCGAGAATTTTCCGAGAATTTTCCGTCAATTTTCCGAGAATTTTCCGAGAATTTTCCGAGAATTTTCCGAGAATGTTCCGAGAATTTTCCGAGAATTTTCCGAGAATTTTGCGAGAATTTTCCGAGAATTTTCCGTCAATTTTCCGAGAATTTTCCGAGAATTTTCCGAGAATTTTCCGAGAATTTTCCGAGAATTTTCCGAGAATTTTCCGAGAATTTTCCGAGAATTTTCCGAGAATTTTCCGAGATTTTCCCGAGAATTTTCAGAGAATTTTCCGAGAATTTTCCGAGAATTTTCCGAGAATTTTCCGAGAATTTTCCGAGATTTTTCCGAGAATTTTCCGAGAATTTTCCGAGAATTTTCTGAGAATTTTCCGAGAATTTTCCGAGAATTTTCCGAGATTTTCCCGAGAATTTCCCGAGAATTTTCCGAGAATTTTCCGAGAATTTTCCGAGAATTTTCCGAGAATTTTCCGAGAATTTTCCGAGAATTTTCCGAGAATTTTCCGTGATTTTTCCGAGAATTTTCCGAGAATTTTCCGAGAATTTTCTGAGAATTTTCCGAGAATTTTCCGAGAATTTTCCGAGATTTTCCCGAGAATTTCCCGAGAATTTTCCGAGAATTTTCCGAGAATTTTCCGAGAATTTTCCGAGAATTTTTCCGAGAATTTTCCGGGAATTTTCCGAGAATTTTCCGAGAATTTTCCGAGAATTTTCCGAGAATTTTCCAGGAATTTTCCGAGAATTTTCCGAGAATTTTCCGGGAATTTTCCGAGAATTTTCCGAGAATTTTCCGAGAATTTTCCGAGAATTTTCCGAGAATTTTCCGAGAATTTTCCGAGAATTTTCCGAGATTTTCCCGAGAATTTTCCGAGAATTTTCCGAGAATTTTCCGAGAATTTTCCGAGAATTTTCCGAGAATTTTCCCAGAATTTTCCGAGAATTTTCCGAGAATTTTCCGAGAATTTTCCGTCAATTTTCCGAGAATTTTCCGAGAATTTTCCGAGAATTTTCCGTCAATTTTCCGAGAATTTTCCGAGAATTTTCCGAGAATTTTCCGAGAATTTTCCGAGAATTTTCCGAGAATTTTCCGAGAATTTTTCCGAGAATTTTCCGAGAATTTTCCGAGATTTTCCCGAGAATTTTCCGAGAATTTTCCGAGAATTTTCCGAGAATTTTCCGAGAATTTTCCGAGAATTTTCCGAGATTTTTCCGAGAATTTTCCGAGAATTTTCCGAGAATTTTCTGAGAATTTTCCGAGAATTTTCCGAGAATTTTCCGAGATTTTCCCGAGAATTTCCCGAGAATTTTCCGAGAATTTTCCGAGAATTTTCCGAGATTTTTTCCGAGAATTTTTCCGGGAATTTTCCGAGAATTTTCCGAGAATTTTCCGTCAATTTTCCGAGAATTTTCCGAGAATTTTCCGAGAATTTTCCGAGAATTTTCCGAGAATTTTCCGAGAATTTTCCGAGAATTTTCCGAGAATTTTCGGAGAATTTTCCGAGAATGTTCCGAGAATTTTCCGAGAATTTTCCGAGAATTTTGCGAGAATTTTCCGAGAATTTTCCGTCAATTTTCCGAGAAATTTCCGAGAATTTTCCGAGAATTTTCCGAGAATTTTCCGAGAATTTTCCGAGAATTTTCCGAGAATTTTCCGAGAATTTTCCGAGAATTTTCCGAGATTTTCCCGAGAATTTTCAGAGAATTTTCCGAGAATTTTCCGAGAATTTTCCGAGAATTTTCCGAGAATTTTCCGAGATTTTTCCGAGAATTTTCTGAGAATTTTCCGAGAATTTTCTGAGAATTTTCCGAGAATTTTCCGAGAATTTTCCGAGATTTTCCCGAGAATTTCCCGAAAATTTTCCGAGAATTTTCCGAGAATTTTCCGAGAATTTTCCGAGAATTTTCCGAGAATTTTCCGAGATTTTTCCGAGAATTTTCCGAGAATTTTCCGTGATTTTTCCGAGAATTTTCCGAGAATTTTCCGAGAATTTTCTGAGAATTTTCCGAGAATTTTCCGAGAATTTTCCGAGATTTTCCCGAGAATTTCCCGAGAATTTTCCGAGAATTTTCCGAGAATTTTCCGAGAATTTTCCGAGAATTTTTCCGAGAATTTTCCGAGAATTTTCCGAGAATTTTCCGAGAATTTTCCGAGAATTTTCCGAGAATTTTCCGAGAATTTTCCGAGAATTTTCTGAGAATTTTCCGAGAATTTTCCGAGAATTTGCCGAGAATTTTCCGAGAATTTTCCGAGAATTTTCCGAGAATTTTCCGTCAATTTTCCGTCAATTTTCCGAGAATTTTCTGAGAATTTTCCGAGAATTTTCCGAGAATTTTCCGAGATTTTCCCGAGAATTTTCCGAGAATTTTCCGAGAATTTTCCGAGAATTTTCCGAGAATTTTCCGAGAATTTTCCCAGAATTTTCCGAGAATTTTCCGAGAATTTTCCGAGAATTTTCCGTCAATTTTCCGAGAATTTTCCGAGAATTTTCCGAGAATTTTCCGTCAATTTTCCGAGAATTTTCCGAGAATTTTCCGAGAATCTTCCGAGAATTTTCCGAGAATTTTCCGAGAATTTTCCGAGAATTTTCCGAGAATTTTCCGTCAATTTTCCGAGAATTTTCCGAGAATTTTCCGAGATTTTCCCGAGAATTTCCCGAGAATTTTCCGAGAATTTTCCGAGAATTTTCCGAGAATTTTCCGAGAATTTTTCCGAGAATTTTCCGAGAATTTTCCGAGAATTTTCCGTCAATTTTCCGAGAATTTTCCGAGAATTTTCCGAGAATTTTCCGAGAATTTTCCGAGAATTTTCCGAGAATTTTCCGAGAATTTTCCGAGAATTTTCCGAGAATTTTCCGAGATTTTCCCGAGAATTTTCCGAGAATTTTCCGAGAATTTTCCGAGAATTTTCCGAGAATTTTCCGAGAATTTTCCGAGATTTTTCCGAGAATTTTCCGAGAATTTTCCGAGAATTTTCTGAGAATTTTCCGAGAATTTTCCGAGAATTTTCCGAGATTTTCCCGAGAATTTCCCGAGAATTTTCCGAGAATTTTCCGAGAATTTTCCGAGATTTTTTCCGAGAATTTTTCCGAGAATTTTCCGAGAATTTTCCGAGAATTTTCCGTCAATTTTCCGAGAATTTTCCGAGAATTTTCCGAGAATTTTCCGAGAATTTTCCGAGAATTTTCCGAGAATTTTCCGAGAATTTTCCGAGAATTTTCCGAGAATTTTCCGAGAATGTTCCGAGAATTTTCCGAGAATTTTCCGAGAATTTTGCGAGAATTTTCCGAGAATTTTCCGTCAATTTTCCGAGAATTTTCCGAGAATTTTCCGAGATTTTCCCGAGAATTTTCAGAGAATTTTCCGAGAATTTTCCGAGAATTTTCCGAGAATTTTCCGAGAATTTTCCGAGATTTTTCCGAGAATTTTCCGAGAATTTTCCGAGAATTTTCTGAGAATTTTCCGAGAATTTTCCGAGAATTTTCCGAGATTTTCCAGAGAATTTCCCGAGAATTTTCCGAGAATTTTCCGAGAATTTTCCGAGAATTTTCCGAGAATTTTTCCGAGAATTTTCCGAGAATTTTCCGAGAATTTTCCGTCAATTTTCCGAGAATTTTCCGAGAATTTTCCGAGAATTTTCCGAGAATTTTCCGAGAATTTTCCGAGAATTTTCCGAGAATTTTCCGAGAATTTTCCGAGAATTTTCCGAGAATGTTCCGAGAATTTTCCGAGAATTTTCCGAGAATTTTGCGAGAATTTTCCGAGAATTTTCCGTCAATTTTCCGAGAATTTTCCGAGAATTTTCCGAGAATTTTCCGAGAATTTTCCGAGAATTTTCCGAGAATTTTCCGAGAATTTTCCGAGAATTTTCCGAGAATTTTCCGAGAATTTTCTGAGAATTTTCCGAGAATTTTCCGAGAATTTTCCGAGATTTTCCCGAGACTTTTCCGAGAATTTTCCGAGAATTTTCCGAGAATTTTCCGAGAATTTTCCGAGAATTTTCCCAGAATTTTCCGAGAATTTTCCGAGAATTTTCCGAGAATTTTCCGTCAATTTTCCGAGAATTTTGCGAGAATTTTCCGAGAATTTTCCGTCAATTTTCCGAGAATTTTCCGAGAATTTTCCGAGAATTTTCCGAGAATTTTCGGAGAATTTTCCGAGAATTTTCCGAGAATTTTCCGAGAATTTTCCGAGAATTTTCCGAGAATTTTCCAAGAATTTTCTGGGAATTTTCCGAGAATTTTCTGAGAATTTTCCGAGAATTTTCCGAGAATTTTCCGAGAATTTTCCGAGAATTTTCCGAGAATTTTCCGGGAATTTTCCGAGAATTTTCTGAGAATTTTCCGAGAATTTTCCGAGAATTTTCCGTCAATTTTGCGAGAATTTTCCGAGAATTTTCCGAGAATTTTCCGAGATTTTCCCGAGAATTTTCGCAGAATTTTCCGAGAATTTTCCGAGAATTTTCTGAGAATTTTCCGAGAATTTTCCCAGAATTTTCCGAGAATTTTCCGAGAATTTTCCGAGAATTTTCCGTCAATTTTCCGAGAATTTTCCGAGAATTTTCCGAGAATTTTCCGTCAATTTTCCGAGAATTTTCCGAGAATTTTCCGAGAATTTTCCGAGAATTTTCCGTCAATTTTCCGAGAATTTTCCGAGAATTTTCCGAGAATTTTCTGGGAATTTTCCGAGAATTTTCCGAGAATTTTCCGAGAATTTTCCGAGAATTTTCCGAGAATTTTCCGAGAATTTTCCGAGAATTTTCCGTCAATTTTCCGAGAATTTTCCGAGAATTTTCCGAGAATTTTCCGAGAATTTTCCGAGAATTTTCCGAGAATTTTCCGAGAATTTTCCGAGAATTTCCGAGAATTTTCCGAGAATTTTCTGAGAATTTTCCGAGAATTTTCCGAGAATTTTCCGAGATTTTCCCGAGAATTTTCCGAGAATTTTCCGAGAATTTTCCGAGAATTTTCCGAGAATTTTCCGAGAATTTTCCCAGAATTTTCCGAGAATTTTCCGAGAATTTTCCGAGAATTTTCCGTCAATTTTCCGAGAATTTTCCGTCAATTTTCCGAGAATTTTCCGAGAATTTTCCGAGAATTTTCCGTCAATTTTCCGAGAATTTTCCGAGAATTTTCCGAGAATTTTCCGAGAATTTTCGGAGAATTTTCCGAGAATTTTCCGAGAATTTTCCGAGAATTTTCTGAGAATTTTCCGAGAATTTTCCGAGAATTTTCCGAGAATTTTCCGAGAATTTTCCGAGAATTTTCCGAGAATTTTCCGAGAATTTTCCGAGAATTTTCCGTCAATTTTCCGAGAATTTTCCGAGAATTTTCCGAGAATTTTCCGAGAATTTTCCGAGAATTTTCCGAGAATTTTCCGAGAATTTCCGAGAATTTTCCGAGAATTTTCTGAGAATTTTCCGAGAATTTTCCGAGAATTTTCCGAGATTTTCCCGAGAATTTTCCGAGAATTTTCCGAGAATTTTCCGAGAATTTTCCGAGAATTTTCCGAGAATTTTCCCAGAATTTTCCCAGAATTTTCCGAGAATTTTCCGAGAATTTTCCGTCAATTTTCCGAGAATTTTCCGAGAATTTTCCGAGAATTTTCCGTCAATTTTCGGAGAATTTTCCGAGAATTTTCCGAGAATTTTCCGAGAATTTTCGGAGAATTTTCCGAGAATTTTCCGAGAATTTTCCGAGAATTTTCCGAGAATTTTCCAAGAATTTTCCGAGAATTTTCCGAGAATTTTCCGAGAATTTTCCGAGAATTTTCCAAGAATTTTCTGGGAATTTTCCGAGAATTTTCTGAGAATTTTCCGAGAATTTTCCGAGAATTTTCCGAGAATTTTCCGAGAATTTTCCGAGAATTTTCCGGGAATTTTCCGAGAATTTTCTGAGAATTTTCCGAGAATTTTCCGAGAATTTTCCGTCAATTTTCGGAGAATTTTCCGAGAATTTTCCGAGAATTTTCCGAGAATTTTCCGAGAATTTTCCGAGAATTTTCCGAGAATTTTCCGAGAATTTTCCGAGAATTTTCCGAGAATTTTCCGTCAATTTTCCGAGAATTTTCCGAGAATTTTCCGAGAATTTTCCGAGAATTTTCCGAGAATTTTCCGAGAATTTTCCGAGAATTTTCCGAGAATTTCCGAGAATTTTCCGAGAATTTTCTGAGAATTTTCCGAGAATTTTCCGAGAATTTTCCGAGATTTTCCCGAGAATTTTCCGAGAATTTTCCGAGAATTTTCCGAGAATTTTCCGAGAATTTTCCGAGAATTTTCCCAGAATTTTCCGAGAATTTTCCGAGAATTTTCCGAGAATTTTCCGTCAATTTTCCGAGAATTTTCCGTCAATTTTCCGAGAATTTTCCGAGAATTTTCCGAGAATTTTCCGTCAATTTTCCGAGAATTTTCCGAGAATTTTCCGAGAATTTTCCGAGAATTTTCGGAGAATTTTCCGAGAATTTTCCGAGAATTTTCCGAGAATTTTCTGAGAATTTTCCGAGAATTTTCCGAGAATTTTCCGAGAATTTTCCGAGAATTTTCCGAGAATTTTCCGAGAATTTTCCGAGAATTTTCCGAGAATTTTCCGAGAATTTTCCGAGAATTTTCTGAGAATTTTCCGAGAATTTTCCGAGAATTTTCCGAGATTTTCCCGAGAATTTTCCGAGAATTTTCCGAGAATTTTCCGAGAATTTTCCGAGAATTTTCCGAGAATTTTCCCAGAATTTTCCGAGAATTTTCCGAGAATTTTCCGAGAATTTTCCGTCAATTTTCCGAGAATTTTGCGAGAATTTTCCGAGAATTTTCCGTCAATTTTCCGAGAATTTTCCGAGAATTTTCCGAGAATTTTCCGAGAATTTTCGGAGAATTTTCCGAGAATTTTCCGTGAATTTTCCGAAATTTTTCCGAGAATTTTCCGAGAATTTTCCAAGAATTTTCTGGGAATTTTCCGAGAATTTTCTGAGAATTTTCCGAGAATTTTCCGAGAATTTTCCGAGAATTTTCCGAGAATTTTCCGAGAATTTTCCGAGAATTTTCCGAGAATTTTCCGAGAATTTTCCGAGAATTTTCCCAGAATTTTCCGAGAATTTTCCGAGAATTTTCCGAGAATTTTCCGAGAATTTTCCGAGAATTTTCCGAGAATTTTCCGAGAATTTTCTGAGAATTTTCCGAGAATTTTCCGAGAATTTTCCGAGATTTTCCCGAGAATTTTCCGAGAAATTTCTGAGAATTTTCCGAGAATTTTCCGAGAATTTTCCGAGAATTTTCCGTCAATTTTCCGAGAATTTTCCGAGAATTTTCCGAGAATTTTCCGAGAATTTTCGGAGAATTTTCCGAGAATTTTCCGAGAATTTTCCGAGAATTTTCTGAGAATTTTCCGAGAATTTTCCGAGAATTTTCCGAGAATTTTCCGAGAATTTTCCGAGAATTTTCCGAGAATTTTCCGAGAATTTTCCGAGAATTTTCCGAGAATTTTCCGAGAATTTTCTGAGAATTTTCCGAGAATTTTCCGAGAATTTTCCGAGATTTTCCCGAGAATTTTCCGAGAATTTTCCGAGAATTTTCCGAGAATTTTCCGAGAATTTTCCGAGAATTTTCCCGGAATTTTCCGAGAATTTTCCGAGAATTTTCCGAGAATTTTCCGTCAATTTTCCGAGAATTTTGCGAGAATTTTCCGAGAATTTTCCGTCAATTTTCCGAGAATTTTCCGAGAATTTTCCGAGAATTTTCCGAGAATTTTCGGAGAATTTTCCGAGAATTTTCCGTGAATTTTCCGAAATTTTTCCGAGAATTTTCCGAGAATTTTCCAAGAATTTTCTGGGAATTTTCCGAGAATTTTCTGAGAATTTTCCGAGAATTTTCCGAGAATTTTCCGAGAATTTTCCGAGAATTTTCCGAGAATTTTCCGGGAATTTTCCGAGAATTTTCTGAGAATTTTCCGAGAATTTTCCGAGAATTTTCCGAGAATTTTCCGAGAATTTTCCGAGAATTTTCCGTCAATTTTGCGAGAATTTTCCGAGAATTTTCCGAGAATTTTCCGAGATTTTCCCGAGAATTTTCGGAGAATTTTCCGAGAATTTTCCGAGAATTTTCCGAGAATTTTCCGAGAATTTTCCCAGAATTTTCCGAGAATTTTCCGAGAATTTTCCGAGAATTTTCCGTCAATTTTCCGAGAATTTTCCGAGAATTTTCCGAGAATTTTCCGTCAATTTTCCGAGAATTTTCCGAGAATTTTCCGAGAATTTTCCGAGAATTTTCCGTCAATTTTCCGACAATTTTCCGAGAATTTTCCGAGAATTTTCTGAGAATTTTCCGAGAATTTTCCGAGAATTTTCCGAGAATTTTCCGAGAATTTTCCGAGAATTTTCCGAGAATTTTCCGAGAATTTTCCGAGAATTTTCCGTCAATTTTCCGAGAATTTTCCGAGAATTTTCCGAGAATTTTCCGAGAATTTTCCGAGAATTTTCCGAGAATTTTCCGAGAATTTTCCGAGAATTTCCGAGAATTTTCCGAGAATTTTCTGAGAATTTTCCGAGAATTTTCCGAGAATTTTCCGAGATTTTCCCGAGAATTTTCCGAGAATTTTCCGAGAATTTTCCGAGAATTTTCCGAGAATTTTCCGAGAATTTTCCCAGAATTTTCCGAGAATTTTCCGAGAATTTTCCGAGAATTTTCCGTCAATTTTCCGAGAATTTTCCGTCAATTTTCCGAGAATTTTCCGAGAATTTTCCGAGAATTTTCCGTCAATTTTCCGAGAATTTTCCGAGAATTTTCCGAGAATTTTCCGAGAATTTTCGGAGAATTTTCCGAGAATTTTCCGAGAATTTTCCGAGAATTTTCTGAGAATTTTCCGAGAATTTTCCGAGAATTTTCCGAGAATTTTCCGAGAATTTTCCGAGAATTTTCCGAGAATTTTCCGAGAATTTTCCGAGAATTTTCCGTCAATTTTCCGAGAATTTTCCGAGAATTTTCCGAGAATTTTCCGAGAATTTTCCGAGAATTTTCCGAGAATTTTCCGAGAATTTCCGAGAATTTTCCGAGAATTTTCTGAGAATTTTCCGAGAATTTTCCGAGAATTTTCCGAGATTTTCCCGAGAATTTTCCGAGAATTTTCCGAGAATTTTCCGAGAATTTTCCGAGAATTTTCCGAGAATTTTCCCAGAATTTTCCCAGAATTTTCCGAGAATTTTCCGAGAATTTTCCGTCAATTTTCCGAGAATTTTCCGAGAATTTTCCGAGAATTTTCCGTCAATTTTCGGAGAATTTTCCGAGAATTTTCCGAGAATTTTCCGAGAATTTTCGGAGAATTTTCCGAGAATTTTCCGAGAATTTTCCGAGAATTTTCCGAGAATTTTCCAAGAATTTTCCGAGAATTTTCCGAGAATTTTCCGAGAATTTTCCGAGAATTTTCCAAGAATTTTCTGGGAATTTTCCGAGAATTTTCTGAGAATTTTCCGAGAATTTTCCGAGAATTTTCCGAGAATTTTCCGAGAATTTTCCGAGAATTTTCCGGGAATTTTCCGAGAATTTTCTGAGAATTTTCCGAGAATTTTCCGAGAATTTTCCGTCAATTTTCGGAGAATTTTCCGAGAATTTTCCGAGAATTTTCCGAGAATTTTCCGAGAATTTTCCGAGAATTTTCCGAGAATTTTCCGAGAATTTTCCGAGAATTTTCCGAGAATTTTCCGTCAATTTTCCGAGAATTTTCCGAGAATTTTCCGAGAATTTTCCGAGAATTTTCCGAGAATTTTCCGAGAATTTTCCGAGAATTTTCCGAGAATTTCCGAGAATTTTCCGAGAATTTTCTGAGAATTTTCCGAGAATTTTCCGAGAATTTTCCGAGATTTTCCCGAGAATTTTCCGAGAATTTTCCGAGAATTTTCCGAGAATTTTCCGAGAATTTTCCGAGAATTTTCCCAGAATTTTCCAAGAATTTTCCGAGAATTTTCCGAGAATTTTCCGTCAATTTTCCGAGAATTTTCCGAGAATTTTCCGAGAATTTTCCGAGAATTTTCCGAGAATTTTCCGAGAATTTTCCGAGAATTTTCCGAGAATTTTCCGAGAATGTTCCGAGAATTTTCCGAGAATTTTCCGAGAATTTTGCGAGAATTTTCCGAGAATTTTCCGTCAATTTTCCGAGAATTTTCCGAGAATTTTCCGAGAATTTTCCGAGAATTTTCCGAGAATTTTCCGAGAATTTTCCGAGAATTTTCCGAGAATTTTCCGAGAATTTTCTGAGAATTTTCCGAGAATTTTCCGAGAATTTTCCGAGATTTTCCCGAGAATTTTCCGAGAATTTTCCGAGAATTTTCCGAGAATTTTCCGAGAATTTTCCGAGAATTTTCCCAGAATTTTCCGAGAATTTTCCGAGAATTTTCCGAGAATTTTCCGTCAATTTTCCGAGAATTTTGCGAGAATTTTCCGAGAATTTTCCGTCAATTTTCCGAGAATTTTCCGAGAATTTTCCGAGAATTTTCCGAGAATTTTCGGAGAATTTTCCGAGAATTTTCCGTGAATTTTCCGAAATTTTTCCGAGAATTTTGCGAGAATTTTCCAAGAATTTTCTGGGAATTTTCCGAGAATTTTCTGAGAATTTTCCGAGAATTTTCCGAGAATTTTCCGAGAATTTTCCGAGAATTTTCCGAGAATTTTCCGGGAATTTTCCGAGAATTTTCTGAGAATTTTCCGAGAATTTTCCGAGAATTTTCCGAGAATTTTCCGAGAATTTTCCGAGAATTTTCCGTCAATTTTGCGAGAATTTTCCGAGAATTTTCCGAGAATTTTCCGAGATTTTCCCGAGAATTTTCGGAGAATTTTCCGAGAATTTTCCGAGAATTTTCCGAGAATTTTCCGAGAATTTTCCCAGAATTTTCCGAGAATTTTCCGAGAATTTTCCGAGAATTTTCCGTCAATTTTCCGAGAATTTTCCGAGAATTTTCCGAGAATTTTCCGTCAATTTTCCGAGAATTTTCCGAGAATTTTCCGAGAATTTTCCGAGAATTTTCCGTCAATTTTCCGAGAATTTTCCGAGAATTTTCCGAGAATTTTCTGAGAATTTTCCGAGAATTTTCCGAGAATTTTCCGAGAATTTTCCGAGAATTTTCCGAGAATTTTCCGAGAATTTTCCGAGAATTTTCCGAGAATTTTCCGTCAATTTTCCGAGAATTTTCCGAGAATTTTCCGAGAATTTTCCGAGAATTTTCCGAGAATTTTCCGAGAATTTTCCGAGAATTTTCCGAGAATTTCCGAGAATTTTCCGAGAATTTTCTGAGAATTTTCCGAGAATTTTCCGAGAATTTTCCGAGATTTTCCCGAGAATTTTCCGAGAATTTTCCGAGAATTTTCCGAGAATTTTCCGAGAATTTTCCGAGAATTTTCCGAGAATTTTCCGAGAATTTCCGAGAATTTTCCGAGAATTTTCTGAGAATTTTCCGAGAATTTTCCGAGAATTTTCCGAGATTTTCCCGAGAATTTTCCGAGAATTTTCCGAGAATTTTCCGAGAATTTTCCGAGAATTTTCCGAGAATTTTCCCAGAATTTTCCCAGAATTTTCCGAGAATTTTCCGAGAATTTTCCGTCAATTTTCCGAGAATTTTCCGAGAATTTTCCGAGAATTTTCCGTCAATTTTCGGAGAATTTTCCGAGAATTTTCGGAGAATTTTCCGAGAATTTTCCGAGAATTTTCCGAGAATTTTCCGAGAATTTTCCAAGAATTTTCCGAGAATTTTCCGAGAATTTTCCGAGAATTTTCCGAGAATTTTCCAAGAATTTTCTGGGAATTTTCCGAGAATTTTCTGAGAATTTTCCGAGAATTTTCCGAGAATTTTCCGAGAATTTTCCGAGAATTTTCCGAGAATTTTCCGGGAATTTTCCGAGAATTTTCTGAGAATTTTCCGAGAATTTTCCGAGAATTTTCCGTCAATTTTCGGAGAATTTTCCGAGAATTTTCCGAGAATTTTCCGAGAATTTTCCGAGAATTTTCCGAGAATTTTCCGAGAATTTTCCGAGAATTTTCCGAGAATTTTCCGAGAATTTTCCGTCAATTTTCCGAGAATTTTCCGAGAATTTTCCGAGAATTTTCCGAGAATTTTCCGAGAATTTTCCGAGAATTTTCCGAGAATTTTCCGAGAATTTCCGAGAATTTTCCGAGAATTTTCTGAGAATTTTCCGAGAATTTTCCGAGAATTTTCCGAGATTTTCCCGAGAATTTTCCGAGAATTTTCCGAGAATTTTCCGAGAATTTTCCGAGAATTTTCCGAGAATTTTCCCAGAATTTTCCGAGAATTTTCCGAGAATTTTCCGAGAATTTTCCGTCAATTTTCCGAGAATTTTCCGAGAATTTTCCGTCAATTTTCCGAGAATTTTCCGAGAATTTTCCGAGAATTTTCCGAGAATTTTCCGTCAATTTTCCGAGAATTTTCCGAGAATTTTCCGAGAATTTTCTGAGAATTTTCCGAGAATTTTCCGAGAATTTTCCGAGAATTTTCCGAGAATTTTCCGAGAATTTTCCGAGAATTTTCCGAGAATTTTCCGAGAATTTTCCGTCAATTTTCCGAGAATTTTCCGAGAATTTTCCGAGAATTTTCCGAGAATTTTCCGAGAATTTTCCGAGAATTTTCCGAGAATTTTCCGAGAATTTCCGAGAATTTTCCGAGAATTTTCTGAGAATTTTCCGAGAATTTTCCGAGAATTTTCCGAGATTTTCCCGAGAATTTTCCGAGAATTTTCCGAGAATTTTCCGAGAATTTTCCGAGAATTTTCCGAGAATTTTCCGAGAATTTTCCGAGAATTTCCGAGAATTTTCCGAGAATTTTCTGAGAATTTTCCGAGAATTTTCCGAGAATTTTCCGAGATTTTCCCGAGAATTTTCCGAGAATTTTCCGAGAATTTTCCGAGAATTTTCCGAGAATTTTCCGAGAATTTTCCCAGAATTTTCCCAGAATTTTCCGAGAATTTTCCGAGAATTTTCCGTCAATTTTCCGAGAATTTTCCGAGAATTTTCCGAGAATTTTCCGTCAATTTTCGGAGAATTTTCCGAGAATTTTCGGAGAATTTTCCGAGAATTTTCCGAGAATTTTCCGAGAATTTTCCGAGAATTTTCCAAGAATTTTCCGAGAATTTTCCGAGAATTTTCCGAGAATTTTCCGAGAATTTTCCAAGAATTTTCTGGGAATTTTCCGAGAATTTTCTGAGAATTTTCCGAGAATTTTCCGAGAATTTTCCGAGAATTTTCCGAGAATTTTCCGAGAATTTTCCGGGAATTTTCCGAGAATTTTCTGAGAATTTTCCGAGAATTTTCCGAGAATTTTCCGTCAATTTTCGGAGAATTTTCCGAGAATTTTCCGAGAATTTTCCGAGAATTTTCCGAGAATTTTCCGAGAATTTTCCGAGAATTTTCCGAGAATTTTCCGAGAATTTTCCGAGAATTTTCCGTCAATTTTCCGAGAATTTTCCGAGAATTTTCCGAGAATTTTCCGAGAATTTTCCGAGAATTTTCCGAGAATTTTCCGAGAATTTTCCGAGAATTTCCGAGAATTTTCCGAGAATTTTCTGAGAATTTTCCGAGAATTTTCCGAGAATTTTCCGAGATTTTCCCGAGAATTTTCCGAGAATTTTCCGAGAATTTTCCGAGAATTTTCCGAGAATTTTCCGAGAATTTTCCCAGAATTTTCCGAGAATTTTCCGAGAATTTTCCGAGAATTTTCCGTCAATTTTCCGAGAATTTTCCGAGAATTTTCCGAGAATTTTCCGAGAATTTTCCGAGAATTTTCCGAGAATTTTCCGAGAATTTTCCGAGAATTTTCCGAGAATGTTCCGAGAATTTTCCGAGAATTTTCCGAGAATTTTGCGAGAATTTTCCGAGAATTTTCCGTCAATTTTCCGAGAATTTTCCGAGAATTTTCCGAGAATTTTCCGAGAATTTTCCGAGAATTTTCCGAGAATTTTCCGAGAATTTTCCGAGAATTTTCCGAGAATTTTCTGAGAATTTTCCGAGAATTTTCCGAGAATTTTCCGAGATTTTCCCGAGAATTTTCCGAGAATTTTCCGAGAATTTTCCGAGAATTTTCCGAGAATTTTCCGAGAATTTTCCCAGAATTTTCCGAGAATTTTCCGAGAATTTTCCGAGAATTTTCCGTCAATTTTCCGAGAATTTTGCGAGAATTTTCCGAGAATTTTCCGTCAATTTTCCGAGAATTTTCCGAGAATTTTCCGAGAATTTTCCGAGAATTTTCGGAGAATTTTCCGAGAATTTTCCGTGAATTTTCCGAAATTTTTCCGAGAATTTTCCGAGAATTTTCCAAGAATTTTCTGGGAATTTTCCGAGAATTTTCTGAGAATTTTCCGAGAATTTTCCGAGAATTTTCCGAGAATTTTCCGAGAATTTTCCGAGAATTTTCCGGGAATTTTCCGAGAATTTTCTGAGAATTTTCCGAGAATTTTCCGAGAATTTTCCGAGAATTTTCCGAGAATTTTCCGAGAATTTTCCGTCAATTTTGCGAGAATTTTCCGAGAATTTTCCGAGAATTTTCCGAGATTTTCCCGAGAATTTTCGGAGAATTTTCCGAGAATTTTCCGAGAATTTTCCGAGAATTTTCCGAGAATTTTCCGAGAATTTTCCGTCAATTTTCCGAGAATTTTCCGAGAATTTTCCGAGAATTTTCCGTCAATTTTCCGAGAATTTTCCGAGAATTTTCCGAGAATTTTCCGAGAATTTTCCGTCAATTTTCCGAGAATTTTCCGAGAATTTTCCGAGAATTTTCCGAGAATTTTCCGAGAATTTTCCGAGAATTTTCCGAGAATTTTCCGAGAATTTTCCGAGAATTTTCCGAGAATTTTCCGAGAATTTTCCGAGAATTTTCCGTCAATTTTCCGAGAATTTTCCGAGAATTTTCCGAGAATTTTCCGAGAATTTTCCGAGAATTTTCCGAGAATTTTCCGAGAATTTTCCGAGAATTTCCGAGAATTTTCCGAGAATTTTCTGAGAATTTTCCGAGAATTTTCCGAGAATTTTCCGAGATTTTCCCGAGAATTTTCCGAGAATTTTCCGAGAATTTTCCGAGAATTTTCCGAGAATTTTCCGAGAATTTTCCCAGAATTTTCCGAGAATTTTCCGAGAATTTTCCGAGAATTTTCCGTCAATTTTCCGAGAATTTTCCGTCAATTTTCCGAGAATTTTCCGAGAATTTTCCGAGAATTTTCCGTCAATTTTCCGAGAATTTTCCGAGAATTTTCCGAGAATTTTCCGAGAATTTTCGGAGAATTTTCCGAGAATTTTCCGAGAATTTTCCGAGAATTTTCTGAGAATTTTCCGAGAATTTTCCGAGAATTTTCCGAGAATTTTCCGAGAATTTTCCGAGAATTTTCCGAGAATTTTCCGAGAATTTTCCGAGAATTTTCCGTCAATTTTCCGAGAATTTTCCGAGAATTTTCCGAGAATTTTCCGAGAATTTTCCGAGAATTTTCCGAGAATTTTCCGAGAATTTCCGAGAATTTTCCGAGAATTTTGTGAGAATTTTCCGAGAATTTTCCGAGAATTTTCCGAGATTTTCCCGAGAATTTTCCGAGAATTTTCCGAGAATTTTCCGAGAATTTTCCGAGAATTTTCCGAGAATTTTCCCAGAATTTTCCCAGAATTTTCCGAGAATTTTCCGAGAATTTTCCGTCAATTTTCCGAGAATTTTCCGAGAATTTTCCGAGAATTTTCCGTCAATTTTCCGCGAATTTTCCGAGAATTTTCCGAGAATTTTCCGAGAATTTTCGGAGAATTTTCCGAGAATTTTCCGAGAATTTTCCGAGAATTTTCCGAGAATTTTCCAAGAATTTTCCGAGAATTTTCCGAGAATTTTCCGAGAATTTTCCGAGAATTTTCCAAGAATTTTCTGGGAATTTTCCGAGAATTTTCCGAGAATTTTCCGAGAATTTTCCGAGAATTTTCCGAGAATTTTCCGAGAATTTTCCGGGAATTTTCCGAGAATTTTCTGAGAATTTTCCGAGAATTTTCCGAGAATTTTCCGAGAATTTTCCGAGAATTTTCCGAGAATTTTCCGTCAATTTTGCGAGAATTTTCCGAGAATTTTCCGAGAATTTTCCGAGATTTTCCCGAGAATTTTCCGAGAATTTTCCGAGAATTTTCCGAGAATTTTCCGAGAATTTTCCGAGAATTTTCCCAGAATTTTCCGAGAATTTTCCGAGAATTTTCCGAGAATTTTCCGTCAACTTTCCGAGAATTTTCCGAGAATTTTCCGAGAATTTTCCGTCAATTTTCCGAGAATTTTCCGAGAATTTTCCGAGAATTTTCCGACAATTTTCGGAGAATTTTCCGAGAATTTTCCGAGAATTTTCCGAGAATTTTCCGAGAATTTTCTGAGCATTTTCCGAGAATTTTCCGAGAATTTTCCGAGAATTTTCCGAGAATTTTCCGAGAATTTTCCGAGAATTTTCCGAGAATTTTCCGTCAATTTTCCGAGAATTTTCCGAGAATTTTCCAAGAATTTTCTGGGAATTTTCCGAGAATTTTCTGAGAATTTTCCGAGAATTTTCCGAGAATTTTCCGAGAATTTTCCGAGAATTTTCCGAGAATTTTCCGGGAATTTTCCGAGAATTTTCTGAGAATTTTCCGAGAATTTTCCGAGAATTTTCCGAGAATTTTCCGAGAATTTTCCGAGAATTTTCCGTCAATTTTGCGAGAATTTTCCGAGAATTTTCCGAGAATTTTCCGAGATTTTCCCGAGAATTTTCCGAGAATTTTCCGAGAATTTTCCGAGAATTTTCCGCGAATTTTCCGAGAATTTTCCCAGACCTTTCCGAGAATTTTCCGAGAATTTTCCGAGAATTTTCCGTCAATTTTCCGAGAATTTTCCGAGAATTTTCCGAGAATTTTCCGTCAATTTTCCGAGAATTTTCCGAGAATTTTCCGAGAATTTTCCGAGAATTTTCGGAGAATTTTCCGAGAATTTTCCGAGAATTTTCCGAGAATTTTCTGAGCATTTTCCGAGAATTTTCCGAGAATTTTCCGAGAATTTTCCGAGAATTTTCCGAGAATTTTCCGAGAATTTTCCGAGAATTTTCCGAGAATTTTCCGTCAATTTTCCGAGAATTTTCCGAGAATTTTCCGAGAATTTTCCGAGAATTTTCCGAGAATTTTCCGAGAATTTTCCGAGAATTTTCCGAGAATTTTCCGAGAATTTTCTGAGAATTTTCCGAGAATTTTCCGAGAATTTTCCGAGATTTTCCCGAGAATTTTCCGAGAATTTTCCGAGAATTTTCCGAGAATTTTCCGAGAATTTTCCGAGAATTTTCCCAGAATTTTCCGAGAATTTTCCGAGAATTTTCCGAGAATTTTCCGTCAATTTTCCGAGAATTTTCCGAGAATTTTCCGAGAATTTTCCGTCAATTTTCCGAGAATTTTCCGAGAATTTTCCGAGAATTTTCCGAGAATTTTCGGAGAATTTTCCGAGAATTTTCCGAGAATTTTCCGAGAATTTTCTGAGAATTTTCCGAGAATTTTCCAAGAATTTTCTGGGAATTTTCCGAGAATTTTCTGAGAATTTTCCGAGAATTTTCCGAGAATTTTCCGAGAATTTTCCGAGAATTTTCGGGGAATTTTCCGAGAATTTTCTGAGAATTTTCCGAGAATTTTCCGAGAATTTTCCAAGAATATTCCGAGAATTTTCCGAGAATTTTCCGAGAATTTTCCGAGAATTTTCCGTCAATTTTCCGAGAATTTTCCGAGAATTTTCCGAGAATTTTCCGTCAATTTTCCGAGAATTTTCCGAGACTTTTCCGAGAATTTTCCGAGAATTCTCCGAGATTTTTCCGAAAATTTTCCAAGAATTGTCCGAGAATTTTCCGAGAATTTTCCGTCAATTTTCCGAGAATTTTCCAAGAATTTTCCGAGATTTTTCCGAGAATTTTCTGAGAATTTTCCGAGAATTTTCCGACGATTTTCTGAGAATTTTCCGAGAATTTTCCGAGAATTTTCCGTGAATTTTCCGAGAATTTTCCGAGAATTTTCCGAAGATTTATTGAGAATTTTCTGAGAATTTTCCGAGAATTTTCCGAGAATTTTCCGAGAATTTTCCGAGAATTTTCCGAGAATTTTCCGAGAATTTTCCGAGAATTTTCCGAGAATTTTCTGAGAATTTTCCGAGAATTTTCCGAGAATTTTCCGAGAATTTTCCGAGAATTTTCCGTCAATTTTCGGAGAATTTTCCGAGAATTTTCCGAGAATTTTCCGAGAATTTTCCGAGAATTTTCTGAGAATTTTCCGAGAATTTTCCGAGAATTTTCGGAGAATTTTCCGAGAATTTTCCGAGAATTTTCCGAGAATTTTCCGAGATTTTCCCGAGAATTTTCCGAGAATTTTCCGAGAATTTTCCGAGAATTTTCCGAGAATTTTCCGAGAATTTTCCGAGATTTTTCCGAGAATTTTCCGAGAATTTTCCGAGAATTTTCTGAGAATTTTCCGAGAATTTTCCGAGAATTTTCCGAGATTTTCCCGAGAATTTCCCGAGAATTTTCCGAGAATTTTCCGAGAATTTTCCGAGAATTTTCGGAGAATTTTCCGAGAATTTTCCGAGAATTTTCCGAGAATTTTCCGAGAATTTTCCGAGAATTTTCCGAGAATTTTCCGAGAATTTTCCGAGAATTTTCCGAGAATTTTCCGAGAATTTTCTGAGAATTTTCCGAGAATTTTCCGAGAATTTTCCGAGAATTTTCCGAGAATTTTCCGAGAATTTTCCGAGAATTTTCCGAGAATTTTCCGAGAATTTTCCGTCAATTTTCCGAGAATTTTCTGAGAATTTTCCGGGAATTTTCCGAGAATTTTCCGAGAATTTTCCGAGAATTTTCCGAGAATTTTCCGAGAATTTTCCGAGAATTTTCCGAGAATTTTCTGAGAATTTTCCGAGAATTTTCCGAGAATTTTCCGAGATTTTCCCGAGAATTTTCCGAGAATTTTCCGAGAATTTTCCGAGAATTTTCCGAGAATTTTCCGAGAATTTTCCCAGAATTTTCCGAGAATTTTCCGAGAATTTTCCGAGAATTTTCCGTCAATTTTCCGAGAATTTTCCGAGAATTTTCCGAGAATTTTCCGTCAATTTTCCGAGAATTTTCCGAGAATTTTCCGAGAATTTTCCGAGAATTTTCCGAGAATTTTCCGAGAATTTTCCGAGAATTTTCCGAGAATTTTCCGAGAATTTTCCGAGATTTTCCCGAGAATTTTCCGAGAATTTTCCGAGAATTTTCCGAGAATTTTCCGAGAATTTTCCGAGAATTTTCCGAGATTTTTCCGAGAATTTTCCGAGAATTTTCCGAGAATTTTCTGAGAATTTTCCGAGAATTTTCCGAGAATTTTCAGAGATTTTCCCGAGAATTTCCCGAGAATTTTCCGAGAATTTTCCGAGATTTTTCCGAGAATTTTCCGAGAATTTTGCGAGAATTTTCCGAGAATTTTCCGTCAATTTTCCGAGAATTTTCCGAGAATTTTCCGAGAATTTTCCGAGAATTTTCGGAGAATTTTCCGAGAATTTTCCGAGAATTTTCCGAGAATTTTCCGAGAATTTTCCGAGAATTTTCCAAGAATTTTCTGGGAATTTTCCGAGAATTTTCTGAGAATTTTCCGAGAATTTTCCGAGAATTTTCCGAGAATTTTCCGAGAATTTTCCGAGAATTTTCCGGGAATTTTCCGAGAATTTTCTGAGAATTTTCCGAGAATTTTCCGAGAATTTTCCGAGAATTTTCCGAGAATTTTCCGAGAATTTTCCGTCAATTTTGCGAGAATTTTCCGAGAATTTTCCGAGAATTTTCCGAGATTTTCCCGAGAATTTTCGGAGAATTTTCCGAGAATTTTCCGAGAATTTTCCGAGAATTTTCCGAGAATTTTCCCAGAATTTTCCGAGAATTTTCCGAGAATTTTCCGAGAATTTTCCGTCAATTTTCCGAGAATTTTCCGAGAATTTTCCGAGAATTTTCCGTCAATTTTCCGAGAATTTTCCGAGAATTTTCCGAGAATTTTCCGTCAATTTTCCGAGAATTTTCCGAGAATTTTCCGAGAATTTTCTGAGAATTTTCCGAGAATTTTCCGAGAATTTTCCGAGAATTTTCCGAGAATTTTCCGAGAATTTTCCGAGAATTTTCCGAGAATTTTCCGAGAATTTTCCGTCAATTTTCCGAGAATTTTCCGAGAATTTTCCGAGAATTTTCCGAGAATTTTCCGAGAATTTTCCGAGAATTTTCCGAGAATTTTCCGAGAATTTCCCAGAATTTTCCGAGAATTTTCTGAGAATTTTCCGAGAATTTTCCGAGAATTTTCCGAGATTTTCCCGAGAATTTTCCGAGAATTTTCCAAGAATTTTCCGAGAATTTTCCGAGAATTTTCCGAGAATTTTCCCAGAATTTTCCGAGAAATTTCCGAGAATTTTTCGAGAATTTTCCGTCAATTTTCCGAGAATTTTCCGTCAATTTTCCGAGAATTTTCCGAGAATTTTCCGAGAATTTTCCGTCAATTTTCCGAGAATTTTCCGAGAACTTTCCGAGAATTTTCCGAGAATTTTCTGACAATTTTCCGAGAATTTTCCGAGAATTTTCCGAGAATTTTCCGAGAATTTTCCGAGAATTTTCCGAGAATTTTCCGAGAATTTTCCGAGAATTTTCCGTCAATTTTCCGAGAATTTTCCGAGAATTTTCCGAGAATTTTCCGAGAATTTTCCGAGAATTTTCCGAGAATTTTCCGAGAATTTCCGAGAATTTTCCGAGAATTTTCTGAGAATTTTCCGAGAATTTTCCGAGAATTTTCCGAGATTTTCCCGAGAATTTTCCGAGAATTTTCCGAGAATTTTCCGAGAATTTTCCGAGAATTTTCCGAGAATTTTCCCAGAATTTTCCCAGAATTTTCCGAGAATTTTCCGAGAATTTTCCGTCAATTTTCCGAGAATTTTCCGAGAATTTTCCGAGAATTTTCCGTCAATTTTCCGAGAATTTTCCGAGAATTTTCCGAGAATTTTCCGAGAATTTTCGGAGAATTTTCCGAGAATTTTCCGAGAATTTTCCGAGAATTTTCCGAGAATTTTCCAAGAATTTTCCGAGAATTTTCCGAGAATTTTCCGAGAATTTTCCGAGAATTTTCCAAGAATTTTCTGGGAATTTTCCGAGAATTTTCTGAGAATTTTCCGAGAATTTTCCGAGAATTTTCCGAGAATTTTCCGAGAATTTTCCGAGAATTTTCCGGGAATTTTCCGAGAATTTTCTGAGAATTTTCCGAGAATTTTCCGAGAATTTTCCGAGAATTTTCCGACAATTTTCCGAGAATTTTCCGTCAATTTTGCGAGAATTTTCCGAGAATTTTCCGAGAATTTTCCGAGATTTTCCCGAGAATTTTCCGAGAATTTTCCGAGAATTTTCCGAGAATTTTCCGAGAATTTTCCGAGAATTTTCCCAGAATTTTCCGAGAATTTTCCGAGAATTTTCCGAGAATTTTCCGAGAATTTTCGGAGAATTTCCGAGAATTTTCCGAGAATTTTCTGAGAATTTTCCGAGAATTTTCCGAGAATTTTCCGAGATTTTCCCGAGAATTTTCCGAGAATTTTCCGAGAATTTTCCGAGAATTTTCCGAGAATTTTCCGAGAATTTTCCCAGAATTTTCCCAGAATTTTCCGAGAATTTTCCGAGAATTTTCCGTCAATTTTCCGAGAATTTTCCGAGAATTTTCCGAGAATTTTCCGTCAATTTTCCGAGAATTTTCCGAGAATTTTCCGAGAATTTTCCGAGAATTTTCGGAGAATTTTCCGAGAATTTTCCGAGAATTTTCCGAGAATTTTCTGAGCATTTTCCGAGAATTTTCCGAGAATTTTCCGAGAATTTTCCGAGAATTTTCCGAGAATTTTCCGAGAATTTTCCGAGAATTTTCCTAGAATTTTCCGTCAATTTTCCGAGAATTTTCCGAGAATTTTCCGAGAATTTTCCGTCAATTTTGCGAGAATTTTCCGAGAATTTTCCGAGAATTTTCCGAGATTTTCCCGAGAATTTTCCGAGAATTTTCCGAGAATTTTCCGAGAATTTTCCGAGAATTTTCCGAGAATTTTCCCAGAATTTTCCGAGAATTTTCCGAGAATTTTCCGAGATTTTTCCGTCAATTTTCCGAGAATTTTCCGAGAATTTTCCGAGAATTTTCCGTCAATTTTCCGAGAATTTTCCGAGAATTTTCCGAGAATTTTCCGAGAATTTTCGGAGAATTTTCCGAGAATTTTCCGAGAATTTTCCGAGAATTTTCTGAGCATTTTCCGAGAATTTTCCGAGAATTTTCCGAGAATTTTCCGAGAATTTTCCGAGAATTTTCCGAGAATTTTCCGAGAATTTTCCTAGAATTTTCCGTCAATTTTCCGAGAATTTTCCGAAAATTTTCCGAGAATTTTCCGAGAATTTTCTGAGAATTTTCCGAGAATTTTCCGAGAATTTTCCGAGATTTTCCCGAGAATTTTCCGAGAATTTTCCGAGAATTTTCCGAGAATTTTCCGAGAATTTTCCGAGAATTTTCCCAGAATTTTCCGAGAATTTTCCGAGAATTTTCCGAGAATTTTCCGTCAATTTTCCGAGAATTTTCCGAGAATTTTCCGAGAATTTTCCGTCAATTTTCCGAGAATTTTCCGAGAATTTTCCGAGAATTTTCCGAGAATTTTCGGAGAATTTTCCGAGAATTTTCCGAGAATTTTCCGAGAATTTTCTGAGAATTTTCCGAGAATTTTCCAAGAATTTTCTGGGAATTTTCCGAGAATTTTCTGAGAATTTTCCGAGAATTTTCCGAGAATTTTCCGAGAATTTTCCGAGAATTTTCGGGGAATTTTCCGAGAATTTTCTGAGAATTTTCCGAGAATTTTCCGAGAATTTTCCAAGAATATTCCGAGAATTTTCCGAGAATTTTCCGAGAATTTTCCGAGAATTTTCCGTCAATTTTCCGAGAATTTTCCGAGAATTTTCCGAGAATTTTCCGTCAATTTTCCGAGAATTTTCCGAGACTTTTCCGAGAATTTTCCGAGAATTTTCCGAGATTTTTCCGAAAATTTTCCAAGAATTTTCCGAGAATTTTCCGAGAATTTTCCGTCAATTTTCCGAGAATTTTCCAAGAATTTTCCGAGATTTTTCCGAGAATTTTCTGAGAATTTTCCGAGAATTTTCCGACGATTTTCTGAGAATTTTCCGAGAATTTTCCGAGAATTTTCCGTGAATTTTCCGAGAATTTTCCGAGAATTTCCCGAAGATTTATTGAGAATTTTCTGAGAATTTTCCGAGAATTTTCCGAGAATTTTCCGAGAATTTTCCGAGAATTTTCCGAGAATTTTCCGAGAATTTTCCGAGAATTTTCCGAGAATTTTCTGAGAATTTTCCGAGAATTTTCCGAGAATTTTCCGAGAATTTTCCGAGAATTTTCCGTCAATTTTCGGAGAATTTTCCGAGAATTTTCCGAGAATTTTCCGAGAATTTTCCGAGAATTTTCTGAGAATTTTCCGAGAATTTTCCGAGAATTTTCGGAGAATTTTCCGAGAATTTTCCGAGAATTTTCCGAGAATTTTCCGAGATTTTCCCGAGAATTTTCCGAGAATTTTCCGAGAATTTTCCGAGAATTTTCCGAGAATTTTCCGAGAATTTTCCGAGATTTTTCCGAGAATTTTCCGAGAATTTTCCGAGAATTTTCTGAGAATTTTCCGAGAATTTTCCGAGAATTTTCCGAGATTTTCCCGAGAATTTCCCGAGAATTTTCCGAGAATTTTCCGAGAATTTTCCGAGAATTTTCGGAGAATTTTCCGAGAATTTTCCGAGAATTTTCGGAGAATTTTCCGAGAATTTTCCGAGAATTTTCCGAGAATTTTCCGAGAATTTTCCGAGAATTTTCCGAGAATTTTCCGAGAATTTTCCTAGAATTTTCCGAGAATTTTCCGAGAATTTTCCGAGAATTTTCTGAGAATTTTCCGAGAATTTTCCGAGAATTTTCCGAGAATTTTCCGAGAATTTTCCGAGAATTTTCCGAGAATTTTCCGAGAATTTTCCGAGAATTTTCCGTCAATTTTCCGAGAATTTTCTGAGAATTTTCCGGGAATTTTCCGAGAATTTTCCGAGAATTTTCCGAGAATTTTCCGAGAATTTTCCGAGAATTTTCCGAGAATTTTCCGAGAATTTTCTGAGAATTTTCCGTCAATTTTCCGAGAATTTTCCGAGAATTTTCCGGGAATTTTCCGAGAATTTTCCGAGAATTTTCCGAGAATTTTCCGAGAATTTTCCGAGAATTTTCCGAGAATTTTCCGAGAATTTTCTGAGAATTTTCCGAGAATTTTCCGAGAATTTTCCGAGATTTTCCCGAGAATTTTCCGAGAATTTTCCGAGAATTTTCCGAGAATTTTCCGAGAATTTTCCGAGAATTTTCCCAGAATTTTCCGAGAATTTTCCGAGAATTTTCCGAGAATTTTCCGTCAATTTTCCGAGAATTTTCCGAGAATTTTCCGAGAATTTTCCGTCAATTTTCCGAGAATTTTCCGAGAATTTTCCGAGAATTTTCCGAGAATTTTCCGAGAATTTTCCGAGAATTTTCCGAGAATTTTCCGAGAATTTTCCGAGAATTTTCCGAGATTTTCCCGAGAATTTTCCGAGAATTTTCCGAGAATTTTCCGAGAATTTTCCGAGAATTTTCCGAGAATTTTCCGAGATTTTTCCGAGAATTTTCCGAGAATTTTCCGAGAATTTTCTGAGAATTTTCCGAGAATTTTCCGAGAATTTTCAGAGATTTTCCCGAGAATTTCCCGAGAATTTTCCGAGAATTTTCCGAGAATTTTCCGAGATTTTTTCCGAGAATTTTTCCGAGAATTTTCCGAGAATTTTCCGAGAATTTTCCGAGAATTTTCCGAGAATTTTCGGAGAATTTTCCGAGAATTTTCCGAGAATTTTCCGAGAATTTTCCGAGATTTTCCCGAGAATTTTCCGAGAATTTTCCGAGAAGTTTCCGAGAATTTTCCGAGAATTTTCCGAGAATTTTCCGAGATTTTTCCGAGAATTTTCCGAGAATTTTCCGAGAATTTTCTGAGAATTTTCCGAGAATTTTCCGAGAATTTTCCGAGATTTTCCCGAGAATTTCCCGAGAATTTTCCGAGAATTTTCCGAGAATTTTCCGAGAATTTTCGGAGAATTTTCCGAGAATTTTCCGAGAATTTTCGGAGAATTTTCCGAGAATTTTCCGAGAATTTTCCGAGAATTTTCCGAGAATTTTCCGAGAATTTTCCGAGAATTTTCCGAGAATTTTCCGAGAATTTTCCGAGAATTTTCCGAGAATTTTCCGAGAATTTTCTGAGAATTTTCCGAGAATTTTCCGAGAATTTTCCGAGAATTTTCCGAGAATTTTCCGAGAATTTTCCGAGAATTTTCCGAGAATTTTCCGAGAATTTTCCGTCAATTTTCCGAGAATTTTCTGAGAATTTTCCGGGAATTTTCCGAGAATTTTCCGAGAATTTTCCGAGAATTTTCCGAGAATTTTCCGAGAATTTTCCGAGAATTTTCCGAGAATTTTCTGAGAATTTTCCGAGAATTTTCCGAGAATTTTCCGAGAATTTTCCGAGAATTTTCCGAGAATTTTCCGAGAATTTTCCGTCAATTTTCCGAGAATTTTCCGAGAATTTTCCGGGAATTTTCCGAGAATTTTCCGAGAATTTTCCGAGAATTTTCCGAGAATTTTCCGAGAATTTTCCGAGAATTTTCCGAGAATTTTCTGAGAATTTTCCGAGAATTTTCCGAGAATTTTCCGAGATTTTCCCGAGAATTTTCCGAGAATTTTCCGAGAATTTTCCGAGAATTTTCCGAGAATTTTCCGAGAATTTTCCCAGAATTTTCCGAGAATTTTCCGAGAATTTTCCGAGAATTTTCCGTCAATTTTCCGAGAATTTTCCGAGAATTTTCCGAGAATTTTCCGTCAATTTTCCGAGAATTTTCCGAGAATTTTCCGAGAATTTTCCGAGAATTTTCCGAGAATTTTCCGAGAATTTTCCGAGAATTTTCCGAGATTTTCCCGAGAATTTTCCGAGAATTTTCCGAGAATTTTCCGAGAATTTTCCGAGAATTTTCCGAGAATTTTCCGAGATTTTTCCGAGAATTTTCCGAGAATTTTCCGAGAATTTTCTGAGAATTTTCCGAGAATTTTCCGAGAATTTTCAGAGATTTTCCCGAGAATTTCCCGAGAATTTTCCGAGAATTTTCCGAGAATTTTCCGAGATTTTTTCCGAGAATTTTTCCGAGAATTTTCCGAGAATTTTCCGAGAATTTTCCGTCAATTTTCCGAGAATTTTCCGAGAATTTTCCGAGAATTTTCCGAGAATTTTCCGAGAATTTTCCGAGAATTTTCCGAGAATTTTCCGAGAATTTTCCGAGAATTTTCCGAGAATGTTCCGAGAATTTTCCGAGAATTTTCCGAGAATTTTGCGAGAATTTTCCGAGAATTTTCCGTCAATTTTCCGAGAATTTTCCGAGAATTTTCCGAGAATTTTCCGAGAATTTTCCGAGAATTTTCCGAGAATTTTCCGAGAATTTTCCGAGAATTTTCCGAGAATTTTCCGAGATTTTCCCGAGAATTTTCAGAGAGTTTTCCGAGAATTTTCCGAGAATTTTCCGAGAATTTTCCGAGAATTTTCCGAGATTTTTCCGAGAATTTTCCGAGAATTTTCCGAGAATTTTCTGAGAATTTTCCGAGAATTTTCCGAGAATTTTCCGAGATGTTCCCGAGAATTTCCCGAGAATTTTCCGAGAATTTTCCGAGAATTTTCCGAGAATTTTCCGAGAATTTTCCGAGAATTTTCCGAGAATTTTCCGAGAATTTTCCGAGAATTTTCCGTGATTTTTCCGAGAATTTTCCGAGAATTTTCCGAGAATTTTCTGAGAATTTTCCGAGAATTTTCCGAGAATTTTCCGAGATTTTCCCGAGAATTTCCCGAGAATTTTCCGAGAATTTTCCGAGAATTTTCCGAGAATTTTCCGAGAATTTTTCCGAGAATTTTCCGGGAATTTTCCGAGAATTTTCCGAGAATTTTCCGAGAATTTTCCGAGAATTTTCCGAGAATTTTCCGAGAATTTTCCGAGAATTTTCCGAGAATTTTCCGAGAATTTTCCGAGAATTTTCTGAGAATTTTCCGAGAATTTTCCGAGAATTTTCCGAGAATTTTCCGAGAATTTTCCGAGAATTTTCCGAGAATTTTCCGTCAATTTTCCGAGAATTTTCTGAGAATTTTCCGGGAATTTTCCGAGAATTTTCCGAGAATTTTCCGAGAATTTTCCGAGAATTTTCCGAGAATTTTCCGAGAATTTTCCGAGAATTTTCTGAGAATTTTCCGAGAATTTTCCGAGAATTTTCCGAGAATTTTCCGAGAATTTTCCGAGAATTTTCCGAGAATTTTCCGTCAATTTTCCGAGAATTTTCCGAGAATTTTCCGGGAATTTTCCGAGAATTTTCCGAGAATTTTCCGAGAATTTTCCGAGAATTTTCCGAGAATTTTCCGAGAATTTTCCGAGAATTTTCTGAGAATTTTCCGAGAATTTTCCGAGAATTTTCCGAGATTTTCCCGAGAATTTTCCGAGAATTTTCCGAGAATTTTCCGAGAATTTTCCGAGAATTTTCCGAGAATTTTCCCAGAATTTTCCGAGAATTTTCCGAGAATTTTCCGAGAATTTTCCGTCAATTTTCCGAGAATTTTCCGAGAATTTTCCGAGAATTTTCCGTCAATTTTCCGAGAATTTTCCGAGAATTTTCCGAGAATTTTCCGAGAATTTTCCGAGAATTTTCCGAGAATTTTCCGAGAATTTTCCGAGATTTTCCCGAGAATTTTCCGAGAATTTTCCGAGAATTTTCCGAGAATTTTCCGAGAATTTTCCGAGAATTTTCCGAGATTTTTCCGAGAATTTTCCGAGAATTTTCCGAGAATTTTCTGAGAATTTTCCGAGAATTTTCCGAGAATTTTCAGAGATTTTCCCGAGAATTTCCCGAGAATTTTCCGAGAATTTTCCGAGAATTTTCCGAGATTTTTTCCGAGAATTTTTCCGAGAATTTTCCGAGAATTTTCCGAGAATTTTCCGTCAATTTTCCGAGAATTTTCCGAGAATTTTCCGAGAATTTTCCGAGAATTTTCCGAGAATTTTCCGAGAATTTTCCGAGAATTTTCCGAGAATTTTCCGAGAATTTTCCGAGAATGTTCCGAGAATTTTCCGAGAATTTTCCGAGAATTTTGCGAGAATTTTCCGAGAATTTTCCGTCAATTTTCCGAGAATTTTCCGAGAATTTTCCGAGAATTTTCCGAGAATTTTCCGAGAATTTTCCGAGAATTTTCCGAGAATTTTCCGAGAATTTTCCGAGAATTTTCCGAGATTTTCCCGAGAATTTTCAGAGAGTTTTCCGAGAATTTTCCGAGAATTTTCCGAGAATTTTCCGAGAATTTTCCGAGATTTTTCCGAGAATTTTCCGAGAATTTTCCGAGAATTTTCTGAGAATTTTCCGAGAATTTTCCGAGAATTTTCCGAGATGTTCCCGAGAATTTCCCGAGAATTTTCCGAGAATTTTCCGAGAATTTTCCGAGAATTTTCCGAGAATTTTCCGAGAATTTTCCGAGAATTTTCCGAGAATTTTCCGAGAATTTTCCGTGATTTTTCCGAGAATTTTCCGAGAATTTTCCGAGAATTTTCTGAGAATTTTCCGAGAATTTTCCGAGAATTTTCCGAGATTTTCCCGAGAATTTCCCGAGAATTTTCCGAGAATTTTCCGAGAATTTTCCGAGAATTTTCCGAGAATTTTTCCGAGAATTTTCCGGGAATTTTCCGAGAATTTTCCGAGAATTTTCCGAGAATTTTCCGAGAATTTTCCGAGAATTTTCCGAGAATTTTCCGAGAGTTTTCCGAGAATTTTCCGAGAATTTTCCGAGAATTTTCTGAGAATTTTCCGAGAATTTTCCGAGAATTTTCCGAGATTTTCCCGAGAATTTTCCGAGAATTTTCCGAGAATTTTCCGAGAATTTTCCGAGAATTTTCCGAGAATTTTCCCAGAATTTTCCGAGAATTTTCCGAGAATTTTCCGAGAATTTTCCGTCAATTTTCCGAGAATTTTCCGAGAATTTTCCGAGAATTTTCCGTCAATTTTCCGAGAATTTTCCGAGAATTTTCCGAGAATTTTCCGAGAATTTTCCGAGAATTTTCCGAGAATTTTCCGAGAATTTTCCGAGAATTTTCCGAGATTTTCCCGAGAATTTTCCGAGAATTTTCCGAGAATTTTCCGAGAATTTTCCGAGAATTTTCCGAGAATTTTCCGAGATTTTTCCGAGAATTTTCCGAGAATTTTCCGAGAATTTTCTGAGAATTTTCCGAGAACTTTCCGAGAATTTTCCGAGATTTTCCCGAGAATTTCCCGAGAATTTTCCGAGAATTTTCGGAGAATTTTCCGAGAATTTTCCGAGAATTTTCGGAGAATTTTCCGAGAATTTTCCGAGAATTTTCCGAGAATTTTCCGAGAATTTTCCGAGAATTTTCCGAGAATTTTCCGAGAATTTTCCGAGAATTTTCCGAGAATTTTCCGAGAATTTTCCGAGAATTTTCTGAGAATTTTCCGAGAATTTTCCGAGAATTTTCCGAGAATTTTCCGAGAATTTTCCGAGAATTTTCCGAGAATTTTCCGAGAATTTTCCGAGAATTTTCCGTCAATTTTCCGAGAATTTTCTGAGAATTTTCCGAGAATTTTCCGAGAATTTTCCGAGAATTTTCCGAGAATTTTCCGAGAATTTTCCGAGAATTTTCCGAGAATTTTCTGAGAATTTTCCGAGAATTTTCCGAGAATTTTCCGAGAATTTTCCGAGAATTTTCCGAGAATTTTCCGAGAATTTTCCGAGAATTTTCCGAGAATTTTCCGAGAATTTTCCGAGAATTTTCCGAGAATTTTCCGAGAATTTTCCGAGAATTTTCCGAGAATTTTCCGAGAATTTTCCGAGAATTTTCCGAGAATTTTCCGAGATTTTCCCGAGAATTTTCCGAGAATTTTCCGAGAATTTTCCGAGAATTTTCCGAGAATTTTCCGAGAATTTTCCGAGATTTTTCCGAGAATTTTCCGAGAATTTTCCGAGAATTTTCCGAGAATTTTCCGAGAATTTTCCGAGAATTTTCTGAGAATTTTCCGAGAATTTTCCGAGAATTTTCCGAGAATTTTCCGAGAATTTTCCGAGAATTTTCCGAGAATTTTCCGAGAATTTTCCGAGAATTTTCCGTCAATTTTCCGAGAATTTTCCGAGAATTTTCCGAGAATTTTCCGAGAATTTTCCGAGAATTTTCCGAGAATTTTCCGAGAATTTTCCGAGAATTTTCCGAGATTTTCCCGAGAATTTTCCGAGAATTTTCCGAGAATTTTCCGAGAATTTTCCGAGAATTTTCCGAGAATTTTCCGAGATTTTTCCGAGAATTTTCCGAGAATTTTCCGAGAATTTTCTGAGAATTTTCCGAGAACTTTCCGAGAATTTTCCGAGATTTTCCCGAGAATTTCCCGAGAATTTTCCGAGAATTTTCGGAGAATTTTCCGAGAATTTTCCGAGAATTTTCGGAGAATTTTCCGAGAATTTTCCGAGAATTTTCCGAGAATTTTCCGAGAATTTTCCGAGAATTTTCCGAGAATTTTCCGAGAATTTTCCGAGAATTTTCCGAGAATTTTCCGAGAATTTTCCGAGAATTTTCTGAGAATTTTCCGAGAATTTTCCGAGAATTTTCCGAGAATTTTCCGAGAATTTTCCGAGAATTTTCCGAGAATTTTCCGAGAATTTTCCGAGAATTTTCCGTCAATTTTCCGAGAATTTTCTGAGAATTTTCCGAGAATTTTCCGAGAATTTTCCGAGAATTTTCCGAGAATTTTCCGAGAATTTTCCGAGAATTTTCCGAGAATTTTCTGAGAATTTTCCGAGAATTTTCCGAGAATTTTCCGAGAATTTTCCGAGAATTTTCCGAGAATTTTCCGAGAATTTTCCGTCAATTTTCCGAGAATTTTCCGAGAATTTTCCGGGAATTTTCCGAGAATTTTCCGAGAATTTTCCGAGAATTTTCCGAGAATTTTCCGAGAATTTTCCGAGAATTTTCCGAGAATTTTCTGAGAATTTTCCGAGAATTTTCCGAGAATTTTCCGAGATTTTCCCGAGAATTTTCCGAGAATTTTCCGAGAATTTTCCGAGAATTTTCCGAGAATTTTCCGAGAATTTTCCCAGAATTTTCCGAGAATTTTCCGAGAATTTTCCGAGAATTTTCCGTCAATTTTCCGAGAATTTTCCGAGAATTTTCCGAGAATTTTCCGTCAATTTTCCGAGAATTTTCCGAGAATTTTCCGAGAATTTTCCGAGAATTTTCCGAGAATTTTCCGAGATTTTCCCGAGAATTTTCCGAGAATTTTCCGAGAATTTTCCGAGAATTTTCCGAGAATTTTCCGAGAATTTTCCGAGATTTTTCCGAGAATTTTCCGAGAATTTTCCGAGAATTTTCTGAGAATTTTCCGAGAATTTTCCGAGAATTTTCAGAGATTTTCCCGAGAATTTCCCGAGAATTTTCCGAGAATTTTCCGAGAATTTTCCGAGATTTTTTCCGAGAATTTTTCCGAGAATTTTCCGAGAATTTTCCGAGAATTTTCCGTCAATTTTCCGAGAATTTTCCGAGAATTTTCCGAGAATTTTCCGAGAATTTTCCGAGAATTTTCCGAGAATTTTCCGAGAATTTTCCGAGAATTTTCCGAGAATTTTCCGAGAATGTTCCGAGAATTTTCCGAGAATTTTCCGAGAATTTTGCGAGAATTTTCCGAGAATTTTCCGTCAATTTTCCGAGAATTTTCCGAGAATTTTCCGAGAATTTTCCGAGAATTTTCCGAGAATTTTCCGAGAATTTTCCGAGATTTTTTCCGAGAATTTTCCGAGAATTTTCCGAGATTTTCCCGAGAATTTTCAGAGAATTTTCCGAGAATTTTCCGAGAATTTTCCGAGAATTTTCCGAGAATTTTCCGAGATTTTTCCGAGAATTTTCCGAGAATTTTCCGAGAATTTTCTGAGAATTTTCCGAGAATTTTCCGAGAATTTTCCGAGATTTTCCCGAGAATTTCCCGAGAATTTTCCGAGAATTTTCCGAGAATTTTCCGAGAATTTTCCGAGAATTTTCCGAGAATTTTCCGAGAATTTTCCGAGAATTTTCCGAGAATTTTCCGTGATTTTTCCGAGAATTTTCCGAGAATTTTCCGAGAATTTTCTGAGAATTTTCCGAGAATTTGCCGAGAATTTTCCGAGATTTTCCCGAGAATTTCCCGAGAATTTTCCGAGAATTTTCCGAGAATTTTCCGAGAATTTTCCGAGAATTTTTCCGAGAATTTTCCGGGAATTTTCCGAGAATTTTCCGAGAATTTTCCGAGAATTTTCCGAGAATTTTCCGAGAATTTTCCGAGAATTTTCCGAGAATTTTCCGAGAATTTTCCGAGAATTTTCCGAGAATTTTCTGAGAATTTTCCGAGAATTTTCCGAGAATTTTCCGAGATTTTCCCGAGAATTTTCCGAGAATTTTCCGAGAATTTTCCGAGAATTTTCCGAGAATTTTCCGAGAATTTTCCCAGAATTTTCCGAGAATTTTCCGAGAATTTTCCGAGAATTTTCCGTCAATTTTCCGAGAATTTTCCGAGAATTTTCCGAGAATTTTCCGTCAATTTTCCGAGAATTTTCCGAGAATTTTCCGAGAATTTTCCGAGAATTTTCCGAGAATTTTCCGAGAATTTTCCGAGAATTTTCCGAGAATTTTCCGAGAATTTTCCGAGATTTTCCCGAGAATTTTCCGAGAATTTTCCGAGAATTTTCCGAGAATTTTCCGAGAATTTTCCGAGAATTTTCCGAGATTTTTCCGAGAATTTTCCGAGAATTTTCCGAGAATTTTCTGAGAATTTTCCGAGAATTTTCCGAGAATTTTCCGAGATTTTCCCGAGAATTTCCCGAGAATTTTCCGAGAATTTTCCGAGAATTTTCCGAGATTTTTTCCGAGAATTTTTCCGAGAATTTTCCGAGAATTTTCCGAGAATTTTCCGTCAATTTTCCGAGAATTTTCCGAGAATTTTCCGAGAATTTTCCGAGAATTTTCCGAGAATTTTCCGAGAATTTTCGGAGAATTTTCCAAGAATTTTCCGAGAATTTTCCGAGAATGTTCCGAGAATTTTCCGAGAATTTTCCGAGAATTTTGCGAGAATTTTCCGAGAATTTTCCGTCAATTTTCCGAGAATTTTCCGAGAATTTTCCGAGAATTTTCCGAGAATTTTCCGAGAATTTTCCGAGAATTTTCCGAGAATTTTCCGAGAATTTTCCGAGAATTTTCCGAGATTTTCCCGAGAATTTTCAGAGAATTTTCCGAGAATTTTCCGAGAATTTTCCGAGAATTTTCCGAGAATTTTCCGAGATTTTTCCGAGAATTTTCCGAGAATTTTCCGAGAATTTTCTGAGAATTTTCCGAGAATTTTCCGAGAATTTTCCGAGATTTTCCCGAGAATTTCCCGAGAATTTTCCGAGAATTTTCCGAGAATTTTCCGAGAATTTTCCGAGAATTTTTCCGAGAATTTTCCGAGAATTTTCCGAGAATTTTCCGAGAATTTTCCGAGAATTTTCCGAGAATTTTCCGAGAATTTTCCGAGAATTTTCCGAGAATTTTCCGAGAATTTTCCGAGAATTTTCCGAGAATTTGCCGAGAATTTTCCGAGAATTTTCCGAGAATTTTCCGAGAATTTTCCGTCAATTTTCCGTCAATTTTCCGAGAATTTTCTGAGAATTTTCCGAGAATTTTCCGAGAATTTTCCGAGATTTTCCCGAGAATTTTCCGAGAATTTTCCGAGAATTTTCCGAGAATTTTCCGAGAATTTTCCGAGAATTTTCCCAGAATTTTCCGAGAATTTTCCGAGAATTTTCCGAGAATTTTCCGTCAATTTTCCGAGAATTTTCCGAGAATTTTCCGAGAATTTTCCGTCAATTTTCCGAGAATTTTCCGAGAATTTTCCGAGAATTTTCCGAGAATGTTCCGAGAATTTTCCGAGAATTTTCCGAGAATTTTGCGAGAATTTTCCGAGAATTTTCCGTCAATTTTCCGAGAATTTTCCGAGAATTTTCCGAGAATTTTCCGAGAATTTTCCGAGAATTTTCCGAGAATTTTCCGAGAATTTTCCGAGAATTTTCCGAGAATTTTCCGAGATTTTCCCGAGAATTTTCAGAGAATTTTCCGAGAATTTTCCGAGAATTTTCCGAGAATTTTCCGAGAATTTTCCGAGATTTTTCCGAGAATTTTCCGAGAATTTTCCGAGAATTTTCTGAGAATTTTCCGAGAATTTTCCGAGAATTTTCCGAGATTTTCCCGAGAATTTCCCGAGAATTTTCCGAGAATTTTCCGAGAATTTTCCGAGAATTTTCCGAGAATTTTCCGAGAATTTTCCGAGAATTTTCCGAGAATTTTCCGAGAATTTTCCGTGATTTTTCCGAGAATTTTCCGAGAATTTTCCGAGAATTTTCTGAGAATTTTCCGAGAATTTTCCGAGAATTTTCCGAGATTTTCCCGAGAATTTCCCGAGAATTTTCCGAGAATTTTCCGAGAATTTTCCGAGAATTTTCCGAGAATTTTTCCGAGAATTTTCCGGGAATTTTCCGAGAATTTTCCGAGAATTTTCCGAGAATTTTCCGAGAATTTTCCGAGAATTTTCCGAGAATTTTCCGAGAATTTTCCGGGAATTTTCCGAGAATTTTCCGAGAATTTTCCGAGAATTTTCCGAGAATTTTCCGAGAATTTTCCGAGAATTTTCCGAGAATTTTCTGAGAATTTTCCGAGAATTTTCCGAGAATTTTCCGAGATTTTCCCGAGAATTTTCCGAGAATTTTCCGAGAATTTTCCGAGAATTTTCCGAGAATTTTCCCAGAATTTTCCGAGAATTTTCCGAGAATTTTCCGAGAATTTTCCGTCAATTTTCCGAGAATTTTCCGAGAATTTTCCGAGAATTTTCCGTCAATTTTCCGAGAATTTTCCGAGAATTTTCCGAGAATTTTCCGAGAATTTTCCGAGAATTTTCCGAGAATTTTCCGAGAATTTTCCGAGAATTTTCCGAGAATTTTCCGAGATTTTCCCGAGAATTTTCCGAGAATTTTCCGAGAATTTTCCGAGAATTTTCCGAGAATTTTCCGAGAATTTTCCGAGATTTTTCCGAGAATTTTCCGAGAATTTTCCGAGAATTTTCTGAGAATTTTCCGAGAATTTTCCGAGAATTTTCCGAGATTTTCCCGAGAATTTCCCGAGAATTTTCCGAGAATTTTTCCGAGAATTTTCCGAGAATTTTCCGAGAATTTTCCGTCAATTTTCCGAGAATTTTCCGAGAATTTTCCGAGAATTTTCCGAGAATTTTCCGAGAATTTTCCGAGAATTTTCCGAGAATTTTCCGAGAATTTTCCGAGAATTTTCCGAGATTTTTTCCGAGAATTTTTCCGAGAATTTTCCGAGAATTTTCCGAGAATTTTCCGTCAATTTTCCGAGAATTTTCCGAGAATTTTCCGAGAATTTTCCGAGAATTTTCCGAGAATTTTCCGAGAATTTTCCGAGAATTTTCCGAGAATTTTCCGAGAATTTTCCGAGAATGTTCCGAGAATTTTCCGAGAATTTTCCGAGAATTTTGCGAGAATTTTCCGAGAATTTTCCGTCAATTTTCCGAGAATTTTCCGAGAATTTTCCGAGAATTTTCCGAGAATTTTCCGAGAATTTTCCGAGAATTTTCCGAGAATTTTCCGAGAATTTTCCGAGAATTTTCCGAGATTTTCCCGAGAATTTTCAGAGAATTTTCCGAGAATTTTCCGAGAATTTTCCGAGAATTTTCCGAGAATTTTCCGAGATTTTTCCGAGAATTTTCCGAGAATTTTCCGAGAATTTTCTGAGAATTTTCCGAGAATTTTCCGAGAATTTTCCGAGATTTTCCCGAGAATTTCCCGAGAATTTTCCGAGAATTTTCCGAGAATTTTCCGAGAATTTTCCGAGAATTTTCCGAGAATTTTCCGAGAATTTTCCGAGAATTTTCCGAGAATTTTCCTTGATTTTTCCGAGAATTTTCCGAGAATTTTCCGAGAATTTTCTGAGAATTTTCCGAGAATTTTCCGAGAATTTTCCGAGATTTTCCCGAGAATTTCCCGAGAATTTTCCGAGAATTTTCCGAGAATTTTCCGAGAATTTTCCGAGAATTTTTCCGAGAATTTTCCGAGAATTTTCCGAGAATTTTCCGAGAATTTTCCGAGAATTTTCCGAGAATTTTCCGAGAATTTTCCGAGAATTTTCCGAGAATTTTCCGAGAATTTTCCGAGAATTTTCCGAGAATTTGCCGAGAATTTTCCGAGAATTTTCCGAGAATTTTCCGAGAATTTTCCGTCAATTTTCCGTCAATTTTCCGAGAATTTTCTGAGAATTTTCCGAGAATTTTCCGAGAATTTTCCGAGATTTTCCCGAGAATTTTCCGAGAATTTTCCGAGAATTTTCCGAGAATTTTCCGAGAATTTTCCGAGAATTTTCCCAGAATTTTCCGAGAATTTTCCGAGAATTTTCCGAGAATTTTCCGTCAATTTTCCGAGAATTTTCCGAGAATTTTCCGAGAATTTTCCGTCAATTTTCCGAGAATTTTCCGAGAATTTTCCGAGAATTTTCCGAGAATTTTCCGAGAATTTTCCGAGAATTTTCCGAGAATTTTCCGAGAATTTTCCGTCAATTTTCCGGGAATTTTCCGAGAATTTTCCGAGATTTTCCCGAGAATTTCCCGAGAATTTTCCGAGAATTTTCCCAGAATTTTCCGAGAATTTTCCGAGAATTTTTCCGAGAATTTTCCGAGAATTTTCCGAGAATTTTCCGTCAATTCTCCGAGAATTTTCCGAGAATTTTCCGAGAATTTTCCGAGAATTTTCCGACAATTTTCCGAGAATTTTCCGAGAATTTTCCGAGAATTTTCCGAGATTTTCCCGAGAATTTTCCGAGAATTTTCCGAGAATTTTCCGAGAATTTTCCGAGAATTTTCCGAGAATTTTCCGAGATTTTTCCGAGAATTTTCCGAGAATTTTCCGAGAATTTTCTGAGAATTTTCCGAGAATTTTCCGAGAATTTTCCGAGATTTTCCCGAGAATTTCCCGAGAATTTTCCGAGAATTTTCCGAGAATTTTCCGAGATTTTTTCCGAGAATTTTTCCGAGAATTTTCCGAGAATTTTCCGAGAATTTTCCGTCAATTTTCCGAGAATTTTCCGAGAATTTTCCGAGAATTTTCCGAGAATTTTCCGAGAATTTTCCGAGAATTTTCCGAGAATTTTCCAAGAATTTTCCGAGAATTTTCCGAGAATGTTCCGAGAATTTTCCGAGAATTTTCCGAGAATTTTGCGAGAATTTTCCGAGAATTTTCCGTCAATTTTCCGAGAATTTTCCGAGAATTTTCCGAGATTTTCCCGAGAATTTTCAGAGAATTTTCCGAGAATTTTCCGAGAATTTTCCGAGAATTTTCCGAGAATTTTCCGAGATTTTTCCGAGAATTTTCCGAGAATTTTCCGAGAATTTTCTGAGAATTTTCCGAGAATTTTCCGAGAATTTTCCGAGATTTTCCCGAGAATTTCCCGAGAATTTTCCGAGAATTTTCCGAGAATTTTCCGAGAATTTTCCGAGAATTTTTCCGAGAATTTTCCGAGAATTTTCCGAGAATTTTCCGTCAATTTTCCGAGAATTTTCCGAGAATTTTCCGAGAATTTTCCGAGAATTTTCCGAGAATTTTCCGAGAATTTTCCGAGAATTTTCCGAGAATCTCCGAGAATTTTCCGAGAATGTTGTGAGGATTTTCCGAGAATTTTCCGAGAATTTTGCGAGAATTTTCCGAGAATTTTCCGTCAATTTTCCGAGAATTTTCCGAGAATTTTCCGAGAATTTTCCGAGAATTTTCCGAGAATTTTCCGAGAATTTTCCGAGAATTTTCCGAGAATTTTCCGAGAATTTTCCGAGAATTTTCTGAGAATTTTCCGAGAATTTTCCGAGAATTTTCCGAGATTTTCCCGAGAATTTTCCGAGAATTTTCCGAGAATTTTCCGAGAATTTTCCGAGAATTTTCCGAGAATTTTCCCAGAATTTTCCGAGAATTTTCCGAGAATTTTCCGAGAATTTTCCGTCAATTTTCCGAGAATTTTGCGAGAATTTTCCGAGAATTTTCCGTCAATTTTCCGAGAATTTTCCGAGAATTTTCCGAGAATTTTCCGAGAATTTTCGGAGAATTTTCCGAGAATTTTCCGAGAATTTTCCGAGAATTTTCCGAGAATTTTCCGAGAATTTTCCAAGAATTTTCTGGGAATTTTCCGAGAATTTTCTGAGAATTTTCCGAGAATTTTCCGAGAATTTTCCGAGAATTTTCCGAGAATTTTCCGAGAATTTTCCGGGAATTTTCCGAGAATTTTCTGAGAACTTTCCGAGAATTTTCCGAGAATTTTCCGAGAATTTTCCGAGAATTTTCCGAGAATTTTCCGTCAATTTTGCGAGAATTTTCCGAGAATTTTCCGAGAATTTTCCGAGATTTTCCCGAGAATTTTCGGAGAATTTTCCGAGAATTTTCCGAGAATTTTCCGAGAATTTTCCGAGAATTTTCCCAGAATTTTCCGAGAATTTTCCGAGAATTTTCCGAGAATTTTCCGTCAATTTTCCGAGAATTTTCCGAGAATTTTCCGAGAATTTTCCGTCAATTTTCCGAGAATTTTCCGAGAATTTTCCGAGAATTTTCCGAGAATTTTCCGTCAATTTTCCGAGAATTTTCCGAGAATTTTCCGAGAATTTTCTGAGAATTTTCCGAGAATTTTCCGAGAATTTTCCGAGAATTTTCCGAGAATTTTCCGAGAATTTTCCGAGAATTTTCCGAGAATTTTCCGAGAATTTTCCGTCAATTTTCCGAGAATTTTCTGAGAATTTTCCGAGAATTTTCCGAGAATTTTCCGAGAATTTTCCGAGAATTTTCCGAGAATTTTCCGAGAATTTTCCGAGAATTTTCCGAGAATTTTCCGAGAATTTTCCGAGAATTTTCCGAGAATTTTCCCAGAATTTTCCGAGAATTTTCCGAGAATTTTCCGAGAATTTTCCGTCAATTTTCCGAGAATTTTCCGTCAATTTTCCGAGAATTTTCCGAGAATTTTCCGAGAATTTTCCGTCAATTTTCCGAGAATTTTCCGAGAATTTTCCGAGAATTTTCCGAGAATTTTCGGAGAATTTTCCGAGAATTTTCCGAGAATTTTCCGAGAATTTTCTGAGAATTTTCCGAGAATTTTCCGAGAATTTTCCGAGAATTTTCCGAGAATTTTCCGAGAATTTTCCGAGAATTTTCCGAGAATTTTCCGAGAATTTTCCGTCAATTTTCCGAGAATTTTCCGAGAATTTTCCGAGAATTTTCCGAGAATTTTCCGAGAATTTCCGAGAATTTTCCGAGAATTTTCTGAGAATTTTCCGAGAATTTTCCGAGAATTTTCCGAGATTTTCCCGAGAATTTTCCGAGAATTTTCCGAGAATTTTCCGAGAATTTTCCGAGAATTTTCCGAGAATTTTCCCAGAATTTTCCCAGAATTTTCCGAGAATTTTCCGAGAATTTTCCGTCAATTTTCCGAGAATTTTCCGAGAATTTTCCGAGAATTTTCCGTCAATTTTCGGAGAATTTTCCGAGAATTTTCCGAGAATTTTCCGAGAATTTTCGGAGAATTTTCCGAGAATTTTCCGAGAATTTTCCGAGAATTTTCCGAGAATTTTCCAAGAATTTTCCGAGAATTTTCCGAGAATTTTCCGAGAATTTTCCGAGAATTTTCCAAGAATTTTCTGGGAATTTTCTGAGAATTTTCTGAGAATTTTCCGAGAATTTTCCGAGAATTTTCCGAGAATTTTCCGAGAATTTTCCGAGAATTTTCCGAGAATTTTCCGAGAATTTTCCGAGAATTTTCCGAGAATTTTCCGAGAATTTCCGAGAATTTTCCGAGAATTTTCTGAGAATTTTCCGAGAATTTTCCGAGAATTTTCCGAGATTTTCCCGAGAATTTTCCGAGAATTTTCCGAGAATTTTCCGAGAATTTTCCGAGAATTTTCCGAGAATTTTCCCAGAATTTTCCGAGAATTTTCCGAGAATTTTCCGAGAATTTTCCGTCAATTTTCCGAGAATTTTCCGTCAATTTTCCGAGAATTTTCCGAGAATTTTCCGAGAATTTTCCGTCAATTTTCCGGGAATTTTCCGAGAATTTTCCGAAAATTTTCCGAGAATTTTCGGAGAATTTTCCGAGAATTTTCCGAGAATTTTCCGAGAATTTTCTGAGAATTTTCCGAGAATTTTCCGAGAATTTTCCGAGAATTTTCCGAGAATTTTCCGAGAATTTTCCGAGAATTTTCCGAGAATTTTCCGTCAATTTTCCGAGAATTTTCCGAGAATTTTCCGAGAATTTTCCGAGAATTTTCCGAGAATTTCCGAGAATTTTCCGAGAATTTTCTGAGAATTTTCCGAGAATTTTCCGAGAATTTTCCGAGATTTTCCCGAGAATTTTCCGAGAATTTTCCGAGAATTTTCCGAGAATTTTCCGAGAATTTTCCCAGAATTTTCCCAGAATTTTCCGAGAATTTTCCGAGAATTTTCCGTCAATTTTCCGAGAATTTTCCGAGAATTTTCCGAGAATTTTCCGTCAATTTTCGGAGAATTTTCCGAGAACTTTCCGAGAATTTTCCGAGAATTTTCGGAGAATTTTCCGAGAATTTTCCGAGAATTTTCCGAGAATTTTCCGAGAATTTTCCAAGAATTTTCCGAGAATTTTCCGAGAATTTTCCGAGAATTTTCCGAGAATTTTCCAAGAATTTTCTGGGAATTTTCCGAGAATTTTCTGAGAATTTTCCGAGAATTTTCCGAGAATTTTCCGAGAATTTTCCGAGAATTTTCCGACAATTTTCCGGGAATTTTCCGAGAATTTTCTGAGAATTTTCCGAGAATTTTCCGAGAATTTTCCGTCAATTTTCGGAGAATTTTCCGAGAATTTTCCGAGAATTTTCCGAGAATTTTCCGAGAATTTTCCGAGAATTTTCCGAGAATTTTCCGAGAATTTTCCGAGAATTTTCCGAGAATTTTCCGTCAATTTTCCGAGAATTTTCCGAGAATTTTCCGAGAATTTTCCGAGAATTTTCCGAGAATTTTCCGAGAATTTTCCGAGAATTTTCCGAGAATTTCCGAGAATTTTCCGAGAATTTTCTGAGAATTTTCCGAGAATTTTCCGAGAATTTTCCGAGATTTTCCCGAGAATTTTCCGAGAATTTTCCGAGAATTTTCCGAGAATTTTCCGAGAATTTTCCGAGAATTTTCCCAGAATTTTCCGAGAATTTTCCGAGAATTTTCCGAGAATTTTCCGTCAATTTTCCGAGAATTTTCCGTCAATTTTCCGAGAATTTTCCGAGAATTTTCCGAGAATTTTCCGTCAATTTTCCGAGAATTTTCCGAGAATTTTCCGAGAATTTTCCGAGAATTTTCGGAGAATTTTCCGAGAATTTTCCGAGAATTTTCCGAGGATTTTCTGAGGATTTTCCGAGAATTTTCCGAGAATTTTCCGAGAATTTTCCGAGAATTTTCCGAGAATTTTCCGAGAATTTTCCGAGAATTTTCCGAGAATTTTCCGTCAATTTTCCGAGAATTTTCCGAGAATTTTCCGAGAATTTTCCGAGAATTTTCCGAGAATTTTCCGAGAATTTTCCGAGAATTTCCGAGAATTTTCCGAGAATTTTCTGAGAATTTTCCGAGAATTTTCCGAGAATTTTCCGAGATTTTCCCGAGAATTTTCCGAGAATTTTCCGAGAATTTTCCGAGAATTTTCCGAGAATTTTCCGAGAATTTTCCCAGAATTTTCCCAGAATTTTCCGAGAATTTTCCGAGAATTTTCCGTCAATTTTCCGAGAATTTTCCGAGAATTTTCCGAGAATTTTCCGTCAATTTTCGGAGAATTTTCCGAGAATTTTCCGAGAATTTTCCGAGAATTTTCGGAGAATTTTCCGAGAATTTTCCGAGAATTTTCCGAGAATTTTCCGAGAATTTTCCAAGAATTTTCCGAGAATTTTCCGAGAATTTTCCGAGAATTCTCCGAGAATTTTCCAAGAATTTTCTGGGAATTTTCCGAGAATTTTCTGAGAATTTTCCGAGAATTTTCCGAGAATTTTCCGAGAATTTTCCGAGAATTTTCCGAGAATTTTCCGGGAATTTTCCGAGAATTTTCTGAGAATTTTCCGAGAATTTTCCGAGAATTTTCCGAGAATTTTCCGAGAATTTTCCGAGAATTTTCCGTCAATTTTGCGAGAATTTTCCGAGAATTTTCCGAGAATTTTCCGAGATTTTCCCGAGAATTTTCCGAGAATTTTCCGAGAATTTTCCGAGAATTTTCCGAGAATTTTCCGAGAATTTTCCCAGAATTTTCCGAGAATTTTCCGAGAATTTTCCGAGAATTTTCCGTCAATTTTCCGAGAATTTTCCGAGAATTTTCCGAGAATTTTCCGTCAATTTTCCGAGAATTTTCCGAGAATTTTCCGAGAATTTTCCGAGAATTTTCGGAGAATTTTCCGAGAATTTTCCGAGAATTTTCCGAGAATTTTCTGAGCATTTTCCGAGAATTTTCCGAGAATTTTCCGAGAATTTTCCGAGGATTTTCCGAGAATTTTCCGAGAATTTTCCGAGAATTTTCCGAGAATTTTCCGTCAATTTTCCGAGAATTTTCCGAGAATTTTCCGAGAATTTTCCGAGAATTTTCCGAGAATTTTCCGAGAATTTTCCGAGAATTTTCCGAGAATTTTCCGAGAATTTTCTGAGAATTTTCCGAGAATTTTCCGAGAATTTTCCGAGATTTTCCCGAGAATTTTCCGAGAATTTTCCGAGAATTTTCCGAGAATTTTCCGAGAATTTTCCGAGAATTTTCCCAGAATTTTCCGAGAATTTTCCGAGAATTTACCGAGAATTTTCCGTCAATTTTCCGAGAATTTTCCGAGAATTTTCCGAGAATTTTCCGTCAATTTTCCGAGAATTTTCCGAGAATTTTCCGAGAATTTTCCGAGAATTTTCGGAGAATTTTCCGAGAATTTTCCGAGAATTTTCCGAGAATTTTCTGAGAATTTTCCGAGAATTTTCCAAGAATTTTCTGGGAATTTTCCGAGAATTTTCTGAGAATTTTCCGAGAATTTTCCGAGAATTTTCCGAGAATTTTCCGAGAATTTTCGGGGAATTTTCCGAGAATTTTCTGAGAATTTTCCGAGAATTTTCCGAGAATTTTCCAAGAATATTCCGAGAATTTTCCGAGAATTTTCCGAGAATTTTCCGAGAATTTTCCGTCAATTTTCCGAGAATTTTCCGAGAATTTTCCGAGAATTTTCCGTCAATTTTCCGAGAATTTTCCGAGACTTTTCCGAGAATTTTCCGAGAATTTTCCGAGATTTTTCCGAAAATTTTCCAAGATTTTTCCGAGAATTTTCCGAGAATTTTCCGTCAATTTTCCGAGAATTTTCCAAGAATTTTCCGAGATTTTTCCGAGAATTTTCTGAGAATTTTCCGAGAATTTTCCGACGATTTTCTGAGAATTTTCCGAGAATTTTCCGAGAATTTTCCGTGAATTTTCCGAGAATTTTCCGAGAATTTTCCGAAGATTTATTGAGAATTTTCTGAGAATTTTCCGAGAATTTTCCGAGAATTTTCCGAGAATTTTCCGAGAATTTTCCGAGAATTTTCCGAGAATTTTCCGAGAATTTTCCGAGAATTTTCCGAGAATTTTCTGAGAATTTTCCGAGAATTTTCCGAGAATTTTCCGAGAATTTTCCGAGAATTTTCCGTCAATTTTCGGAGAATTTTCCGAGAATTTTCCGAGAATTTTCCGAGAATTTTCCGAGAATTTTCTGAGAATTTTCCGAGAATTTTCCGAGAATTTTCGGAGAATTTTCCGAGAATTTTCCGAGAATTTTCCGAGAATTTTCCGAGAATTTCCCGAGAATTTTCCGAGAATTTTCCGAGAATTTTCCGAGAATTTTCCGAGAATTTTCCGAGAATTTTCCGAGATTTTTCCGAGAATTTTCCGAGAATTTTCCGAGAATTTTCTGAGAATTTTCCGAGAATATTCCGAGAATTTTCCGAGATTTTCCCGAGAATTTCCCGAGAATTTTCCGAGAATTTTCCGAGAATTTTCCGAGAATTTTCGGAGAATTTTCCGAGAATTTTCCGAGAATTTTCGGAGAATTTTCCGAGAATTTTCCGAGAATTTTCCGAGAATTTTCCGAGAATTTTCCGAGAATTTTCCGAGAATTTTCCGAGAATTTTCCGAGAATTTTCCGAGAATTTTCCGAGAATTTTCCGAGAATTTTCCGAGAATTTTCCGAGAATTTTCCGAGAATTTTCCGAGAATTTTCCGTCAATTTTCCGAGAATTTTCTGAGAATTTTCCGGGAATTTTCCGAGAATTTTCCGAGAATTTTCCGAGAATTTTCCGAGAATTTTCCGAGAATTTTCCGAGAATTTTCCGAGAATTTTCTGAGAATTTTCCGAGAATTTTCCGAGAATTTTCCGAGAATTTTCCGAGAATTTTCCGAGAATTTTCCGAGAATTTTCCGTCAATTTTCCGAGAATTTTCCGAGAATTTTCCGGGAATTTTCCGAGAATTTTCCGAGAATTTTCCGAGAATTTTCCGAGAATTTTCCGAGAATTTTCCGAGAATTTTCCGAGAATTTTCTGAGAATTTTCCGAGAATTTTCCGAGAATTTTCCGAGATTTTCCCGAGAATTTTCCGAGAATTTTCCGAGAATTTTCCGAGAATTTTCCGAGAATTTTCCGAGAATTTTCCCAGAATTTTCCGAGAATTTTCCGAGAATTTTCCGAGAATTTTCCGTCAATTTTCCGAGAATTTTCCGAGAATTTTCCGAGAATTTTCCGTCAATTTTCCGAGAATTTTCCGAGAATTTTCCGAGAATTTTCCGAGAATTTTCCGAGAATTTTCCGAGAATTTTCCGAGAATTTTCCGAGAATTTTCCGAGAATTTTCCGAGATTTTCCCGAGAATTTTCCGAGAATTTTCCGAGAATTTTCCGAGAATTTTCCGAGAATTTTCCGAGAATTTTCCGAGATTTTTCCGAGAATTTTCCGAGAATTTTCCGAGAATTTTCTGAGAATTTTCCGAGAATTTTCCGAGAATTTTCCGAGATTTTCCCGAGAATTTCCCGAGAATTTTCCGAGAATTTTCCGAGAATTTTCCGAGATTTTTTCCGAGAATTTTTCCGAGAATTTTCCGAGAATTTTCCGAGAATTTTCCGTCAATTTTCCGAGAATTTTCCGAGAATTTTCCGAGATTTTTCCGAGAATTTTCCGAGAATTTTCCGAGAATTTTCCGAGAATTTTCCGAGAATTTTCCGAGAATTTTCCGAGAATGTTCCGAGAATTTTCCGAGAATTTTCTGAGAATTTTGCGAGAATTTTCCGAGAATTTTCCGTCAATTTTCCGAGAATTTTCCGAGAATTTTCCGAGAATTTTCCGAGAATTTTCCGAGAATTTTCCGAGAATTTTCCGAGAATTTTCCGAGATTTTTCCGAGAATTTTCCGAGAATTTTCCGAGAATTTTCTGAGAATTTTCCGAGAATTTTCCGAGAATTTTCCGAGAATTTTCCGAGAATTTTCCGTCAATTTTCCGAGAATTTTCCGAGAATTTTCCGAGAATTTTCCGTCAATTTTCCGAGAATTTTCCGAGAATTTTCCGAGAATTTTCCGAGAATTTTCCGTCAATTTTCCGAGAATTTTCCGAGAATTTTCCGATAATTTTCTGAGAATTTTCCGAGAATTTTCCGAGAATTTTCCGAGAATTTTCCGAGAATTTTCCGAGAATTTTCCGAGAATTTTCCGAGAATTTTCCGAGAATTTTCCGTCAATTTTCCGAGAATTTTCCGAGAATTTTCCGAGAATTTTCCGAGAATTTTCCGAGAATTTTCCGAGAATTTTCCGAGAATTTTCCGAGAATTTCCGAGAATTTTCCGAGAATTTTCTGAGAATTTTCCGAGAATTTTCCGAGAATTTTCCGAGATTTTCCCGAGAATTTTCCGAGAATTTTCCGAGAATTTTCCGAGAATTTTCCGAGAATTTTCCGAGAATTTTCCGAGAATTTTCCCAGAATTTTCCGAGAATTTTCCGAGAATTTTCCCAGAATTTTCCGTCAATTTTCCGAGAATTTTCCGTCAATTTTCCGAGAATTTTCCGAGAATTTTCCGAGAATTTTCCGTCAATTTTCCGAGAATTTTCCGAGAATTTTCCGAGAATTTTCCGAGAATTTTCGGAGAATTTTCCGAGAATTTTCCGAGAATTTTCCGAGAATTTTCTGAGAATTTTCCGAGAATTTTCCGAGAATTTTCCGAGAATTTTCCGAGAATTTTCCGAGAATTTTCCGAGAATTTTCCGAGAATTTTCCGAGAATTTTCCGTCAATTTTCCGAGAATTTTCCGAGAATTTTCCGAGAATTTTCCGAGAATTTTCCGAGAATTTTCCGAGAATTTTCCGAGAATTTCCGAGAATTTTCCGAGAATTTTCTGAGAATTTTCCGAGAATTTTCCGAGAATTTTCCGAGATTTTCCCGAGAATTTTCCGAGAATTTTCCGAGAATTTTCCGAGAATTTTCCGAGAATTTTCCGAGAATTTTCCCAGAATTTTCCCAGAATTTTCCGAGAATTTTCCGAGAATTTTCCGTCAATTTTCCGAGAATTTTCCGTCAATTTTCGGAGAATTTTCCGAGAATTTTCCGAGAATTTTCCGAGAATTTTCGGAGAATTTTCCGAGAATTTTCCGAGAATTTTCCGAGAATTTTCCGAGAATTTTCCAAGAATTTTCCGAGAATTTTCCGAGAATTTTCCGAGAATTTTCCGAGAATTTTCCAAGAATTTTCTGGGAATTTTCCGAGAATTTTCTGAGAATTTTCCGAGAATTTTCCGAGAATTTTCCGAGAATTTTCCGAGAATTTTCCGAGAATTTTCCGGGAATTTTCCGAGAATTTTCTGAGAATTTTCCGAGAATTTTCCGAGAATTTTCCGTCAATTTTCGGAGAATTTTCCGAGAATTTTCCGAGAATTTTCCGAGAATTTTCCGAGAATTTTCCGAGAATTTTCCGAGAATTTTCCGAGAATTTTCCGAGAATTTTCCGAGAATTTTCCGTCAATTTTCCGAGAATTTTCCGAGAATTTTCCGAGAATTTTCCGAGAATTTTCCGAGAATTTTCCGAGAATTTTCCGAGAATTTTCCGAGAATTTCCGAGAATTTTCCGAGAATTTTCTGAGAATTTTCCGAGAATTTTCCGAGAATTTTCCGAGATTTTCCCGAGAATTTTCCGAGAATTTTCCGAGAATTTTCCGAGAATTTTCCGAGAATTTTCCGAGAATTTTCCCAGAATTTTCCGAGAATTTTCCGAGAATTTTCCGAGAATTTTCCGTCAATTTTCCGAGAATTTTCCGTCAATTTTCCGAGAATTTTCCGAGAATTTTCCGAGAATTTTCCGTCAATTTTCCGAGAATTTTCCGAGAATTTTGCGAGAATTTTCCGAGAATTTTCGGAGAATTTTCCGAGAATTTTCCGAGAATTTTCCGAGAATTTTCTGAGAATTTTCCGAGAATTTTCCGAGAATTTTCCGAGAATTTTCCGAGAATTTTCCGAGAATTTTCCGAGAATTTTCCGAGAATTTTCCGAGAATTTTCCGTCAATTTTCCGAGAATTTTCCGAGAATTTTCCGAGAATTTTCCGAGAATTTTCCGAGAATTTTCCGAGAATTTTCCGAGAATTTCCGAGAATTTTCCGAGAATTTTCTGAGAATTTTCCGAGAATTTTCCGAGAATTTTCCGAGATTTTCCCGAGAATTTTCCGAGAATTTTCCGAGAATTTTCCGAGAATTTTCCGAGAATTTTCCGAGAATTTTCCCAGAATTTTCCCAGAATTTTCCGAGAATTTTCCGAGAATTTTCCGTCAATTTTCCGAGAATTTTCCGAGAATTTTCCGAGAATTTTCCGTCAATTTTCGGAGAATTTTCCGAGAATTTTCCGAGAATTTTCCGAGAATTTTCGGAGAATTTTCCGAGAATTTTCCGAGAATTTTCCGAGAATTTTCCGAGAATTTTCCAAGAATTTTCCGAGAATTTTCCGAGAATTTTCCGAGAATTCTCCGAGAATTTTCCAAGAATTTTCCGAGAATTTTCCAAGAATTTTCTGGGAATTTTCCGAGAATTTTCTGAGAATTTTCCGAGAATTTTCCGAGAATTTTCCGAGAATTTTCCGAGAATTTTCCGAGAATTTTCCGGGAATTTTCCGAGAATTTTCTGAGAATTTTCCGAGAATTTTCCGAGAATTTTCCGAGAATTTTCCGAGAATTTTCCGAGAAATTTCCGTCAATTTTGCGAGAATTTTCCGAGAATTTTCCGAGAATTTTCCGAGATTTTCCCGAGAATTTTCCGAGAATTTTCCGAGAATTTTCCGAGAATTTTCCGAGAATTTTCCGAGAATTTTCCCAGAATTTTCCGAGAATTTTCCGAGAATTTTCCGAGAATTTTCCGTCAATTTTCCGAGAATTTTCCGAGAATTTTCCGAGAATTTTCCGTCAATTTTCCGAGAATTTTCCGAGAATTTTCCGAGAATTTTCCGAGAATTTTCGGAGAATTTTCCGAGAATTTTCCGAGAATTTTCCGAGAATTTTCTGAGCATTTTCCGAGAATTTTCCGAGAATTTTCCGAGAATTTTCCGAGAATTTTCCGAGAATTTTCCGAGAATTTTCCGAGAATTTTCCGAGAATTTTCCGTCAATTTTCCGAGAATTTTCCGAGAATTTACCGAGAATTTTCCGAGAATTTTCCGAGAATTTTCCGAGAATTTTCCGAGAATTTTCCGAGAATTTTCCGAGAATTTTCCGAGAATTTTCTGAGAATTTTCCGAGAATTTTCCGAGAATTTTCCGAGATTTTCCCGAGAATTTTCCGAGAATTTTCCGAGAATTTTCCGAGAATTTTCCGAGAATTTTCCGAGAATTTTCCCAGAATTTTCCGAGAATTTTCCGAGAATTTTCCGAGAATTTTCCGTCAATTTTCCGAGAATTTTCCGAGAATTTTCCGAGAATTTTCCGTCAATTTTCCGAGAATTTTCCGAGAATTTTCCGAGAATTTTCCGAGAATTTTCGGAGAATTTTCCGAGAATTTTCCGAGAATTTTCCGAGAATTTTCTGAGAATTTTCCGAGAATTTTCCAACAATTTTCTGGGAATTTTCCGAGAATTTTCTGAGAATTTTCCGAGAATTTTCCGAGAATTTTCCGAGAATTTTCCGAGAATTTTCGGGGAATTTTCCGAGAATTTTCTGAGAATTTTCCGAGAATTTTCCGAGAATTTTCCAAGAATATTCCGAGAATTTTCCGAGAATTTTCCGAGAATTTTCCGAGAATTTTCCGTCAATTTTCCGAGAATTTTCCGAGAATTTTCCGAGAATTTTCCGTCAATTTTCCGAGAATTTTCCGAGACTTTTCCGAGAATTTTCCGAGAATTTTCCGAGATTTTTCCGAAAATTTTCCAAGAATTTTCCGAGAATTTTCCGAGAATTTTCCGTCAATTTTCCGAGAATTTTCCAAGAATTTTCCGAGATTTTTCCGAGAATTTTCTGAGAATTTTCCGAGAATTTTCCGACGATTTTCTGAGAATTTTCCGAGAATTTTCCGAGAATTTTCCGTGAATTTTCCGAGAATTTTCCGAGAATTTTCCGAAGATTTATTGAGAATTTTCTGAGAATTTTCCGAGAATTTTCCGAGAATTTTCCGACAATTTTCCGAGAATTTTCCGAGAATTTTCTGAGAATTTTCCGAGAATTTTCCGAGAATTTTCCGAGAATTTTCTGAGAATTTTCCGAGAATTTTCCGAGAATTTTCCGAGAATTTTCCGAGAATTTTCCGTCAATTTTCGGAGAATATTCCGAGAATTTTCCGAGAATTTTCCGAGAATTTTCCGAGAATTTTCTGAGAATTTTCCGAGAATTTTCCGAGAATTTTCGGAGAATTTTCCGAGAATTTTCCGAGAATTTTCCGAGAATTTTCCGAGATTTTCCCGAGAATTTTCCGAGAATTTTCCGAGAATTTTCCGAGAATTTTCCGAGAATTTTCCGAGAATTTTCCGAGATTTTTCCGAGAATTTTCCGAGAATTTTCCGAGAATTTTCTGAGAATTTTCCGAGAATTTTCCGAGAATTTTCCGAGATTTTCCCGAGAATTTCCCGAGAATTTTCCGAGAATTTTCCAAGAATTTTCCGAGAATTTTTGGAGAATTTTCCGAGAATTTTCCGAGAATTTTCGGAGAATTTTCCGAGAATTTTCCGAGAATTTTCCGAGAATTTTCCGAGAATTTTCCGAGAATTTTCCGAGAATTTTCCGAGAATTTTCCGAGAATTTTCCGAGAATTTTCCGAGAATTTTCCGAGAATTTTCCGAGAATTTTCTGAGAATTTTCCGAGAATTTTCCGAGAATTTTCCGAGAATTTTCCGAGAATTTTCCGAGAATTTTCCGAGAATTTTCCGAGAATTTTCCGAGAATTTTCCGTCAATTTTCCGAGAATTTTCTGAGAATTTTCCGGGAATTTTCCGAGAATTTTCCGAGAATTTTCCGAGAATTTTCCGAGAATTTTCCGAGAATTTTCCGAGAATTTTCCGAGAATTTTCTGAGAATTTTCCGAGAATTTTCCGAGAATTTTCCGAGAATTTTCCGTCAATTTTCCGAGAATTTTCCGAGAATTTTCCGGGAATTTTCCGAGAATTTTCCGAGAATTTTCCGAGAATTTTCCGAGAATTTTCCGAGAATTTTCCGAGAATTTTCCGAGAATTTTCTGAGAATTTTCCGAGAATTTTCCGAGAATTTTCCGAGATTTTCCCGAGAATTTTCCGAGAATTTTCCGAGAATTTTCCGAGAATTTTCAGAGAATTTTCCGAGAATTTTCCCAGAATTTTCCGAGAATTTTCCGAGAATTTTCCGAGAATTTTCCGTCAATTTTCCGAGAATTTTCCGAGAATTTTCCGAGAATTTTCCGTCAATTTTCCGAGAATTTTCCGAGAATTTTCCGAGAATTTTCCGAGAATTTTCCGAGAATTTTCCGAGAATTTTCCGAGAATTTTCCGAGAATTTTCCGAGAATTTTCCGAGATTTTCCCGAGAATTTTCCGAGAATTTTCCGAGAATTTTCCGAGAATTTTCCGAGAATTTTCTGAGAATTTTCCGAGAATTTTCCGAGAATTTTCCGAGATTTTCCCGAGAATTTCCCGAGAATTTTCCGAGAATTTTCCGAGAATTTTCCGAGATTTTTTCCGAGAATTTTTCCGAGAATTTTCCGAGAATTTTCCGAGAATTTTCCGTCAATTTTCCGAGAATTTTCCGAGAATTTTCCGAGAATTTTCCGAGAATTTTCCGAGAATTTTCCGAGAATTTTCCGAGAATTTTCCGAGAATTTTCCGAGAATTTTCCGAGAATGTTCCGAGAATTTTCCGAGAATTTTCCGAGAATTTTGCGAGAATTTTCCGAGAATTTTCCGTCAATTTTCCGAGAATTTTCCGAGAATTTTCCGAGAATTTTCCGAGAATTTTCCGAGAATTTTCCGAGAATTTTCCGAGAATTTTCCGAGATTTTTCCGAGAATTTTCCGAGAATTTTCCGAGAATTTTCCGAGAATTTTCCGAGAATTTTCCGAGAATTTTCCGAGAATTTTCCGAGAATTTTCTGAGAATTTTCCGAGAATTTTCCGAGAATTTTCCGAGAATTTTCCGAGAATTTTCCGAGAATTTTCCGAGAATTTTCCGAGAATTTTCCGAGAATTTTCCGTCAATTTTCCGAGAATTTTCTGAGAATTTTCCGGGAATTTTCCGAGAATTTTCCGAGAATTTTCCGAGAATTTTCCGGGAATTTTCCGAGAATTTTCCGAGAATTTTCCGAGAATTTTCCGAGAATTTTCAGAGAATTTTCCGAGAATTTTCTGAGAATTTTCCGAGAATTTTCCGAGAATTTTCCGAGAATTTTCCGAGAATTTTCCGAGAATTTTCCGTCAATTTTCCGAGAATTTTCCGAGAATTTTCCGGGAATTTTCCGAGAATTTTCCGAGAATTTTCCGAGAATTTTCCGAGAATTTTCCGAGAATTTTCCGAGAATTTTCCGAGAATTTTCTGAGAATTTTCCGAGAATTTTCCGAGAATTTTCCGAGATTTTCCCGAGAATTTTCCGAGAATTTTCCGAGAATTTTCCGAGAATTTTCCGAGAATTTTCCGAGAATTTTCCCAGAATTTTCCGAGAATTTTCCGAGAATTTTCCGAGAATTTTCCGTCAATTTTCCGAGAATTTTCCGAGAATTTTCCGAGAATTTTCCGTCAATTTTCCGAGAATTTTCCGAGAATTTTCCGAGAATTTTCCGAGAATTTTCCGAGAATTTTCCGAGAATTTTCCGAGAATTTTCCGAGAATTTTCCGAGAATTTTCCGAGATTTTCCCGAGAATTTTCCGAGAATTTTGCGAGAATTTTCCGAGAATTTTCCGAGAATTTTCCGAGAATTTTCCGAGATTTTTCCGAGAATTTTCCGAGAATTTTCCGAGAATTTTCTGAGAATTTTCCGAGAATTTTCCGAGAATTTTCCGAGATTTTCCCGAGAATTTCCCGAGAATTTTCCGAGAATTTTCCGAGAATTTTCCGAGATTTTTTCCGAGAATTTTTCCGAGAATTTTCCGAGAATTTTCCGAGAATTTTCCGTCAATTTTCCGAGAATTTTCCGAGAATTTTCCGAGAATTTTCCGAGAATTTTCCGAGAATTTTCCGAGAATTTTCCGAGAATTTTCCGAGAATTTTCCGAGAATTTTCCGAGAATGTTCCGAGAATTTTCCGAGAATTTTCCGAGAATTTTGCGAGAATTTTCCGAGAATTTTCCGTCAATTTTCCGAGAATTTTCCGAGAATTTTCCGAGAATTTTCCGAGAATTTTCCGAGAATTTTCCGAGAATTTTCCGAGAATTTTCCGAGATTTTTCCGAGAATTTTCCGAGAATTTTCCGAGAATTTTCTGAGAATTTTCCGAGAATTTTCCGAGAATTTTCCGAGATTTTCCCGAGAATTTCCCGAGAATTTTCCGAGAATTTTCCGAGAATTTTCCGAGAATTTTCCGAGAATTTTTCCGAGAATTTTCCGAGAATTTTCCGAGAATTTTCCGTCAATTTTCCGAGAATTTTCCGAGAATTTTCCGAGAATTTTCCGAGAATTTTCCGAGAATTTTCCGAGAATTTTCCGAGAATTTTCCGAGAATTTTCCGAGAATTCTTCCGAGAATGTTCCGAGAATTTTCCGAGAATTTTCCGAGAATTTTGCGAGAATTTTCCGAGAATTTTCCGTCAATTTTCCGAGAATTTTCCGAGAATTTTCCGAGAATTTTCCGAGAATTTTCCGAGAATTTTCCGAGAATTTTCCCAGAATTTTCCGAGAATTTTCCGAGAATTTTCCGAGAATTTTCTGAGAATTTTCCGAGAATTTTCCGAGAATTTTCCGAGATTTTCCCGAGAATTTTCCGAGAATTTCCCGAGAATTTTCCGAGAATTTTCCGAGAATTTTCCGAGAATTTTCCCAGAATTTTCCGAGAATTTTCCGAGAATTTTCCGAGAATTTTCCGTCAATTTTCCGAGAATTTTGCGAGAATTTTCCGAGAATTTTCCGTCAATTTTCCGAGAATTTTCCGAGAATTTTCCGAGAATTTTCCGAGAATTTTCGGAGAATTTTCCGAGAATTTTCCGAGAATTTTCCGAGAATTTTCCGAGAATTTTCCGAGAATTTTCCAAGAATTTTCTGGGAATTTTCCGAGAATTTTCTGAGAATTTTCCGAGAATTTTCCGAGAATTTTCCGAGAATTTTCCGAGAATTTTCCGAGAATTTTCCGGGAATTTTCCGAGAATTTTCTGAGAATTTTCTGAGAATTTTCCGAGAATTTTCCGAGAATTTTCCGAGAATTTTCCGAGAATTTTCCGTCAATTTTGCGACAATTTTCCGAGAATTTTCCGAGAATTTTCCGAGATTTTCCCGAGAATTTTCCGAGAATTTTCCGAGAATTTTCCGTCAATTTTCCGAGAATTTTCCGGGAATTTTCCGAGAATTTTCCGAGAATTTTCCGAGAATTTTCCGAGAATTTTCCGAGAATTTTCCGAGAATTTTCCGAGAATTTTCCGAGAATTTTCTGAGATTTTTCCGAGAATTTTCCGAGAATTTTCCGAGATTTTCCCGAGAATTTTCCGAGAATTTTCCGAGAATTTTCCGAGAATTTTCCGAGAATTTTCCGAGAATTTTCCCAGAATTTTCCGAGAATTTTCCGAGAATTTTCCGAGAATTTTCTGTCAATTTTCCGAGAATTTTGCGAGAATTTTCCGAGAATTTTGCGAGAATTTTCCGAGAATTTTCCGAGAATTTTCCGAGAATTTTCCGAGAATTTTCCGAGAATTTTCCGTCAATTTTGCGAGAATTTTCCGAGAATTTTCCGAGAATTTTCCGAGATTTTCCCGAGAATTTTCCGAGAATTTTCCGAGAATTTTCCGTCAATTTTCCGAGAATTTTCCGAGAATTTTCCGAGAATTTTCCGAGAATTTTCCGAGAATTTTCCGAGAATTTTCCGAGAATTTTCCGAGAATTTTCCGAGAATTTTCCGAGAATTTTCTGAGAATTTTCCGAGAATTTTCCGAGAATTTTCCGAGATTTTCCCGAGAATTTTCCGAGAATTTTCCGAGAATTTTCCGAGAATTTTCCGAGAATTTTCCGAGAATTTTCCCAGAATTTTCCGAGAATTTTCCGAGAATTTTCCGAGAATTTTCCGTCAATTTTCCGAGAATTTTGCGAGAATTTTCCGAGAATTTTCCGTCAATTTTCCGAGAATTTTCCGAGAATTTTCCGAGAATTTTCTGAGAATTTTCGGAGAATTTTCCGAGAATTTTCCGAGAATTTTCCGAGAATTTTCCGAGAATTTTCCGAGAATTTTCCAAGAATTTTCTGGGAATTTTCCGAGAATTTTCTGAGAATTTTCCGAGAATTTTCCGAGAATTTTCCGAGAATTTTCCGAGAATTTTCCGAGAATTTTCCGGGAATTTTCCGAGAATTTTCTGAGAATTTTCCGAGAATTTTCCGAGAATTTTCCGAGAATTTTCCGAGAATTTTCCGAGAATTTTCCGTCAATTTTGCGAGAATTTTCCGAGAATTTTCCGAGAATTTTCCGAGATTTTCCCGAGAATTTTCGGAGAATTTTCCGAGAATTTTCCGAGAATTTTCCGAGAATTTTCCGAGAATTTTCCCAGAATTTTCCGAGAATTTTCCGAGAATTTTCCGAGAATTTTCCGTCAATTTTCCGAGAATTTTCCGAGAATTTTCCGAGAATTTTCCGTCAATTTTCCGAGAATTTTCCGAGAATTTTCCGAGAATTTTCCGAGAATTTTCCGTCAATTTTCCGAGAATTTTCCGAGAATTTTCCGAGAATTTTCTGAGAATTTTCCGAGAATTTTCCGAGAATTTTCGGAGAATTTTCCGAGAATTTTCCGAGAATTTTCCGAGAATTTTCCGAGAATTTTCCCAGAATTTTCCGAGAATTTTCCGAGAATTTTCCGAGAATTTTCCGTCAATTTTCCGAGAATTTTCCGAGAATTTTCCGAGAATTTTTCGAGAATTTTCCGTCAATTTTCCGAGAATTTTCCGAGAATTTTCCGAGAATTTTCTGAGAATTTTCCGAGAATTTTCCGAGAATTTTCCGAGAATTTTCCGAGAATTTTCCGTCAATTTTCCGAGAATTTTCCGAGAATTTTCCGAGAATTTTCCGTCAATTTTCCGAGAATTTTCCGAGAATTTTCCGAGAATTTTCCGAGAATTTTCCGAGAATTTTCCGAGATTTTCCCGAGAATTTTCCGAGAATTTTCCGAGAATTTTCCGAGAATTTTCCGAGAATTTTCCGAGAATTTTCCGAGATTTTTCCGAGAATTTTCCCGAGAATTTTCCGAGAATTTTCTGAGAATTTTCCGAGAATTTTCCGAGAATTTTCCGTCAATTTTCCCGAGAATTTCCCGAGAATTTTCCGAGAATTTTCCGAGAATTTTCCGTCAATTTTCCGAGAATTTTCCGAGAATTTTCCGAGAATTTTCCGAGAATTTTCGGAGAATTTTCCGAGAATTTTCCGAGAATTTTCCGAGAATTTTCTGAGAATTTTCCGAGAATTTTCCGAGAATTTTCCGAGAATTTTCCGAGAATTTTGCGAGAATTTTCCGAGAATTTTCCGAGAATTTTCCGAGAATTTTCCGTCAATTTTCCGAGAATTTTCCGAGAATTTTCCGAGAATTTTCCGAGAATTTTCCGAGAATTTTCCGAGATTTTTCCGAGAATTTTCCGAGAATTTTCCGAGAATTTTCCGAGAATTTTCCGAGAATTTTCCGAGAATTTTCCGAGAATTTCCCGAGAATTTTCCGAGAATTTTCCGAGAATTTTCCGAGAATTTTCCGAGAATTTTCCGAGAATTTTCCCAGAATTTTCCGAGAATTTTCCGAGAATTTTCCGAGAATTTTCCGTCAATTTTCCGAGAATTTTCCGAGAATTTTCCGAGAATTTTCCGTCAATTTTCCGAGAATTTTCCGAGAATTTTCCGAGAATTTTCCGAGAATTTTCGGAGAATTTTCCGAGAATTTTCCGAGAATTTTCCGAGAATTTTCCAAGAATTTTCCGAGAATTTTCCGAGAATTTTCCGAGAATTTTCCGAGAATTTTCCAAGAATTTTCTGGGAATTTTCCGAGAATTTTCTGAGAATTTTCCGAGAATTTTCCGAGAATTTTCCGAGAATTTTCCGAGAATTTTCCGAGAATTTTCCGGGAATTTTCCGAGAATTTTCTGAGAATTTTCCGAGAATTTTCCGAGAATTTTCCGAGAATTTTCCGAGAATTTTCCGAGAATTTTCCGTCAATTTTGCGAGAATTTTCCGAGAATTTTCCGAGAATTTTCCGAGATTTTCCCGAGAATTTTCCGAGAATTTTCCGAGAATTTTCCGAGAATTTTCCGAGAATTTTCCGAGAATTTTCCCAGAATTTTCCGAGAATTTTCCGAGAATTTTCCGAGAATTTTCCGTCAATTTTCCGACAATTTTCCGAGAATTTTCCGAGAATTTTCCGTCAATTTTCCGAGAATTTTCCGAGAATTTTCCGAGAATTTTCCGAGAATTTTCGGAGAATTTTCCGAGAATTTTCCGAGAATTTTCCGAGAATTTTCTGAGAATTTTCCGAGAATTTTCCGAGAATTTTCCGAGAATTTTCCGAGAATTTTCCGAGAATTTTCCGAGAATTTTCCGAGAATTTTCCGTCAATTTTCCGAGAATTTTCCGAGAATTTTCCGAGAATTTTCCGAGAATTTTCCGAGAATTTTCCGAGAATTTTCCGAGAATTTTCCGAGAATTTTCCGAGAATTTTCCGAGAATTTTCTGAGAATTTTCCGAGAATTTTCCGAGAATTTTCCGAGATTTTCCCGAGAATTTTCCGAGAATTTTCCGAGAATTTTCCGAGAATTTTCCGAGAATTTTCCGAGAATTTTCCCAGAATTTTCCGAGAATTTTCCGAGAATTTTCCGTCAATTTTCCGAGAATTTTCTGAGAATTTTCCGAGAATTTTCCGAGAATTTTCCGAGAATTTTCCGAGATTTTTCCGAGAATTTTCCGAGAATTTTCCGAGAATTTTCAGAGAATTTTCCGAGAATTTTCCGAGAATTTTCCGAGAATTTCCCGAGAATTTTCCGAGAATTTTCCGAGAATTTTCCGAGAATTTTCCGAGAATTTTCCGAGAATTTTCCCAGAATTTTCCGAGAATTTTCCGAGAATTTTCCGAGAATTTTCCGTCAATTTTCCGAGAATTTTCCGAGAATTTTCCGAGAATTTTCCGTCAATTTTCCGAGAATTTTCCGAGAATTTTCCGAGAATTTTCCGAGAATTTTCGGAGAATTTTCCGAGAATTTTCCGAGAATTTTCCGAGAATTTTCCGAGAATTTTCCAAGAATTTTCCGAGAATTTTCCGAGAATTTTCCGAGAATTTTCCGAGAATTTTCCAAGAATTTTCTGGGAATTTTCCGAGAATTTTCTGAGAATTTTCCGAGAATTTTCCGAGAATTTTCCGAGAATTTTCCGAGAATTTTCCGAGAATTTTCCGGGAATTTTCCGAGAATTTTCTGAGAATTTTCCGAGAATTTTCCGAGAATTTTCCGAGAATTTTCCGAGAATTTTCCGAGAATTTTCCGTCAATTTTGCGAGAATTTTCCGAGAATTTTCCGAGAATTTTCCGAGATTTTCCCGAGAATTTTCCGAGAATTTTCCGAGAATTTTCCGAGAATTTTCCGAGAATTTTCCGAGAATTTTCCCAGAATTTTCCGAGAATTTTCCGAGAATTTTCCGAGAATTTTCCGTCAATTTTCCGACAATTTTCCGAGAATTTTCCGAGAATTTTCCGTCAATTTTCCGAGAATTTTCCGAGAATTTTCCGAGAATTTTCCGAGAATTTTCGGAGAATTTTCCGAGAATTTTCCGAGAATTTTCCGAGAATTTTCTGAGAATTTTCCGAGAATTTTCCGAGAATTTTCCGAGAATTTTCCGAGAATTTTCCGAGAATTTTCCGAGAATTTTCCGAGAATTTTCCGAGAATTTTCCGTCAATTTTCCGAGAATTTTCCGAGAATTTTCCGAGAATTTTCCGAGAATTTTCCGAGAATTTTCCGAGAATTTTCCGAGAATTTTCCGAGAATTTTCCGAGAATTTTCCGAGAATTTTCTGAGAATTTTCCGAGAATTTTCCGAGAATTTTCCGAGATTTTCCCGAGAATTTTCCGAGAATTTTCCGAGAATTTTCCGAGAATTTTCCGAGAATTTTCCGAGAATTTTCCCAGAATTTTCCGAGAATTTTCCGAGAATTTTCCGAGAATTTTCCGTCAATTTTCCGAGAATTTTCCGAGAATTTTCCGAGAATTTTCCGTCAATTTTCCGAGAATTTTCCGAGAATTTTCCGAGAATTTTCCGAGAATTTTCGGAGAATTTTCCGAGAATTTTCCGAGAATTTTCCGAGAATTTTCTGAGAATTTTCCGAGAATTTTCCAAGAATTTTCTGGGAATTTTCCGAGAATTTTCTGAGAATTTTCCGAGAATTTTCCGAGAATTTTCGGGGAATTTTCCGAGAATTTTCTGAGAATTTTCCGAGAATTTTCCGAGAATTTTCCAAGAATATTCGGAGAATTTTCCGAGAATTTTCCGAGAATTTTCCGAGAATTTTCCGTCAATTTTCCGAGAATTTTCCGAGAATTTTCCGAGAATTTTCCGTCAATTTTCCGAGAATTTTCCGAGACTTTTCCGAGAATTTTCCGAGAATTTTCCCAGATTTTTCCGAAAATTTTCCAAGAATTTTCCGAGAATTTTCCGAGAATTTTCCGTGAATTTTCCGAGAATTTTCCGAGAATTTTCCGAAGATTTATTGAGAATTTTCTGAGAATTTTCCGAGAATTTTCCGAGAATTTTCCGAGAATTTTCCGAGAATTTTCCGAGAATTTTCCGAGAATTTTCCGAGAATTTTCCGAGAATTTTCCGAGAATTTTCTGAGAATTTTCCGAGAATTTTCCGAGAATTTTCCGAGAATTTTCCGAGAATTTTCCGTCAATTTTCGGAGAACTTTCCGAGAATTTTCCGAGAATTTTCCGAGAATGTTCCGAGAATTTTCTGAGAATTTTCGGAGAATTTTCCGAGAATTTTCCGAGAATTTTCCGAGAATTTTCCGAGAATTTTCCGAGAATTTTCCGAGATTTTCCCGAGAATTTTCCGAGAATTTTCCGAGAATTTTCCGAGAATTTTTCCGAGAATTTTCCGAGAATTTTCCGAGAATTTTCCGAGAATTTTCCGAGAATTTTCGGAGAATTTTCCGAGAATTTTCCGAGAATTTTCCGAGAATTTTCCGAGAATTTTCCGAGAATTTTCCGAGAATTTTCCGAGATTTTTCCGAGAATTTTCCGAGAATTTTCCGAGAATTTTCCGAGAATTTTCTGAGAATTTTCCGAGAATTTTCCGAGAATTTTCCGAGAATTTTCCGAGAATTTTCCGAGAATTTTCCGAGAATTTTCCGAGAATTTTCCGAGAATTTTCCGTCAATTTTCCGAGAATTTTCTGAGAATTTTCCGGGAATTTTCCGAGAATTTTCCGAGAATTTTCCGAGAATTTTCCGAGAATTTTCCGAGAATTTTCCGAGAATTTTCCGAGAATTTTCTGAGAATTTTCCGAGAATTTTCCGAGAATTTTCCGAGATTTTCCCGAGAATTTTCCGAGAATTTTCCGAGAATTTTGCGAGAATTTTCCGAGAATTTTCCGAGAATTTTCCCAGAATTTTCCGAGAGTTTTCCGAGAATTTTCCGAGAATTTTCCGTCAATTTTCCGAGAATTTTCCGAGAATTTTCCGAGAATTTTCCGTCAATTTTCCGAGAATTTTCCGAGAATTTTCCGAGAATTTTCCGAGAATTTTCCGAGAATTTTCCGAGAATTTTCCGAGAATTTTCCGAGATTTTCCCGAGAATTTTCCCAGAATTTTCCGAGAATTTTCCGAGAATTTTCCGAGAATTTTCCGAGAATTTTCCGAGATTTTTCCGAGAATTTTCCGAGAATTTTCCGAGAATTTTCTGTGAATTTTCCGAGAATTTTCCGAGAATTTTCCGAGATTTTCCCGAGAATTTCCCGAGAATTTTCCGAGAATTTTCCGAGAATTTTCCGAGAATTTTCCGAGAATTTTTCCGAGAATTTTCCGAGAATTTTCCGAGAATTTTCCGTCAATTTTCCGAGAATTTTCCGAGAATTTTCCGAGAATTTTCCGAGAATTTTCCGAGAATTTTCCGAGAATTTTCCGAGAATTTTCCGAGAGTTTTCCAAGAATTTTCCGAGAATTTTCCGAGAATTTGCCGAGAATTTTCCGAGAATTTTCCGAGAATTTTCCGAGAATTTTCCGTCAATTTTCCGTCAATTTTCCGAGAATTTTCCGAGAATTTTCCAAGAATTTTCCGAGAATTTTCCGAGAATTTGCCGAGAATTTTCCGAGAATTTTCCGAGAATTTTCCGAGAATTTTCCGTCAATTTTCCGTCAATTTTCCGAGAATTTTCTGAGAATTTTCCGAGAATTTTCCGAGAATTTTCCGAGATTTTCCCGAGAATTTTCCGAGAATTTTCCGAGAATTTTCCGAGAATTTTCCGAGAATTTTCCGAGAATTTTCCCAGAATTTTCCGAGAATTTTCCGAGAATTTTCCGAGAATTTTCCGTCAATTTTCCGAGAATTTTCCGAGAATTTTCCGAGAATTTTCCGTCAATTTTCCGAGAATTTTCCGAGAATTTTCCGAGAATTTTCCGAGAATTTTCCGAGAATTTTCCGAGAATTTTCCGAGAATTTTCCGAGAATTTTCCGTCAATTTTCCGAGAATTTTCCGAGAATTTTTCCGAGATTTTCCCGAGAATTTCCCGAGAATTTTCCGAGAATTTTCCGAGAATTTTCCGAGAATTTTCCGAGAATTTTTCCGAGAATTTTCCGAGAATTTTCCGAGAATTTTCCGTCAATTTTCCGAGAATTTTCCGAGAATTTTCCGAGAATTTTCCGAGAATTTTCCGAGAATTTTCCGAGAATTTTCCGAGAATTTTCCGAGAATTTTCCGAGAATTTTCCGAGAATTTTCCGAGAATTTTCCGAGAATTTTTCGAGAATTTTCCGAGAATTTTCCGAGAATTTTCTGAGAATTTTCCGAGAATTTTCCGAGAATTTTCCGAGATTTTCCCGAGAATTTCCCGAGAATTTTCCGAGAATTTTCCGAGAATTTTCCGAGATTTTTTCCGAGAATTTTTCCGAGAATTTTCCGAGAATTTTCCGAGAATTTTCCGTCAATTTTCCGAGAATTTTCCGAGAATTTTCCGAGAATTTTCCGAGAATTTTCCGAGAATTTTCCGAGAATTTTCCGAGAATTTTCCGAGAATTTTCCGAGAATTTTCCGAGAATGTTCCGAGAATTTTCCGAGAATTTTCCGAGAATTTTGCGAGAATTTTCCGAGAATTTTCCGTCAATTTTCCGAGAATTTTCCGAGAATTTTCCGAGAATTTTCCGAGAATTTTCCGAGAATTTTCCGAGAATTTTCCGAGAATTTTCCGTCAATTTTCCGTCAATTTTCCGAGAATTTTCTGAGAATTTTCCGAGAATTTTCCGAGAATTTTCCGAGATTTTCCCGAGAATTTTCCGAGAATTTTCCGAGAATTTTCCGAGAATTTTCCGAGAATTTTCCGAGAATTTTCCCAGAATTTTCCGAGAATTTTCCGAGAATTTTCCGAGAATTTTCCGTCAATTTTCCGAGAATTTTCCGAGAATTTTCCGAGAATTTTCCGTCAATTTTCCGAGAATTTTCCGAGAATTTTCCGAGAATTTTCCGAGAATTTTCCGAGAATTTTCCGAGAATTTTCCGAGAATTTTCCGAGAATTTTCCGTCAATTTTCCGAGAATTTTCCGAGAATTTTTCCGAGATTTTCCCGAGAATTTCCCGAGAATTTTCCGAGAATTTTCCGAGAATTTTCCGAGAATTTTCCGAGAATTTTTCCGAGAATTTTCCGAGAATTTTCCGAGAATTTTCCGTCAATTTTCCGAGAATTTTCCGAGAATTTTCCGAGAATTTTCCGAGAATTTTCCGAGAATTTTCCGAGAATTTTCCGAGAATTTTCCGAGAATTTTCCGAGAATTTTCCGAGAATTTTCCGAGAATTTTCCGAGATTTTCCGGAGAATTTTCCGAGAATTTTCCGAGAATTTTCCGAGAATTTTCCGAGAATTTTTCGAGAATTTTCCGAGAATTTTCCGAGAATTTTCTGAGAATTTTCCGAGAATTTTCCGAGAATTTTCCGAGATTTTCCCGAGAATTTCCCGAGAATTTTCCGAGAATTTTCCGAGAATTTTCCGAGATTTTTTCCGAGAATTTTTCCGAGAATTTTCCGAGAATTTTCCGAGAATTTTCCGTCAATTTTCCGAGAATTTTCCGAGAATTTTCCGAGAATTTTCCGAGAATTTTCCGAGAATTTTCCGAGAATTTTCCGAGAATTTTCCGAGAATTTTCCGAGAATTTTCCGAGAATGTTCCGAGAATTTTCCGAGAATTTTCCGAGAATTTTGCGAGAATTTTCCGAGAATTTTCCGTCAATTTTCCGAGAATTTTCCGAGAATTTTCCGAGAATTTTCCGAGAATTTTCCGAGAATTTTCCGAGAATTTTCCGAGAATTTTCCGAGAATTTTCCGAGAATTTTCCGAGATTTTCCCGAGAATTTTCAGAGAATTTTCCGAGAATTTTCCGAGAATTTTCCGAGAATTTTCCGAGAATTTTCCGAGATTTTTCCGAGAATTTTCCGAGAATTTTCCGAGAATTTTCTGAGAATTTTCCGAGAATTTTCCGAGAATTTTCCGAGATTTTCCCGAGAATTTCCCGAGAATTTTCCGAGAATTTTCCGAGAATTTTCCGAGAATTTTCCGAGAATTTTTCCGAGAATTTTCCGAGAATTTTCCGAGAATTTTCCGTCAATTTTCCGAGAATTTTCCGAGAATTTTCCGAGAATTTTCCGAGAATTTTCCGAGAATTTTCCGAGAATTTTCCGAGAATTTTCCGAGAATTTTCCGAGAATTTTCCGAGAATGTTCCGAGAATTTTCCGAGAATTTTCCGAGAATTTTGCGAGAATTTTCCGAGAATTTTCCGTCAATTTTCCGAGAATTTTCCGAGAATTTTCCGAGAATTTTCCGAGAATTTTCCGAGAATTTTCCGAGAATTTTCCGAGAATTTTCCGAGAATTTTCCGAGAATTTTCCGAGAATTTTCTGAGAATTTTCCGAGAATTTTCCGAGAATTTTCCGAGATTTTCCCGAGAATTTTCCGAGAATTTTCGGAGAATTTTCCGAGAATTTTCCGAGAATTTTCCGAGAATTTTCCCAGAATTTTCCGAGAATTTTCCGAGAATTTTCCGAGAATTTTCCGTCAATTTTCCGAGAATTTTGCGAGAATTTTCCGAGAATTTTCCGTCAATTTTCCGAGAATTTTCCGAGAATTTTCCGAGAATTTTCCGAGAATTTTCGGAGAATTTTCCGAGAATTTTCCGAGAATTTTCCGAGAATTTTCCGAGAATTTTCCGAGAATTTTCCAAGAATTTTCTGGGAATTTTCCGAGAATTTCTGAGAATTTTCCGAGAATTTTCCGAGAATTTTCCGAGAATTTTCCGAGAATTTTCCGAGAATTTTCCGGGAATTTTCCGAGAACTTTCTGAGAATTTTCCGAGAATTTTCCGAGAATTTTCCGAGAATTTTCCGAGAATTTTCCGAGAATTTTCCGTCAATTTTGCGAGAATTTTCCGAGAATTTTCCGAGAATTTTCCGAGATTTTCCCCGAGAATTTTCGGAGAATTTTCCGAGAATTTTCCGAGAATTTTCCGAGAATTTTCCGAGAATTTTCCCAGAATTTTCCGAGAATTTTCCGAGAATTTTCCGAGAATTTTCCGTCAATTTTCCGAGAATTTTCCGAGAATTTTCCGAGAATTTTCCGTCAATTTTCCGAGAATTTTCCGAGAATTTTCCGAGAATTTTCCGTCAATTTTCCGAGAATTTTCCGAGAATTTTCCGAGAATTTTCCGAGAATTTTCCGAGAATTTTCCGAGAATTTTCCGAGAATTTTCCGAGAATTTCCGAGAATTTTCCGAGAATTTTCTGAGAATTTTCCGAGAATTTTCCGAGAATTTTCCGAGATTTTCCCGAGAATTTTCCGAGAATTTTCCGAGAATTTTCCGAGAATTTTCGGAGAATTTTCCGAGAATTTTCCCAGAATTTTCCGAGAATTTTCCGAGAATTTTCCGTCAATTTTCCGAGAATTTTCCGTCAATTTTCCGAGAATTTTCCGAGAATTTTCCGAGAATTTTCCGTCAATTTTCCGAGAATTTTCCGAGAATTTTCCGAGAATTTTCCGAGAATTCTCGGAGAATTTTCCGAGAATTTTCCGAGAATTTTCCGAGAATTTTCTGAGAATTTTCCGAGAATTTTCCGAGAATTTTCCGAGAATTTTCCGAGAATTTTCCGAGAATTTTCCGAGAATTTTCCGAGAATTTTCCGTCAATTTTCCGAGAATTTTCCGAGAATTTTCCGAGAATTTTCCGAGAATTTTCCGAGAATTTTCCGAGAATTTTCCGAGAATTTCCGAGAATTTTCCGAGAATTTTCTGAGAATTTTCCGAGAATTTTCCGAGAATTTTCCGAGATTTTCCCGAGAATTTTCCGAGAATTTTCCGAGAATTTTCCGAGAATTTTCCGAGAATTTTCCGAGAATTTTCCCAGAATTTTCCCAGAATTTTCCGAGAATTTTCCGAGAATTTTCCGTCAATTTTCCGAGAATTTTCCGAGAATTTTCCGAGAATTTTCCGTCAATTTCCGAGAATTTTCCGAGAATTTCCGAGAATTTTCCGAGAATTTTCGGAGAATTTTCCGAGAATTTTCCGAGAATTTTCCGAGAATTTTCCGAGAATTTTCCAAGAATTTTCCGAGAATTTTCCGAGAATTTTCCGAGAATTTTCCGAGAATTTTCCAAGAATTTTCTGGGAATTTTCCGAGAATTTTCTGAGAATTTTCCGAGAATTTTCCGAGAATTTTCCGAGAATTTTCCGAGAATTTTCCGAGAATTTTCCGGGAATTTTCCGAGAATTTTCTGAGAATTTTCCGAGAATTTTCCGAGAATTTTCCGAGAATTTTCCGAGAATTTTCCGAGAATTTTCCGTCAATTTTGCGAGAATTTTCCGAGAATTTTCCGAGAATTTTCCGAGATTTTCCCGAGAATTTTCGGAGAATTTTCCGAGAATTTTCCGAGAATTTTCCGAGAATTTTCCGAGAATTTTCCCAGAATTTTCCGAGAATTTTCCGAGAATTTTCCGAGAATTTTCCGTCAATTTTCCGAGAATTTTCCGAGAATTTTCCGAGAATTTTCCGTCAATTTTCCGAGAATTTTCCGAGAATTTTCCGAGAATTTTCCGTCAATTTTCCGAGAATTTTCCGAGAATTTTCCGAGAATTTTCCGAGAATTTTCCGAGAATTTTCCGAGAATTTTCCGAGAATTTTCCGAGAATTTCCGAGAATTTTCCGAGAATTTTCTGAGAATTTTCCGAGAATTTTCCGAGAATTTTCCGAGATTTTCCCGAGAATTTTCCGAGAATTTTCCGAGAATTTTCCGAGAATTTTCGGAGAATTTTCCGAGAATTTTCCCAGAATTTTCCGAGAATTTTCCGAGAATTTTCCGTCAATTTTCCGAGAATTTCCGTCAATTTTTCCGAGAATTTTCCGAGAATTTTCCGAGAATTTTCCGTCAATTTTCCGAGAATTTTCCGAGAATTTTCCGAGAATTTTCCGAGAATTTTCGGAGAATTTTCCGAGAATTTTCCGAGAATTTTCCGAGAATTTTCTGATTTTGAATTTTCCGAGAATTTTCCGAGAATTTTCCGAGAATTTTCCGAGAATTTTCCGAGAATTTTCCGAGAATTTTCCGAGAATTTTCCGTCAATTTTCCGAGAATTTTCCGAGAATTTTCCGAGAATTTTCCGAGAATTTTCCGAGAATTTTCCGAGAATTTTCCGAGAATTTCCGAGAATTTTCCGAGAATTTTCTGAGAATTTTCCGAGAATTTTCGGAGAATTTTCCGAGAATTTCCGAGAATTTTCCGAGATTTTCCCGAGAATTTTCCGAGAATTTTCCGAGAATTTCCGAGAATTTTCCGAGAATTTTCCGAGAATTTTCCCAGAATTTTCCCAGAATTTTCCGAGAATTTTCCGAGAATTTTCCGTCAATTTTCCGAGAATTTTCCGAGAATTTTCCGAGAATTTTCCGTCAATTTTCCGAGAATTTTCCGAGAATTTTCCGAGAATTTTCCGAGAATTTTCGGAGAATTTTCCGAGAATTTTCCGAGAATTTTCCGAGAATTTTCCGAGAATTTTCCAAGAATTTTCCGAGAATTTTCCGAGAATTTTCCGAGAATTTTCCGAGAATTTTCCAAGAATTTTCTGGGAATTTTCCGAGAATTTTCTGAGAATTTTCCGAGAATTTTCCGAGAATTTTCCGAGAATTTTCCGAGAATTTTCCGAGAATTTTCCGGGAATTTTCCGAGAATTTTCTGAGAATTTTCCGAGAATTTTCCGAGAATTTTCCGAGAATTTTCCGAGAATTTTCCGAGAATTTTCCGTCAATTTTGCGAGAATTTTCCGAGAATTTTCCGAGAATTTTCCGAGATTTTCCCGAGAATTTTCCGAGAATTTTCCGAGAATTTTCCGAGAATTTTCCGAGAATTTTCCGAGAATTTTCCCAGAATTTTCCGAGAATTTTCCGAGAATTTTCCGAGAATTTTCCGTCAATTTTCCGAGAATTTTCCGAGAATTTTCCGAGAATTTTCCGTCAATTTTCCGAGAATTTTCCGAGAATTTTCCGAGAATTTTCCGAGAATTTTCCCAGAATTTTCCGAGAATTTCCCGAGAATTTTCCCAGAATTTTCTGAGAATTTTCCGAGAATTTTCCGAGAATTTTCCGAGAATTTTCCGAGAATTTTCCGAGAATTTTCCGAGAATTTTCCGAGAATTTTCCGAGAATTTTCCGTCAATTTTCCGAGAATTTTCCGAGAATTTTGCGAGAATTTTCCGAGAATTTTCCGAGAATTTTCCGAGAATTTTCCGAGAATTTTCCGAGAATTTTCCGAGAATTTTCCGAGAATTTTCTGAGAATTTTCCGAGAATTTTCCGAGAATTTTCCGAGATTTTCCCGAGAATTTTCCGAGAATTTTCCGAGAATTTTCCGAGAATTTTCCGAGAATTTTCCGAGAATTTTCCCAGAATTTTCCGAGAATTTTCCGAGAATTTTCCGAGAATTTTCCGTCAATTTTCCGAGAATTTTCCGAGAATTTTCCGAGAATTTTCCGTCAATTTTCCGAGAATTTTCCGAGAATTTTCCGAGAATTTTCCGAGAATTTTCGGAGAATTTTCCGAGAATTTTCCGAGAATTTTCCGAGAATTTTCTGAGAATTTTCCGAGAATTTTCCAAGAATTTTCTGGGAATTTTCCGAGAATTTTCTGAGAATTTTCCGAGAATTTTCCGAGAATTTTCCGAGAATTTTCCGAGAATTTTCGGGGAATTTTCCGAGAATTTTCTGAGAATTTTCCGAGAATTTTCCGAGAATTTTCCAAGAATATTCCGAGAATTTTCCGAGAATTTTCCGAGAATTTTCCGAGAATTTTCCGTCAATTTTCCGAGAATTTTCCGAGAATTTTCCGAGAATTTTCCGTCAATTTTCCGAGAATTTTCCGAGACTTTTCCGAGAATTTTCCGAGAATTTTCCGAGATTTTTCCGAAAATTTTCCAAGAATTTTCCGAGAATTTTCCGAGAATTTTCCGTCAATTTTCCGAGAATTTTCCAAGAATTTTCCGAGATTTTTCCGAGAATTTTCTGAGAATTTTCCGAGAATTTTCCGACGATTTTCTGAGAATTTTCCGAGAATTTTCCGAGAATTTTCCGTGAATTTTCCGAGAATTTTCCGAGAATTTTCCGAAGATTTATTGAGAATTTTCTGAGAATTTTCCGAGAATTTTCCGAGAATTTTCCGAGAATTTTCCGAGAATTTTCCGAGAATTTTCCGAGAATTTTCCGAGAATTTTCTGAGAATTTTCCGAGAATTTTCCGAGAATTTTCCGAGAATTTTCCGAGAATTTTCCGTCAATTTTCGGAGAATTTTCCGAGAATTTTCCGAGAATTTTCCGAGAATTTTCCGAGAATTTTCTGAGAATTTTCCGAGAATTTTCCGAGAATTTTGGGAGAATTTTCCGAGAATTTTCCGAGAATTTTCCGAGAATTTTCCGAGATTTTCCCGAGAATTTTCCGAGAATTTTCCGAGAATTTTCCGAGAATTTTCCGAGAATTTTCCGAGAATTTTCCGAGATTTTTCCGAGAATTTTCCGAGAATTTTCCGAGAATTTTCTGAGAATTTTCCGAGAATTTTCCGAGAATTTTCCGAGATTTTCCCGAGAATTTCCCGAGAATTTTCCGAGAATTTTCCGAGAATTTTCCGAGAATTTGCGGAGAATTTTCCGAGAATTTTCCGAGAATTTTCCGAGAATTTTCGGAGAATTTTCCGAGAATTTTCCGAGAATTTTCCGAGAATTTTCCGAGAATTTTCCGAGAATTTTCCGAGAATTTTCCGAGAATTTTCCGAGAATTTTCCGAGAATTTTCCGAGAATTTTCCGAGAAGTTTCTGAGAATTTTCCGAGAATTTTCCGAGAATTTTCCGAGAATTTTCCGAGAATTTTCCGAGAATTTTCCGAGAATTTTCCGAGAATTTTCCGAGAATTTTCCGTCAATTTTCCGACAATTTTCTGAGAATTTTCCGGGAATTTTCCGAGAATTTTCCGAGAATTTTGTGAGAATTTTCCGAGAATTTTCCGAGAATTTTCCGAGAATTTTCCGAGAATTTTCTGAGAATTTTCCGAGAATTTTCCGAGAATTTTCCGAGATTTTCCCGAGAATTTTCCGAGAATTTTCCGAGAATTTTGCGAGAATTTTCCGAGAATTTTCCGAGAATTTTCCCAGAATTTTCCGAGAATTTTCCGAGAATTTTCCGAGAATTTTCCGTCAATTTTCCGAGAATTTTCCGAGAATTTTCCGAGAATTTTCCGTCAATTTTCCGAGAATTTTCCGAGAATTTTCCGAGAATTTTCCGAGAATTTTCCGAGAATTTTCCGAGAATTTTCCGAGAATTTTCCGAGAATTTTCCGAGAATTTTCCGAGATTTTCCCGAGAATTTTCCGAGAATTTTCCGAGAATTTTCCGAGAATTTTCCGAGAATTTTCCGAGAATTTTCCGAGATTTTTCCGAGAATTTTCCGAGAATTTTCCGAGAATTTTCTGAGAATTTTCCGAGAATTTTCCGAGAATTTTCCGAGATTTTCCCGAGAATTTCCCGAGAATTTTCCGAGAATTTTCCGAGAATTTTCCGAGAATTTTCCGAGAATTTTTCCGAGAATTTTCCGAGAATTTTCCGAGAATTTTCCGTCAATTTTCCGAAAATTTTCCGAGAATTTTCCGAGAATTTTCCGAGAATTTTCCGAGAATTTTCCGAGAATTTTCCGAGAATTTTCCGAGAATTTTCCGAGAATTTTCCGAGAATTTTCCGAGAATTTGCCGAGAATTTTCCGAGAATTTTCCGAGAATTTTCCGAGAATTTTCCGTCAATTTTCCGTCAATTTTCCGAGAATTTTCTGAGAATTTTCCGAGAATTTTCCGAGAATTTTCCCAGAATTTTCCGAGAATTTTCCGAGAATTTTCCGAGAATTTTCCGTCAATTTTCCGAGAATTTTCCGAGAATTTTCCGAGAATCTTCCGTCAATTTTCCGAGAATTTTCCGAGAATTTTCCGAGAATTTTCCGAGAATTTTCCGAGAATTTTCCGAGAATTTTCCGAGAATTTTCCGAGAATTTTCCGTCAATTTTCCGAGAATTTTCCGAGAATTTTCCGAGATTTTCCCGAGAATTTCCCGAGAATTTTCCGAGAATTTTCCGAGAATTTTCCGAGAATTTTCCGAGAATTTTTCCGAGAATTTTCCGAGAATTTTCCGAGAATTTTCCGTCAATTTTCCGAGAATTTTCCGAGAATTTTCCGAGAATTTTCCGAGAATTTTCTGAGAATTTTCCGAGAATTTTCCGAGAATTTTCGGAGAATTTTCCGAGAATTTTCCGAGAATTTTCCGAGAATTTTCCGAGATTTTCCCGAGAATTTTCCGAGAATTTTCCGAGAATTTTCCGAGAATTTTCCGAGAATTTTCCGAGAATTTTCCGAGATTTTTCCGAGAATTTTCCGAGAATTTTCCGAGAATTTTCTGAGAATTTTCCGAGAATTTTCCGAGAATTTTCCGAGATTTTCCCGAGAATTTCCCGAGAATTTTCCGAGAATTTTCCGAGAATTTTCCGAGAATTTTCGGAGAATTTTCCGAGAATTTTCCGAGAATTTTCCGAGAATTTTCGGAGAATTTTCCGAGAATTTTCCGAGAATTTTCCGAGAATTTTCCGAGAATTTTCCGAGAATTTTCCGAGAATTTTCCGAGAATTTTCCGAGAATTTTCCGAGAATTTTCCGAGAATTTTCCGAGAATTTTCTGAGAATTTTCCGAGAATTTTCCGAGAATTTTCCGAGAATTTTCCGAGAATTTTCCGAGAATTTTCCGAGAATTTTCCGAGAATTTTCCGAGAATTTTCCGTCAATTTTCCGAGAATTTTCTGAGAATTTTCCGGGAATTTTCCGAGAATTTTCCGAGAATTTTCCGAGAATTTTCCGAGAATTTTCCGAGAATTTTCCGAGAATTTTCCGAGAATTTTCTGAGAATTTTCCGAGAATTTTCCGAGAATTTTCCGAGATTTTCCCGAGAATTTTCCGAGAAATTTTCCGAGAATTTTGCGAGAATTTTCCGAGAATTTTCCGAGAATTTTCCCAGAATTTTCCGAGAATTTTCCGAGAATTTTCCGAGAATTTTCCGTCAATTTTCCGAGAATTTTCCGAGAATTTTCCGAGAATTTTCCGTCAATTTTCCGAGAATTTTCCGAGAATTTTCCGAGAATTTTCCGAGAATTTTCCGAGAATTTTCCGAGAATTTTCCGAGAATTTTCCGAGAATTTTCCGAGAATTTTCCGAGATTTTCCCGAGAATTTTCCGAGAATTTTCCGAGAATTTTCCGAGAATTTTCCGAGAATTTTCCGAGAATTTTCTGAGATTTTTCCGAGAATTTTCCGAGAATTTTCCGAGAATTTTCTGAGAATTTTCCGAGAATTTTCCGAGAATTTTCCGAGATTTTCCCGAGAATTTCCCGAGAATTTTCCGAGAATTTTCCGAGAATTTTCCGAGAATTTTCCGAGAATTTTTCCGAGAATTTTCCGAGAATTTTCCGAGAATTTTCCGTCAATTTTCCGAAAATTTTCCGAGAATTTTCCGAGAATTTTCCGAGAATTTTCCGAGAATTTTCCGAGAATTTTCCGAGAATTTTCCGAGAATTTTCCGAGAATTTTCCGAGAATTTTCCGAGAATTTGCCGAGAATTTTCCGAGAATTTTCCGAGAATTTTCCGAGAATTTTCCGTCAATTTTCCGTCAATTTTCCGAGAATTTTCTGAGAATTTTCCGAGAATTTTCCGAGAATTTTCCCAGAATTTTCCGAGAATTTTCCGAGAATTTTCCGAGAATTTTCCGTCAATTTTCCGAGAATTTTCCGAGAATTTTCCGAGAATTTTCCGTCAATTTTCCGAGAATTTTCCGAGAATTTTCCGAGAATTTTCCGAGAATTTTCCGGGAATTTTCCGAGAATTTTCCGAGAATTTTCCGAGAATTTTCCGTCAATTTTCCGAGAATTTTCCGAGAATTTTCCGAGATTTTCCCGAGAATTTCCCGAGAATTTTCCGAGAATTTTCCGAGAATTTTCCGAGAATTTTCCGAGAATTTTTCCGAGAATTTTCCGAGAATTTTCCGAGAATTTTCCGTCAATTTTCCGAGAATTTTCCGAGAATTTTCCGAGAATTTTCCGAGAATTTTCCGAGAATTTTCCGAGAATTTTCTGAGAATTTTCCGAGAATTTTCCGAGAATTTTCGGAGAATTTTCCGAGAATTTTCCGAGAATTTTCCGAGAATTTTCCGAGATTTTCCCGAGAATTTTCCGAGAATTTTCCGAGAATTTTCCGAGAATTTTCCGAGAATTTTCCGAGAATTTTCCGAGATTTTTCCGAGAATTTTCCGAGAATTTTCCGAGAATTTTCCGTCAATTTTCCGGGAATTTTCCGAGAATTTTCCGAGAATTTTCCGAGAATTTTCTGAGAATTTTCCGAGAATTTTCCGAGAATTTTCGGAGAATTTTCCGAGAATTTTCCGAGAATTTTCCGAGAATTTTCCGAGATTTTCCCGAGAATTTTCCGAGAATTTTCCGAGAATTTTCCGAGAATTTTCCGAGAATTTTCCGAGATTTTTCCGAGAATTTTCCGAGAATTTTCCGAGAATTTTCTGAGAATTTTCCGAGAATTTTCCGAGAATTTTCCGAGATTTTCCCGAGAATTTCCCGAGAATTTTCCGAGAATTTTCCGAGAATTTTCCGAGAATTTTCGGAGAATTTTCCGAGAATTTTGCGAGAATTTTCCGAGAATTTTCGGAGAATTTTCCGAGAATTTTCCGAGAATTTTCCGAGAATTTTCCGAGAATTTTCCGAGAATTTTCCGAGAATTTTCCGAGAATTTTCCGAGAATTTTCCGAGAATTTTCCGAGAATTTTCCGAGAATTTTCTGAGAATTTTCCGAGAATTTTCCGAGAATTTTCCGAGAATTTTCCGAGAATTTTCCGAGAATTTTCCGAGAATTTTCCGAGAATTTTCCGAGAATTTTCCGTCAATTTTCCGAGAATTTTCTGAGAATTTTCCGGGAATTTTCCGAGAATTTTCCGAGAATTTTCCGAGAATTTTCCGAGAATTTTCCGAGAATTTTCCGAGAATTTTCCGAGAATTTTCTGAGAATTTTCCGAGAATTTTCCGAGAATTTTCCGAGATTTTCCCGAGAATTTTCCGAGAATTTTCCGAGAATTTTGCGAGAATTTTCCGAGAATTTTCCGAGAATTTTCCCAGAATTTTCCGAGAATTTTCCGAGAATTTTCCGAGAATTTTCCGTCAATTTTCCGAGAATTTTCCGAGAATTTTCCGAGAATTTTCCGTCAATTTTCCGAGAATTTTCCGAGAATTTTCCGAGAATTTTCCGAGAATTTTCCGAGAATTTTCCGAGAATTTTCCGAGAATTTTCCGAGAATTTTCCGAGATTTTCCCGAGAATTTTCCGAGAATTTTCCGAGAATTTTCCGAGAATTTTCCGAGAATTTTCCGAGAATTTTCCGAGATTTTTCCGAGAATTTTCCGAGAATTTTCCGAGAATTTTCTGAGAATTTTCCGAGAATTTTCCGAGAATTTTCCGAGATTTTCCCGAGAATTTCCCGAGAATTTTCCGAGAATTTTCCGAGAATTTTCCGAGAATTTTCCGAGAATTTTTCCGAGAATTTTCCGAGAATTTTCCGAGAATTTTCCGTCAATTTTCCGAAAATTTTCCGAGAATTTTCCGAGAATTTTCCGAGAATTTTCCGAGAATTTTCCGAGAATTTTCCGAGAATTTTCCGAGAATTTTCCGAGAATTTTCCGAGAATTTTCCGAGAATTTGCCGAGAATTTTCCGAGAATTTTCCGAGAATTTTCCGAGAATCTTCCGTCAATTCTCCGAGAATTTTCCGAGAATTTTCTGAGAATTTTCCGAGAATTTTCCGAGAATTTTCCCAGAATTTTCCGAGAATTTTCCGAGAATTTTCCGAGAATTTTCCGTCAATTTTCCGAGAATTTTCCGAGAATTTTCCGAGAATTTTCCGTCAATTTTCCGAGAATTTTCCGAGAATTTTCCGAGAATTTTCCGAGAATTTTCCGAGAATTTTCCGAGAATTTTCCGAGAATTTTCCGAGAATTTTCCGTCAATTTTCCGAGAATTTTCCGAGAATTTTCCGAGATTTTCCCGAGAATTTCCCGAGAATTTTCCGAGAATTTTCCGAGAATTTTCCGAGAATTTTCCGAGAATTTTTCCGAGAATTTTCCGAGAATTTTCCGAGAATTTTCCGTCAATTTTCCGAGAATTTTCCGAGAATTTTCCGAGAATTTTCCGAGAATTTTCCGAGAATTTTCCGAGAATTTTCTGAGAATTTTCCGAGAATTGTCCGAGAATTTTCGGAGAATTTTCCGAGAATTTTCCGAGAATTTTCCGAGAATTTTCCGAGATTTTCCCGAGAATTTTCCGAGAATTTTCCGAGAATTTTCCGAGAATTTTCCGAGAATTTTCCGAGAATTTTCCGAGATTTTTCCGAGAATTTTCCGAGAATTTTCCGAGAATTTTCCGTCAATTTTCCGAGAATTTTCCGAGAATTTTCCGAGAATTTTCCGAGAATTTTCTGAGAATTTTCCGAGAATTTTCCGAGAATTTTCGGAGAATTTTCCGAGAATTTTCCGAGAATTTTCCGAGAATTTTCCGAGATTTTCCCGAGAATTTTCCGAGAATTTTCCGAGAATTTTCCGAGAATTTTCCGAGAATTTTCCGAGAATTTTCCGAGATTTTTCCGAGAATTTTCCGAGAATTTTCCGAGAATTTTCTGAGAATTTTCCGAGAATTTTCCGAGAATTTTCCGAGATTTTCCCGAGAATTTCCCGAGAATTTTCCGAGAATTTTCCGAGAATTTTCCGAGAATTTTCGGAGAATTTTCCGAGAATTTTCCGAGAATTTTCCGAGAATTTTCGGAGAATTTTCCGAGAATTTTCCGAGAATTTTCCGAGAATTTTCCGAGAATTTTCCGAGAATTTTCCGAGAATTTTCCGAGAATTTTCCGAGAATTTTCCGAGAATTTTCCGTCAATTTTGCGAGAATTTTCCGAGAATTTTCCGAGAATTTTCCGAGAATTTTCCGAGAATTTTCCGAGAATTTTCCGAGAATTTTCCGAGAATTTTCCGAGAATTTTCCCAGAATTTTCCGAGAATTTTCCGAGAATTTTCCGAGAATTTTCCGTCAATTTTCCGAGAATTTTACGAGAATTTTCCGAGAATTTTCCGTCAATTTTCCGAGAATTTTCCGAGAATTTTCCGAGAATTTTCCGAGAATTTTCGGAGAATTTTCCGAGAATTTTCCGAGAATTTTCCGAGAATTTTCTGAGAATTTTCCGAGAATTTTCCGAGAATTTTCCGAGAATTTTCCGAGAATTTTCCGAGAATTTTCCGAGAATTTTCCGTCAATTTTCCGAGAATTTTCCGAGAATTTTCCGAGAATTTTCCGAGAATTTTCCGAGAATTTTCTGAAATTTTCCGAGAATTTTCCGAGAATTTTCCGAGATTTTCCCGAGAATTTTCCGAGAATTTTCCGAGAATTTTCCGAGAATTTTCCGAGAATTTTCCCAGAATTTTCCGAGAATTTTCCGAGAATTTTCCGAGAATTTTCCGTCAATTTTCCGAGAATTTTCCGAGAATTTTCCGAGAATTTTCCGTCAATTTTCCGAGAATTTTCCGAGAATTTTCCGAGAATTTTCCGAGAATTTTCGGAGAATTTTCCGAGAATTTTCCGAGAATTTTCCGAGAATTTTCCGAGAATTTTCCGAGAATTTTCCAAGAATTTTCTGGGAATTTTCCGAGAATTTTCTGAGAATTTTCCGAGAATTTTCCGAGAATTTTCCGAGAATTTTCCGAGAATTTTCGGGGAATTTTCCGAGAATTTTCTGAGAATTTTCCGAGAATTTTCCGAGAATTTTCCAAGAATATTCCGAGAATTTTCCGAGAATTTTCCGAGAATTTTCCGAGAATTTTCCGTCAATTTTCCGAGAATTTTCCGAGAATTTTCCGAGAATTTTCCGAGAATTTTCCGAGAATTTTCCGAGAATTTTCCGAGAATTTTCCGAGAATTTTCCGAGAATTTTCCGAGAATTTTCCGTCAATTTTCCGAGAATTTTCCGAGAATTTTCCGGGAATTTTCCGAGAATTTTCCGAGAATTTTCCGAGAATTTTCCGAGAATTTTCCGAGAATTTTCCGAGAATTTTCCGAGAATTTTCTGAGAATTTTCCGAGAATTTTCCGAGAATTTTCCGAGAATTTTCCGAGAATTTTCCGAGAATTTTCCGAGAATTTTCCGAAAATTTCCCAAGAATTTTCCGAGAATTTTCCGAGAATTTTCCGTCAATTTTCCGAGAATTTTCCAAGAATTTTCCGAGATTTTTCCGAGAATTTTCTGAGAATTTTCCGAGAATTTTCCGACGATTTTCTGAGAATTTTCCGAGAATTTTCCGAGAATTTTCCGTGAATTTTCCGAGAATTTTCCGAGAATTTTCCGAGAATTTTCCGAGAATTTTCCCAGAATTTTCCGAGAATTTTCCGAGAATTTTCCGAGAATTTTCCGTCAATTTTCCGAGAATTTTCCGAGAATTTTCCGAGAATTTCCGTCAATTTTCCGAGAATTTTCCGAGAATTTTCCGAGAATTTTCCGAGAATTTTCGGAGAATTTTCCGAGAATTTTCCGAGAATTTTCCGAGAATTTTCTGAGAATTTTCGGAGAATTTTCCGAGAATTTTCCGAGAATTTTCCGAGAATTTTCCGAGAATTTTCCGTCAATTTTCCGAGAATTTTCCGAGAATTTTCCGAGAATTTTCCGAGAATTTTCCGAGAATTTTCCGAGAATTTTCTGAGAATTTTCCGAGAATTTTCCGAGAATTTTCCGAGATTTTCCCGAGAATTTTCCGAGAATTTTCCGAGAATTTTCCGAGAATTTTCCGAGAATTTTCCGAGAATTTTCCCAGAATTTTCCGAGAATTTTCCGAGAATTTTCCGAGAATTTTCCGTCAATTTTCCGAGAATTTCCCGAGAATTTTCCGAGAATTTTCCGTCATTTTTCCGAGAATTTTTCGAGAATTTTCCGAGAATTTTCCGAGAATTTTCGGAGAATTTTCCGAGAATTTTCCGAGAATTTTCCGAGAATTTTCCGACAATTTTCCGAGAATTTTCCAAGAATTTTCTGGGAATTTTCCGAGAATTTTCTGAGAATTTTCCGAGAATTTTCCGAGAATTTTCCGAGAATTTTCCGAGAATTTTCGGGGAATTTTCCGAGAATTTTTCTGAGAATTTTCCGAGAATTTTCCGAGAATTTTCCAAGAATATTCCGAGAATTTTCCGAGAATTTTCCGAGAATTTTCCGAGAATTTTCCGAGAATTTTCCGACAATTTTCCGAGAATTTTCCAAGAATTTTCTGGGAATTTTCCGAGAATTTTCTGAGAATTTTCCGAGAATTTTCCGAGAATTTCCGAGAATTTTCCGAGAATTTTCCGAGAATTTTCCGAGAATTTTCCGAGAATTTTCCGTCAATTTTCCGAGAATTTTCCGAGAATTTTCCGGGAATTTTCCGAGAATTTCCGAGAATTTTCCGAGAATTTTCCGAGAATTTTCCGAGAATTTTCCGAGAATTTTCCGAGAATTTTCTGAGAATTTTCCGAGAATTTTCCGAGAATTTTCCGAGAATTTTCCGAGAATTTTCCGAGAATTTTCCGAGAATTTTCCGAAAATTTCCCAAGAATTTTCCGAGAATTTTCCGAGAATTTTCCGTCAATTTTCCGAGAATTTTCCAAGAATTTTCCGAGATTTTTCCGAGAATTTTCTGAGAATTTTCCGAGAATTTTCCGACGATTTTCTGAGAATTTTCCGAGAATTTTCCGAGAATTTTCCGTGAATTTTCCGAGAATTTTCCTTTCCGAGAATTTTCCGAGAATTTTCCCAGAATTTTCCGAGAATTTTCCGAGAATTTTCCGAGAATTTTCCGTCAATTTTCCGAGAATTTTCCGAGAATTTTCCGAGAATTTCCGTCAATTTTCCGAGAATTTTCCGAGAATTTTCCGAGAATTTTCCGAGAATTTTCGGAGAATTTTCCGAGAATTTTCCGAGAATTTTCCGAGAATTTTCTGAGAATTTTCGGAGAATTTTCCGAGAATTTTCCGAGAATTTTCCGAGAATTTTCCGAGAATTTTCCGTCAATTTTCCGAGAATTTCCGAGAATTTTCCGAGAATTTTCCGAGAATTTTCCGAGAATTTTCCGAGAATTTTCTGAGAATTTTCCGAGAATTTTCCGAGAATTTTCCGAGATTTTCCCGAGAATTTTCCGAGAATTTTCCGAGAATTTTCCGAGAATTTTCCGAGAATTTTCCGAGAATTTTCCCAGAATTTTCCGAGAATTTTCCGAGAATTTTCCGAGAATTTTCCGTCAATTTTCCGAGAATTTCCCGAGAATTTTCCGAGAATTTTCCGTCATTTTTCCGAGAATTTTTCGAGAATTTTCCGAGAATTTTCCGAGAATTTTCGGAGAATTTTCCGAGAATTTTCCGAGAATTTTTCCGAGAATTTTCCGACAATTTTCCGAGAATTTTCCAAGAATTTTCTGGGAATTTTCCGAGAATTTTCTGAGAATTTTCCGAGAATTTTCCGAGAATTTTCCGAGAATTTCCGAGAATTTTCGGGGAATTTTCCGAGAATTTTCTGAGAATTTTCCGAGAATTTTCCGAGAATTTTCCAAGAATATTCCGAGAATTTTCCGAGAATTTTCCGAGAATTTTCCGAGAATTTTCCGTCAATTTTCCGAGAATTTTCCGAGAATTTTCCGAGAATTTTCCGTCAATTTTCCGAGAATTTTCCGAGACTTTTCCGAGAATTTTCCGAGAATTTTCCGAGAATTTCCGAGAATTTTCCGAGAATTTTCCGAGAATTTTCCGAGAATTTTCCGAGAATTTCCAGAATTTCCAAGAATTTTCCGAGATTTTTCCGAAAATTTTCCAAGAATTTTCCGAGAATTTTCCGAGAATTTTCCGTCAATTTTCCCGAGAATTTTCCAAGAATTTTCCGAGATTTTTCCGAGAATTTTCTGAGAATTTTCCGAGAATTTTCCAACGATTTTCTGAGAATTTTCCGAGAATTTTCCGAGAATTTTCCGTGAATTTTCCGAGAATTTTCCGAGAATTTTCCGAGAATTTATTGAGAATTTTCTGAGAATTTTCCGAGAATTTTCCGAGAATTTTCCGAGAATTTTCCGAGAATTTTCCGAGAATTTTCCGAGAATTTTCCGAGAATTTTCCGAGAATTTTCCGAGAATTTTCTGAGAATTTTCCGAGAATTTGCCGAGAATTTTCCGAGAATTTTCCGAGAATTTTCCGTCAATTTTCGGAGAATTTTCCGAGAATTTTCCGAGAATTTTCCGAGAATTTTCCGAGAATTTTCCGAGAATTTTCCGAGAATTTTCGGAGAATTTTCCGAGAATTTTCCGTCAATTTTCCGAGAATTTTCCGAGAATTTTCCGGGAATTTTCCGAGAATTTTCCGAGAATTTTCCGAGAATTTTCCGAGAATTTTCCGAGAATTTTCCGAGAATTTTCCGAGAATTTTCTGAGAATTTTCCGAGAATTTTCCGAGAATTTTCGAGAAATTTCCGAGAATTTTCCGTCAATTTTCGGAGAATTTTCCGAGAATTTTCCGAGAATTTTCCGAGAATTTTCCGAGAATTTTCCGAGAATTTTCCGAGAATTTTCCGAGAATTTTCGTCAATTTTCGAGAATTTTCCCAGAATTTTCCGGGAATTTTCCGAGAATTTTCCGAGAATTTTCCGAGAATTTTCCGAGAATTTTCCGAGAATTTTCCGAGAATTTTCCGAGAATTTTCTGAGAATTTTCCGAGAATTTTCCGAGAATTTTCCGAGATTTTCCCGAGAATTTTCCGAGAATTTTCCGAGAATTTTCCGAGAATTTTCCGAGAATTTTCCGAGAATTTTCCCAGAATTTTCCGAGAATTTTCCGAGAATTTTCCGAGAATTTTCCGTCAATTTTCCGAGAATTTTCTGAGAATTTTCCGAGAATTTTCCGTCAATTTTCCGAGAATTTTCCGAGAATTTTCCGAGAATTTTCCGAGAATTTTCCGAGAATTTTCCGAGAATTTTCCGAGAATTTTCCGAGAATTTTCCGAGAATTTTCCGAGATTTTCCCGAGAATTTTCCGAGAATTTTCCGAGAATTTTCCGAGAATTTTCCGAGAATTTTCCGAGAATTTTCCGAGATTTTTCCGAGAATTGTCCGAGAATTTTCCGAGAATTTTCTGAGAATTTTCCGAGAATTTTCCGAGAATTTTCCGAGATTTTTCCGAAAATTTCCCGAGAATTTTCCGAGAATTTTCCGAGAATTTTCCGAGTATTTTTCCGAGAATTTTCCGAGAATTTTCCGAGAATTTTCCGTCAATTTTCCGAGAATTTTCCGAGAATTTTCCGAGAATTTTCCGAGAATTTTCCGAGAATTTTCCGAGAATTTTCCGAGAATTTTCCGAGAATTTTCCGAGAATTTTCCGAGAATTTTCCGAGAATTTTCCGAGAATTTTCCGAGAATTTTCCGAGAATTTTCCGAGAATTTTCCGTCAATTTTCCGAGAATTTTCCGAGAATTTTCTCGAGAATTTTCCGTCAATTTTCCGAGAATTTTCCGAGAATTTTCCGAGAATTTCCGAGAATTTTCGGAGAATTTTCCGAGAATTTTCCGAGAATTTTCCGAGAATTTTCTGAGAATTTTCCGAGAATTTTCCGAGAATTTTCCGAGAATTTTCCGAGAATTTTCCGAGAATTTTCCGAGAATTTTCCGTCAATTTTCCGAGAATTTTCCGAGAATTTTCCGAGAATTTTCCGAGAATTTTCCGAGAATTTCTGAGAATTTTCCGAGAATTTTCCGAGAATTTTCCGAGATTTTCCCGAGAATTTTCCGAGAATTTTCCGAGAATTTTCCGAGAATTTTCCGAGAATTTTCCCAGAATTTTCCGAGAATTTTCCGAGAATTTTCCGAGAATTTTCCGTCAATTTTCCGAGAATTTTCCGAGAATTTTCCGAGAATTTTCCGTCAATTTTCCGAGAATTTTCCGAGAATTTTCCGAGAATTTTCCGAGAATTTTCGGAGAATTTTCCGAGAATTTTCCGAGAATTTTCCGAGAATTTTCCGAGAATTTTCCGAGAATTTTCCAAGAATTTTCTGGGAATTTTCCGAGAATTTTCTGAGAATTTTCCGAGAATTTTCCGAGAATTTTCCGAGAATTTTCCGAGAATTTTCGGGGAATTTTCCGAGAATTTTCTGAGAATTTTCCGAGAATTTTCCGAGAATTTTCCAAGAATATTCCGAGAATTTTCCGAGAATTTTCCGAGAATTTTTCCGAGAATTTTCCGAGAATTTTCCGAGAATTTTCCGAGAATTTTCTGAGAATTTTCCGAGAATTTCCGAGAATTTTCCGAGATTTTCCCGAGAATTTTCCGAGAATTTTCCGAGAATTTTTCTGAGAATTTTCCGAGAATTTTCCGAGAATTTTCCCAGAATTTTCCGAGAATTTTCCGAGAATTTTCCGAGAATTTTCCGTCAATTTTCCGAGAATTTTCCGAGAATTTTCCGAGAATTTTCCGTCAATTTTCCGAGAATTTTCCGAGAATTTTCCGAGAATTTTCCGAGAATTTTCCGAGAATTTTCCGAGAATTTTCCGAGAATTTTCCGAGAATTTTCCGAGAATTTTCCGAGATTTTCCCGAGAATTTTCCGAGAATTTTCCGAGAATTTTCCGAGAATTTTCCGAGAATTTTCCGAGAATTTTCCGAGATTTTTCCGAGAATTTTCCGAGAATTTTCCGAGAATTTTCTGAGAATTTTCCGAGAATTTTCGAGAATTTTCCGAGATTTTCCCGAGAATTTCCCGAGAATTTTCCGAGAATTTTCCGAGAATTTTCCGAGAATTTTCCGAGAATTTTTCCGAGAATTTTTCCGAGAATTTTCCGAGAATTTTCCGTCAATTTTCCGAGAATTTTCCGAGAATTTTCCGAGAATTTTCCGAGAATTTTCCGAGAATTTTCCGAGAATTTTCCGAGAATTTTCCGAGAATTTTCCGAGAATTTTCCGAGAATTTTCCGAGAATTTTCCGAGAATTTTCCGAGAATTTTCCGAGAATTTTCCGAGAATTTTCCGTCAATTTTCCGAGAATTTTCCGAGAATTTTCTCGAGAATTTTCCGAGAATTTTCTGAGAATTTTCCGAGAATTTTCCGAGAATTTTCCGAGATTTTCCCGAGAATTTTCCGAGAATTTTCCGAGAATTTTCCGAGAATTTTCCGAGAATTTTCCGAGAATTTTCCCAGAATTTTCCGAGAATTTTCCGAGAATTTTCCGAGAATTTTCCGTCAATTTTGTGAGAATTTTCCGAGAATTTTCCGAGAATTTTCCGTCAATTTGCCGAGAATTTTCGGAGAATTTTCCGAGAATTTCCGAGAATTTTCCGAGAATTTTCCGAGAATTTTCCGAGAATTTTCCGAGAATTTTCCGTCAATTTTCCGAGAATTTTCCGAGAATTTTCCGAGATTTTCCCGAGAATTTCCCGAGAATTTTCCGAGAATTTTCCGAGAATTTTCCGAGAATTTTCCGAGAATTTTTCCCGAGAATTTTCCGAGAATTTTCCGAGATTTTTCCGTCAATTTTCCGAGAATTTTCCGAGAATTTTCCGAGAATTTTCCGAGAGTTTTCCGAGAATTTTCCGAGAATTTTCCGAGAATTTTCCGAGAATTTTCCGAGAATTTTCCGAGAATTTTCCGAGAATTTTCGGAGAATTTTCCGAGAATTTTCCGAGAATTTTCCGAGAATTTTCCGAGAATTTTCCGAGAATTTTCCAAGAATTTTCTGGGAATTTTCCGAGAATTTTCTGAGAATTTTCCGAGAATTTTCCGAGAATTTTCCGAGAATTTTCCGAGAATTTTCCGAGAATTTTTCCGGGAATTTTCCGAGAATTTTCTGAGAATTTTCCGAGAATTTTCCGAGAATTTTCCGAGAATTTTTCCGAGAATTTTCCGAGAATTTTCCGTCAATTTTGCGAGAATTTTCCGAGAATTTTCCGAGAATTTTCCGAGATTTTCCCAAGAATTTTCCGAGAATTTTCCGAGAATTTTCCGAGAATTTTCCGAGAATTTTCCGAGAATTTTCCCAAAATTTCCGAGAATTTTCCGAGAATTTTCCGAGAATTTTCCGTCAATTTTCCGAGAATTTTCCGAGAATTTTCCGAGAATTTTCCGAGAATTTTCCGAGAATTTTCCGAGAATTTTCCGTCAATTTTCCGAGAATTTTCCGAGAATTTTCCGAGAATTTTCCGAGAATTTTCCGAGAATTTTCTGAGAATTTTCCGAGAATTTTCCGAGAATTTTCCGAGATTTTCCCGAGAATTTTCCGAGAATTTTCCGAGAATTTTCCGAGAATTTTTCCGAGAATTTTCCGAGAATTTTCCCAGAATTTTCCGAGAATTTTCCGAGAATTTTCCGAGAATTTTCCGTCAATTTTCCGAGAATTTTCCGAGAATTTTCCGAGAATTTTCCGTCAATTTTCCGAGAATTTTCCGAGAATTTTCCGAGAATTTTCAGAGAATTTTCGGAGAATTTTCCGAGAATTTTCCGAGAATTTTCCGAGAATTTTCCGAGAATTTTCCGAGAATTTTCCAAGAATTTTCTGGGAATTTTCCGAGAATTTTCTGAGAATTTTCCGAGAATTTTCCGAGAATTTTCAGAGAATTTTCGGGGAATTTTCCGAGAATTTTCTGAGAATTTTCCGAGAATTTTCCGAGAATTTTCCGAGAATTTTCCGAGAATTTTCCGAGATTTTTCCGAAAATTTTCCAAGAATTTTCCGAGAATTTTCCGAGAATTTTCCGTCAATTTTCCGAGAATTTTCCAAGAATTTTCCGAGATTTTTCCGAGAATTTTCTGAGAATTTTCCGAGAATTTTCCGACGATTTTCTGAGAATTTTCCGAGAATTTTCCGAGAATTTTCCGTGAATTTTCCGAGAATTTTCCGAGAATTTTCCGAGAATTTATTGAGAATTTTCTGAGAATTTTCCGAGAATTTTCCGAGAATTTTCCGAGAATTTTCCGAGAATTTTCCGAGAATTTTCCGAGAATTTTCCGAGAATTTTCCGAGAATTCTCCGAGAATTTTCTGAGAATTTTCGAGAATTTTCCGAGAATTTTCCGAGAATTTTCCGAGAATTTTCCGTCAATTTTCGGAGAATTTTCCGAGAATTTTCCGAGAATTTTCCGAGAATTTTCCGAGAAATTTTCCGAGAATTTTCCGAGAATTTTCCGAGAATTTTCCGAGAATTTTCCGAGAATTTTCCGAGATTTTTCCGAAAATTTTCCAAGAATTTTCCGAGAATTTTCCGAGATTTTTCCATCAATTTTCCGAGAATTTTCCAAGAATTTTCCGAGATTTTTCCGAGAATTTTCTGATTTTCTGAGAATTTTCCGAGAATTTTCCGAGAATTTTCCCGTGAATTTTCCGAGAATTTTCCGAGAATTTTCCGAGAATTTTCCGAGAATTTTCCGAGAATTTTCCGAGAATTTTCTGAGAATTTTCCGAGAATTTTCCGAGAATTTTCCGAGAATTTTCCGAGAATTTTCCGAGAATTTTCCCAGAATTTTCCGAGAATTTTCCGAGAATTTTCCGAGAATTTTCCGTCAATTTTCCGAGAATTTTCCGAGAATTTTCCGAGAATTTTCCGTCAATTTTCCGAGAATTTTCCGAGAATTTTCCGAGAATTTTCAGAGAATTTTCGGAGAATTTTCCGAGAATTTTCCGAGAATTTTCCGAGAATTTTCCGAGAATTTTCCGAGAATTTTCCAAGAATTTTCTGGGAATTTTCCGAGAATTTTCTGAGAATTTTCCGAGAATTTTCCGAGAATTTTCAGAGAATTTTCGGGGAATTTTCCGAGAATTTTCTGAGAATTTTCCGAGAATTTTCCGAGAATTTTCCAAGAATATTCCGAGAATTTTCCGAGAATTTTCCGAGAATTTTCCGAGAATTTTCCGTCAATTTTCCGAGAATTTTCAGAGAATTTTCCGAGAATTTTCTGTCAATTTTCCGAGAATTTTCCGAGACTTTTCCGAGAATTTTCCGAGAATTTTCCGAGAATTTTCCGAGAATTTTCCGAGAATTTTCCGAGAATTTTCCGAGAATTTTCCGAGAATTTTCCGAGAATTTTCCGAGATTTTTCCGAAAATTTTCCAAGAATTTTCCGAGAATTTTCCGAGAATTTTCCGTCAATTTTCCGAGAATTTTCCAAGAATTTTCCGAGATTTTTCCGAGAATTTTCTGAGAATTTTCCGAGAATTTTCCGACGATTTTCTGAGAATTTTCCGAGAATTTTCCGAGAATTTTCCGTGAATTTTCCGAGAATTTTCCGAGAATTTTCCGAGAATTTATTGAGAATTTTCTGAGAATTTTCCAAGAATTTTCCGAGAATTTTCCGAGAATTTTCCGAGAATTTTCCGAGAATTTTCCGAGAATTTTCCGAGAATTTTCCGAGAATTCTCCGAGAATTTTCTGAGAATTTTCCGAGAATTTTCCGAGAATTTTCCGAGAATTTTCCGAGAATTTTCCGTCAATTTTCGGAGAATTTTCCGAGAATTTTCCGAGAATTTTCCGAGAATTTTCCGAGAATTTTCCGAGAATTTTCCGAGAATTTTCCGAGAATTTTCCGAGAATTTTCCGAGAATTTTACGAGATTTTTCCGAAAATTTTCCAAGAATTTTCCGAGAATTTTCCGAGAATTTTCCATCAATTTTCCGAGAATTTTCCAAGAATTTTCCGAGATTTTTCCGAGAATTTTCTGAGAATTTTCCGAGAATTTTCCGACGATTTTCTGAGAATTTTCCGAGAATTTTCCGAGAATTTTCCGTGAATTTTCCGAGAATTTTCTGAGAATTTTCCGAGAATTTTCCGAGAATTTTCCGAGAATTTTCCGAGAATTTTCCGTCAATTTTCGGAGAATTTTCCGAGAATTTTCCGAGAATTTTCCGAGAATTTTCCGAGAATTTTCTGAGAATTTTCCGAGAATTTTCCGAGATTTTTCCGAGAATTTTCCGAGAATTTTCCGAGAATTTTCCGAGAATTTTCCGAGATTTTCCCGAGAATTTTCCGAGAATTTTCCGAGAATTTTCCGAGAATTTTCCGAGAATTTTCCGAGAATTTTCCGAGATTTTTCCGAGATTTTTCCGAGAATTTTCCGAGAATTTTCCGAGAATTTTCCGAGAATTTATTGAGAATTTCTGAGAATTTTCCGAGAATTTTCCGAGAATTTTCCGAGAATTTTCCGAGAATTTTCCGAGAATTTTCCGAGAATTTTCCGAGAATTTTCCGAGAATTTTCCGAGAATTTTCTGAGAATTTTCGGAGAATTTTCCGAGAATTTTCCGAGAATTTTCCGAGAATTTTCCGTCAATTTTCGGAGAATTTTCCGAGAATTTTCCGAGAATTTTCCGAGAATTTTCCGAGAATTTCTGAGATTTTCCGAGAATTTTCCGAGAATTTTCCGAGAATTTTCCGAGAATTTTCCGAGAATTTTCCGAGAATTTTCCGAGATTTTCCCGAGAATTTTCCGAGAATTTTCCGAGAATTTTCCGAGAATTTTCCGAGAATTTTCCGAGAATTTTCCGAGATTTTTCCGAGAATTTTCCGAGAATTTTCCGAGAATTTTCCGAGATTTTCCCGAGAATTTTCCGAGAATTTTCCGAGAATTTTCCGAGAATTTTCCGAGAATTTTCCGAGAATTTTCCCAGAATTTTCCGAGAATTTTCCGAGAATTTTCCGAGAATTTTCCGTCAATTTTCCGAGAATTTTCCGAGAATTTTCCGAGAATTTTCCGTCAATTTTCCGAGAATTTTCCGAGAATTTTCCGAGAATTTTCCGAGAATTTTCGGAGAATTTTCCGAGAATTTTCCGAGAATTTTCCGTCAATTTTCTGAGAATTTTCCGAGAACTTTCCGAGAATTTTCGGAGAATTTTCCGAGAATTTTCCGAGAATTTTCCGTCAATTTTCCGAGAATTTTCCGAGAATTTCCGAGAATTTTCCGAGAATTTTCCGAGAATTTTCCGAGAATTTTCTGAGAATTTTCCGAGAATTTTCCGAGAATTTTCCGAGAATTTTCCGAGAATTTTCCCAGAATTTTCCGAGAATTTTCCGAGAATTTTCCGAGAATTTTCCGAGAATTTTCCGAGAATTTTCCGAGAATTTTCCGAGAATTTTCCGTCAATTTTCCGAGAATTTTCCGAGAATTTTCCGGGAATTTTCCGAGAATTTTCCGAGAATTTTCCGAGAATTTTCCGAGAATTTTCCGAGAATTTTCCGAGAATTTTCCGAGAATTTTCTGAGAATTTTCCGAGAATTTTCCGAGAATTTTCCGAGATTTTCCCGAGAATTTTCCGAGAATTTTCCGAGAATTTTCCGAGAATTTTCCGAGAATTTTCCGAGAATTTTCCCAGAATTTTCCGAGAATTTTCCGAGAATTTTCCGAGAATTTCCGTCAATTTTCCGAGAATTTTCCGAGAATTTTCCGAGAATTTTCCGTCAATTTTCCGAGAATTTTCCGAGAATTTTCCGAGAATTTTCCGAGAATTTTCCGAGAATTTTCCGAGAATTTTCCGAGAATTTTCCGAGAATTTTCCGAGAATTTTCCGAGATTTTCCCGAGAATTTTCCGAGAATTTTCCGAGAATTTTCCGAGAATTTTCCGAGAATTTTCCGAGAATTTTCCGAGATTTTTCCGAGAATTTTCCGAGAATTTTCCGAGAATTTTCTGAGAATTTTCCGAGAATTTTCCGAGAATTTTCCGAGATTTTCCCGAGAATTTCCCGAGAATTTTCCGAGAATTTTCCGAGAATTTTCCGAGAATTTTCCGAGAATTTTCCGAGAATTTTCCGAGATTTTTCCGAGAATTTTCCGACTATTTTCCGAGAATTTTCCGAGAATTTTTCCGAGAATTTTCCGAGAATTTTCCGAGAATTTTCCGTCAATTTTCCGAGAATTTTCCGAGAATTTTCAGAGAATTTTCCGAGAATTTTCCGAGAATTTTCCGAGAATTTTCCGAGAATTTTCCGAGAATTTTCCGAGAATTTTCCGAGAATTTTCCGAGAATTTTCCGAGAATTTCCGAGAATTTTCCGAGAATTTTCCGAGAATTTTCCGTCAATTTTCCGAGAATTTTCCGAGAATTTTCGAGAATTTCCGAGAATTTTCCTAGAATTTTCCGAGAATTTTCCGAGAATTCTCCGAGAATTTTCCGAGAATTTTCCGAGAATTTTCTGAAAATTTTCCGAGAATTTTCCGAGAATTTTCCGAGATTTTCCCGAGAATTTTCCGAGAATTTTCCGAGAATTTTCCGAGAATTTTCCGAGAATTTTCCGAGAATTTTCCCAGAATTTTCCGAGAATTTTCCAAGAATTTTCCGAGAATTTTCCGTCAATTTTCCGAGAATTTTCCGAGAATTTTCCGAGAATTTTCCGTCAATTTTCCGAGAATTTTCCGAGAATTTTCCGAGAATTTTCCGAGAATTTTCGGAGAATTTTCCGAGAATTTTCCGAGAATTTTCCGAGAATTTTCCGAGAATTTTCCGAGAATTTTCCAAGAATTTTCTGGGAATTTTCCGAGAATTTTCTGAGAATTTTCCGAAAATTTTCCGAGAATTTTCCGAGAATTTTCCGAGAATTTTCCGAGAATTTTCCGGGAATTTTCCGAGAATTTTCTGAGAATTTTCCGAGAATTTTCCGAGAATTTTCCGAGAATTTTCCGAGAATTTTCCGAGAATTTTCCGTCAATTTTGCGAGAATTTTCCGAGAATTTTCCGAGAATTTTCCGAGATTTTCCCGAGAATTTTCCGAGAATTTTCCGAGAATTTTCCGAGAATTTTCCGAGAATTTTCCGAGAATTTTCCCAGAATTTTCCGAGAATTTTCCGAGAATTTTCCGAGAATTTTCCGTCAATTTTCCGAGAATTTTCCGAGAATTTTCCGAGAATTTTCCGTCAATTTTCCGAGAATTTTCCGAGAATTTTCCGAGAATTTTCCGAGAATTTTCGGAGAATTTTCCGAGAATTTTCCGAGAATTTTCCGAGAATTTTCTGAGAATTTTCCGAGAATTTTCCGAGAATTTTCCGAGAATTTTCCGAGAATTTTCCGAGAATTTTCCGAGAATTTTCCGAGAATTTTCCGAGAATTTTCCGTCAATTTTCCGAGAATTTTCCGAGAATTTTCCGAGAATTTTCCGAGAATTTTTCGAGAATTTTCCGAGAATTTTCCGAGAATTTTCCGAGAATTTCCGAGAAATTTCCGAGAATTTTCTGAGAATTTTCCGAGAATTTTCCGAGAATTTTCCGAGATTTTCCCGAGAATTTTCCGAGAATTTTCCGAGAATTTTCCGAGAATTTTCCGAGAATTTTCCGAGAATTTTCCCAGAATTTTCCGAGAATTTTCCGAGAATTTTCCGAGAATTTTCCGTCAATTTTCCGAGAATTTTCCGAGAATTTTCCGAGAATTTTCCGTCAATTTTCCGAGAATTTTCCGAGAATTTTCCGAGAATTTTCCGAGAATTTTCGGAGAATTTTCCGAGAATTTTCCGAGAATTTTCCGAGAATTTTCCGAGAATTTTCCGAGAATTTTCCAAGAATTTTCCGAGAATTTTCCGAGAATTTTCCGAGAAGTTTCCGAGAATTTTCCAAGAATTTTCTGGGAATTTTCCGAGAATTTTCTGAGAATTTTCCGAGAATTTTCCGAGAATTTTCCGAGAATTTTCCGAGAATTTTCCGAGAATTTTCCGGGAATTTTCCGAGAATTTTCTGAGAATTTTCCGAGAATTTTCCGAGAATTTTCCGAGAATTTTCCGAGAATTTTCCGAGAATTTTCCGTCAATTTTGCGAGAATTTTCCGAGAATTTTCCGAGAATTTTCCGAGATTTTCCCGAGAATTTTCCGAGAATTTTCCGAGAATTTTCCGAGAATTTTCCGAGAATTTTCCGAGAATTTTCCCAGAATTTTCCGAGAATTTTCCGAGAATTTTCCGAGAATTTTCCGTCAATTTTCCGAGAATTTTCCGAGAATTTTCCGAGAATTTTCCGTCAATTTTCCGAGAATTTTCCGAGAATTTTCCGAGAATTTTCCGAGAATTTTCGGAGAATTTTCCGAGAATTTTCCGAGAATTTTCCGAGAATTTTCTGAGAATTTTCCGAGAATTTTCCGAGAATTTTCCGAGAATTTTCCGAGAATTTTCCGAGAATTTTCCGAGAATTTTCCGAGAATTTTCCGAGAATTTTCCGTCAATTTTCCGAGAATTTTCCGAGAATTTTCCGAGAATTTTCCGAGAATTTTCCGAGAATTTTCCGAGAATTTTCCGAGAATTTTCCGAGAATTTTCCGAGAATTTTCCGAGAATTTTCTGAGAATTTTCCGAGAATTTTCCGAGAATTTTCCGAGATTTTCCCGAGAATTTTCCGAGAATTTTCCGAGAATTTTCCGAGAATTTTCCGAGAATTTTCCGAGAATTTTCCCAGAATTTTCCGAGAATTTTCCGAGAATTTTCCGAGAATTTTCCGTCAATTTTCCGAGAATTTTCCGAGAATTTTCCGAGAATTTTCCGTCAATTTTCCGAGAATTTTCCGAGAATTTTCCGAGAATTTTCCGAGAATTTTCGGAGAATTTTCCGAGAATTTTCCGAGAATTTTCCGAGAATTTTCCGAGAATTTTCCGAGAATTTTCCAAGAATTTTCTGGGAATTTTCCGAGAATTTTTCTGAGAATTTTCCGAGAATTTTCCGAGAATTTTCCGAGAATTTTCCGAGAATTTTCCGAGAATTTTCCGAGAATTTTCCGGGAATTTTCTGAGAATTTTCTGAGAATTTTCCGAGAATTTTCCGAGAATTTTCCGAGAATTTTCCGAGAATTTTCCGAGAATTTTCCGTCAATTTTGCGAGAATTTTCCGAGAATTTTCCGAGAATTTTCCGAGAATTTTCCGAGAATTTTCCGAGAATTTTCTGAGAATTTTCCGAGAATTTTCCGAGAATTTTCTGAGAATTTTCCGAGAATTTTCCGAGAATTTTCCGAGAATTTTCCGTCAATTTTCCGAGAATTTTCCGAGAATTTTCCGAGAATTTTCCGAGAATTTTCCGAGAATTTTCCGAGAATTTTATGAGAATTTTCCGAGAATTTTCCGAGAATTTTCCGAGAATTTTCCGAGAATTTTCTGAGAATTTTCCGAGAATTTTCTGAGAATTTTCCGAGAATTTTCCGAGAATTTTCCGAGAATTTTCCGAGAATTTTCCGAGAATTTTCCGTCAATTTTGCGAGAATTTTCCGAGAATTTTCCGAGAATTTTCCGTCAATTTTGCGAGAATTTTCCGAGAATTTTCCGAGAATTTTCCGAGAATTTTCCGAGAATTTTCCGAGAATTTTCCCAGAATTTTCCGAGAATTTTCCGAGAATTTTCCGAGAATTTTCCGTCAATTTTCCGAGAATTTTCCGAGAATTTTCCGAGAATTTTCCGTCAATTTTCCGAGAATTTTCCGAGAATTTTCCGAGAATTTTCCGAGAATTTTCGGAGAATTTTCCGAGAATTTTCCGAGAATTTTCCGAGAATTTTCTGAGAATTTTCCGAGAATTTTCCGAGAATTTTCCGAGAATTTTCCGAGAATTTTCCGAGAATTTTCCGAGAATTTTCCGAGAATTTTCCGAGAATTTTCCGTCAATTTTCCGAGAATTTTCCGAGAATTTTCCGAGAATTTTCCGAGAATTTTCCGAGAATTTTCCGAGAATTTTCTGAGAATTTTCCGAGAATTTTCCGAGAATTTTCCGAGATTTTCCCGAGAATTTTCCGAGAAATTTCCGAGAATTTTCTGAGAATTTTCCGAGAATTTTCCGAGAATTTTCCCAGAATTTTCCGAGAATTTTCCGAGAATTTTCCGAGAATTTTCCGTCAATTTTACGAGAATTTTCCGAGAATTTTCCGAGAATTTTCTGTCAATTTTCCGAGAATTTTCCGAGAATTTTCCGAGAATTTTCCGAGAATTTTCGGAGAATTTTCCGAGAATTTTCCGAGAATTTTCCGAGAATTTTCCGAGAATTTTCCGAGAATTTTCCAAGAATTTTCTGGGAATTTTCCGAGAATTTTCTGAGAATTTTCCGAGAATTTTCCGAGAATTTTCCGAGAATTTTCCGAGAATTTTCGGGGAATTTTCCGAGAATTTTCTGAGAATTTTCCGAGAACTTTCCGAGAATTTTCCAAGAATATTCCGAGAATTTTCCGAGAATTTTCCGAGAATTTTCCGAGAATTTTCCGTCAATTTTCCGAGAATTTTCCGAGAATTTTCCGTCAATTTTCCGAGAATTTTCCGAGACTTTTCCGAGAATTTTCCGAGAATTTTCCGAGAATTTTCCGAGAATTTTCCGAGAATTTTCCGAGAATTTTCCGAGAATTTTCCGAGAATTTTCCGAAAATTTTCCAAGAATTTTCCGAGAATTTTCCGAGAATTTTCCGTCAATTTTCCGAGAATTTTCCAAGAATTTTCCGAGATTTTTCCGAGAATTTTCTGAGAATTTTCCGAGAATTTTCCGACGATTTTCTGAGAATTTTCCGAGAATTTTCCGAGAATTTTCCGAGAATTTTCCGAGAATTTTCCGAGAATTTTCCGAGAATTTTCCGAGAATTTTCCGAGATTTTCCCGAGAATTTTCCGAGAATTTTCCGAGAATTTTCCGAGAATTTTCCGAGAATTTTCCGAGAATTTTCCGAGAATTTTTCCGAGATTTTTCCGAGAATTTTCCGAGAATTTTCCGAGAATTTTCCGAGAATTTATGAGAATTTTCTGAGAATTTTCCGAGAATTTTCCGAGAATTTTCCGAGAATTTTCCGAGAATTTTCCGAGAATTTTCCGAGAATTTTCCGAGAATTTCCGAGAATTTTCCGAGAATTTTCTGAGAATTTTCCGAGAATTTTCCGAGAATTTTCCGAGAATTTTCCGAGAATTTTCCGTCAATTTTCGGAGAATTTTCCGAGAATTTTCCGAGAATTTTCCGAGAATTTTTCCGAGAATTTTCTGAGAATTTTCCGAGAATTTTCCGAGAATTTTCCGAGAATTTTCCGAGAATTTTCCGAGAATTTTCCGAGAATTTTCCGAGATTTTCCCGAGAATTTTCCGAGAATTTTCCGAGAATCTTCCAAGAATTTTCCGAGAATTTTCCGAGAATTTTCCGAGAATTTTCAGAGAATTTTCCGAGAATTTTCCGAGAATTTTCCGAGATTTTCCCGAGAATTTCCCGAGAATTTTCCGAGAATTTTCCGAGAATTTTCCGAGAATTTTCGGAGAATTTTCCGAGAATTTTCCGAGAATTTTCCGAGAATTTTCCGTCAATTTTCCGAGAATTTTCCGAGAATTTTCGGAGAATTTTCCGAGAATTTTCCGAGAATTTTCCCAGAATTTCCGAGAATTTTCCGAGAATTTTCCGAGAATTTTCCGTCAATTTTCCGAGAATTTTCCGAGAATTTTCCGAGAATTTTCCGTCAATTTTCCGAGAATTTTCCGAGCCTTTTCCGAGAATTTTCCGAGAATTTTCGGAGAATTTTCCGAGAATTTTCCGAGAATTTTCCGAGAATTTTCCGAGAATTTTCCGAGAATTTTCCGAGAATTTTCTGAGAATTTCCGAGAATTTTCCGAGAATTTTCCGAGAATTTTCCGAGAATTTTCGGGGGAATTTTCCGAGAATTTTCTGAGAATTTTCCGAGAATTTTCCGAGAATTTTCCAAGAATATTCCGAGAATTTTCCGAGAATTTTCCGAGAATTTTCCGACAATTTTCCGTCAATTTTCCGAGAATTTTCCGAGAATTTTCCGAGAATTTTCCGTCAATTTTCCCAGAATTTTCCGAGACTTTTCCGAGAATTTTCCGAGAATTTTCCGAGATTTTTCCGAAAATTTTCCAAGAATTTTCCGAGAATTTTCCGAGAATTTTCCGTCAATTTTCCGAGAATTTTCCAAGAATTTTCCGAGATTTTTCCGAGAATTTTCTGAGAATTTTCCGAGAATTTTCCGACGATTTTCTGAGAATTTTCCGAGAATTTTCCGAGAATTTTCCGTGAATTTTCCGAGAATTTTCCGAGAATTTTCCGAAGATTTATTGAGAATTTTCTGAGAATTTTCCGAGAATTTTCCGAGAATTTTCCGAGAATTTTCCGAGAATTTTCCGAGGATTTTCCGAGAATTTTCCGAGAATTTTCCAAGAATTTTCCGAGAATTTTCTGAGAATTTTCCGAGAATTTTCCGAGAATTTTCCGAGAATTTTCCGAGAATTTTCCGTCAATTTTCGGAGAATTTTCCGAGAATTTTCCGAGAATTTTCCGAGAATTTTCCGAGAATTTTCTGAGAATTTTCCGAGAATTTTCCGAGAATTTTCCGAGAATTTTCCGAGAATTTTCCGAGAATTTTCCGAGAATTTTCCGAGATTTTCCCGAGAATTTTCCGAGAATTTTCCGAGAATTTTCCGAGAATTTTCCGAGAATTTTCCGAGAATTTTCCGAGATTTTTCCGAGAATTTTCCGAGAATTTTCCGAGAATTTTCTGAGAATTTTCCGAGAATTTTCCGAGAATTTTCCGAGATTTTCCCGAGAATTTCCCGAGAATTTTCCGAGAATTTTCCGAGAATTTTCCGAGAATTTTCGGAGAATTTTCCGAGAATTTTCCGAGAATTTTCCGAGAATTTTCCGTCAATTTTCCGAGAATTTTCCGAGAATTTTCCGAGAATTTTCCGAGAATTTTCCGAGAATTTTCCGAGAATTTTCCGAGAATTTTCCGAGATTTTTCCGAAAATTTTCCAAGAATTTTCCGAGAATTTTCCGAGAATTTTCCGTCAATTTTCCGAGAATTTTCCAAGAATTTTCCGAGATTTTCCCGAGAATTTTCTGAGAATTTTCCGAGAATTTTCCGACGATTTTCTGAGAATTTTCCTTGAATTTTCCGAGAATTTTCCGTGAATTTTCCGAGAATTTTCCGAGAATTTTCCGAAGATTTATTGAGAATTTTCTGAGAATTTTCCGAGAATTTTCCGAGAATTTTCCGAGAATTTTGCGAGAATTTTCCGAGAATTTTCCGAGAATTTTCCGAGAATTTTCCGAGAATTTTCCGAGAATTTTCTGAGAATTTTTCCGAGAATTTTCCGAGAATTTTCCGAGAATTTTCCGAGAATTTTCCGTCAATTTTCGGAGAATTTTCCGAGAATTTTCCGAGAATTTTCCGAGAATTTTCCGAGAATTTTCCGAGAATTTTCCGAGAATTTTCCGAGAATTTTCCGAGAATTTTCCGAGAATTTTCCGAGATTTTCCCGAGAATTTTCCGAGAATTTTCCGAGAATTTTCCGAGAATTTTCCGAGAATTTTCCGAGAATTTTCCGAGATTTTTCCGAGAATTTTCCGAGAATTTTCCGAGAATTTTCTGAGAATTTTCCGAGAATTTTCCGAGAATTTTCCGAGATTTTCCCGAGAATTTCCCGAGAATTTTCCGAGAATTTTCCGAGAATTTTCCGAGAATTTTCCGAGGATTTTCCGAGAATTTTCCGAGAATTTTCCGAGAATTTTCCGAGAATTTTCTGTGGAATTTTCCGAGAATTTTCCGAGAATTTTCCGAGAATTTTCCGAGAATTTTCCGAGAATTTTCCGAGAATTTTCCGAGAATTTTCCGAGAATTTTCCGTCAATTTTCCGAGAATTTTCCGAGAATTTTCCGGGAATTTTCCGAGAATTTTCCGAGAATTTTTCCGAGAATTTTCCGAGAATTTTCCGAGAATTTTCCGAGAATTTTCCGAGAATTTTCTGAGAATTTTCCGAGAATTTTCCGAGAATTTTCCGAGATTTTCCCGAGAATTTTCCGAGAATTTTCCGAGAATTTTCCGAGAATTTTCCGAGAATTTTCCGAGAATTTTCCCAGAATTTTCCGAGAATTTTCCGAGAATTTTCCGAGAATTTTCCGTCAATTTTCCGAGAATTTTCCGAGAATTTTCCGAGAATTTTCCGTCAATTTTCCGAGAATTTTCCGAGAATTTTCCGAGAATTTTCCGAGAATTTTCCGAGAATTTTCCGAGAATTTTCCGAGAATTTTCCGAGAATTTTCCGAGAATTTTCCGAGATTTTCCCGAGAATTTTCCGAGAATTTTCCGAGAATTTTCCGAGAATTTTCCGAGAATTTTCCGAGAATTTTCCGAGATTTTTCCGAGAATTTTCCGACAATTTTCCGAGAATTTTCTGAGAATTTTCCGAGAATTTTCCGAGAATTTTCCGAGATTTTCCCGAGAATTTCCCGACAATTTTCCGAGAATTTTCCGAGAATTTTCCGAGAATTTTCCGAGAATTTTTCCGAGAATTTTCCGAGAATTGTCCGAGAATTTTCCGTCAATTTTCCGAGAATTTTCCGAGAATTTTCCGAGAATTTTCCGAGAATTTTCCGAGAATTTTCCGAGAATTTTCCGAGAATTTTCCGAGAATTTTCCGAGAATTTTCCGAGAATTTTCCGAGAATTTTCCGAGAATTTTCCGAGAATTTTCCGAGAATTTTCGAGAATTTTCCGTCAATTTTCCGAGAATTTTCCGAGAATTTTCCGAGAATTTTCCGAGAATTTTCCGAGAATTTTCCGAGAATTTTCCGAGAATTTTCCGAGAATTTTCCGAGAATCTTCCGAGAATTTTCTGAGAATTTTCCGAGAATTTTCCGAGAATTTTCCGAGATTTTCCCGAGAATTTTCCGAGAATTTTCCGAGAATTTTCCGAGAATTTTCCGAGAATTTTTCCGAGAATTTTCCGAGAATTTTCCGAGAATTTTCCGTCAATTTTCCGAGAATTTTCCGAGAATTTTCCGAGAATTTTCCGAGAATTTTCCGAGATTTTCCCGAGAATTTCCCGACAATTTTCCGAGAATTTTCCGAGAATTTTCCGAGAATTTTCCGAGAATTTTTCCGAGAATTTTCCGAGAATTGTCCGAGAATTTTCCGTCAATTTTCCGAGAATTTTCCGAGAATTTTCCGAGAATTTTCCGAGAATTTTCCGAGAATTTTCCGAGAATTTTCCGAGAATTTTCCGAGAATTTTCCGAGAATTTTCCGTCAATTTTCCGAGAATTTTCCGAGAATTTTCCGAGAATTTTCCGTCAATTTTCCGAGAATTTTCCGAGAATTTTCCGAGAATTTTCCGAGAATTTTCCGAGAATTTTCCGAGAATTTTCCGAGAATTTTCCGAGAATTTTCCGTCAATTTTCCGAGAATTTTCCGAGAATTTTCCGAGATTTTCCCGAGAATTTCCCGAGAATTTTCCGAGAATTTTCCGAGAATTTTCCGAGAATTTTCCGAGAATTTTTCCGAGAATTTTCCGAGAATTTTCCGAGAATTTTCCGTCAATTTTCCGAGAATTTTCCGAGAATTTTCCGAGAATTTTCCGAGAATTTTCCGACAATTTTCCGAGAATTTTCCGAGAATTTTCCGAGAATTTTCCGAGAATTTTCCGAGAATTTTCCGAGAATTTTCGGAGAATTTTCCGAGAATTTTCCGAGAATTTTCCGAGAATTTTCGGAGAATTTTCCGAGAATTTTCCAAGAATTTTCTGGGAATTTTCCGAGAATTTTCTGAGAATTTTCCGAGAATTTTCCGAGAATTTTCCGAGAATTTTCCGAGAATTTTCCGAGAATTTTCCGGGAATTTTCCGAGAATTTTCTGAGAATTTTCCGAGAATTTTCCGAGAATTTTCCGAGAATTTTCCGAGAATTTTCCGAGAATTTTCCGTCAATTTTGCGAGAATTTTCCGAGAATTTTCCGAGAATTTTCCGAGATTTTCCCGAGAATTTTCCGAGAATTTTCCGAGAATTTTCCGAGAATTTTCCGAGAATTTTCCGAGAATTTTCCCAGAATTTTCCGAGAATTTTCCGAGAATTTTCCGAGAATTTTCCGTCAATTTTCCGAGAATTTTCCGAGAATTTTCCGAGAATTTTCCGTCAATTTTCCGAGAATTTTCCGAGAATTTTCCGAGAATTTTCCGAGAATTTTCGGAGAATTTTCCGAGAATTTTCCGAGAATTTTCCGAGAATTTTCTGAGAATTTTCCGAGAATTTTCCGAGAATTTTCCGAGAATTTTCCGAGAATTTTCCGAGAATTTTCCGAGAATTTTCCGAGAATTTTCCGAGAATTTTCCGAGAATTTTCCGAGAATTTTCCGAGAATTTTCCCAGAATTTTCCGAGAATTTTCCGAGAATTTTCCGAGAATTTTCCGTCAATTTTCCGAGAATTTTCCGAGAATTTTCCGTCAATTTTCCGAGAATTTTCCGAGAATTTTCCGAGAATTTTCCGAGAATTTTCCGAGAATTTTCCGAGAATTTTCCGAGAATTTTCCGAGAATTTTCCGAGAATTTTCCGAGATTTTCCCGAGAATTTTCCGAGAATTTTCCGAGAATTTTCCGAGAATTTTCCGAGAATTTTCCGAGAATTTTCCGAGATTTTTCCGAGAATTTTCCGACAATTTTCCGAGAATTTTCTGAGAATTTTCCGAGAATTTTCCGAGAATTTTCCGAGATTTTCCCGAGAATTTCCCGACAATTTTCCGAGAATTTTCCGAGAATTTTCCGAGAATTTTCCGAGAATTTTTCCGAGAATTTTCCGAGAATTGTCCGAGAATTTTCCGTCAATTTTCCGAGAATTTTCCGAGAATTTTCCGAGAATTTTCCGAGAATTTTCCGAGAATTTTCCGAGAATTTTCCGAGAATTTTCCGAGAATTTTCCGAGAATTTTCCGAGAATTTTCCGAGAATTTTCCGAGAATTTTCCGAGAATTTTCCGAGAATTTTCCGAGAATTTTCCGTCAATTTTCCGAGAATTTTCCGAGAATTTTCCGAGAATTTTCCGAGAATTTTCCGAGAATTTTCCGAGAATTTTCCGAGAATTTTCCGAGAATCTTCCGAGAATTTTCTGAGAATTTTCCGAGAATTTTCCGAGAATTTTCCGAGATTTTCCCGAGAATTTTCCGAGAATTTTCCGAGAATTTTCCGAGAATTTTCCGAGAATTTTTCCGAGAATTTTCCGAGAATTTTCCGAGAATTTTCCGTCAATTTTCCGAGAATTTTCCGAGAATTTTCCGAGAATTTTCCGAGAATTTTCCGAGATTTTCCCGAGAATTTCCCGACAATTTTCCGAGAATTTTCCGAGAATTTTCCGAGAATTTTCCGAGAATTTTTCCGAGAATTTTCCGAGAATTGTCCGAGAATTTTCCGTCAATTTTCCGAGAATTTTCCGAGAATTTTCCGAGAATTTTCCGAGAATTTTCCGAGAATTTTCCGAGAATTTTCCGAGAATTTTCCGAGAATTTTCCGAGAATTTTCCGTCAATTTTCCGAGAATTTTCCGAGAATTTTCCGAGAATTTTCCGTCAATTTTCCGAGAATTTTCCGAGAATTTTCCGAGAATTTTCCGAGAATTTTCCGAGAATTTTCCGAGAATTTTCCGAGAATTTTCCGAGAATTTTCCGTCAATTTTCCGAGAATTTTCCGAGAATTTTCCGAGATTTTCCCGAGAATTTCCCGAGAATTTTCCGAGAATTTTCCGAGAATTTTCCGAGAATTTTCCGAGAATTTTTCCGAGAATTTTCCGAGAATTTTCCGAGAATTTTCCGTCAATTTTCCGAGAATTTTCCGAGAATTTTCCGAGAATTTTCCGAGAATTTTCCGACAATTTTCCGAGAATTTTCCGAGAATTTTCCGAGAATTTTCCGAGAATTTTCCGAGAATTTTCCGAGAATTTTCGGAGAATTTTCCGAGAATTTTCCGAGAATTTTCCGAGAATTTTCGGAGAATTTTCCGAGAATTTTCCAAGAATTTTCTGGGAATTTTCCGAGAATTTTCTGAGAATTTTCCGAGAATTTTCCGAGAATTTTCCGAGAATTTTCCGAGAATTTTCCGAGAATTTTCCGGGAATTTTCCGAGAATTTTCTGAGAATTTTCCGAGAATTTTCCGAGAATTTTCCGAGAATTTTCCGAGAATTTTCCGAGAATTTTCCGTCAATTTTGCGAGAATTTTCCGAGAATTTTCCGAGAATTTTCCGAGATTTTCCCGAGAATTTTCCGAGAATTTTCCGAGAATTTTCCGAGAATTTTCCGAGAATTTTCCGAGAATTTTCCCAGAATTTTCCGAGAATTTTCCGAGAATTTTCCGAGAATTTTCCGTCAATTTTCCGAGAATTTTCCGAGAATTTTCCGAGAATTTTCCGTCAATTTTCCGAGAATTTTCCGAGAATTTTCCGAGAATTTTCCGAGAATTTTCGGAGAATTTTCCGAGAATTTTCCGAGAATTTTCCGAGAATTTTCTGAGAATTTTCCGAGAATTTTCCGAGAATTTTCCGAGAATTTTCCGAGAATTTTCCGAGAATTTTCCGAGAATTTTCCGAGAATTTTCCGAGAATTTTCCGTCAATTTTCCCAGAATTTTCCGAGAATTTTCCGAGAATTTTCCGAGAATTTTCCGAGAATTTTCCGAGAATTTTCTGAGAATTTTCCGAGAATTTTCCGAGAATTTTCCGAGATTTTCCCGAGAATTTTCCGAGAATTTTCCGAGAATTTTCCGAGAATTTTCCGAGAATTTTCCGAGAATTTTCCCAGAATTTTCCGAGAATTTTCCGAGAATTTTCCGAGAATTTTCCGTCAATTTTCCGAGAATTTTCCGAGAATTTTCCGAGAATTTTCCGTCAATTTTCCGAGAATTTTCCGAGAATTTTCCGAGAATTTTCCGAGAATTTTCGGAGAATTTTCCGAGAATTTTCCGAGAATTTTCCGAGAATTTTCCGAGAATTTTCCGAGAATTTTCCAAGAATTTTCTGGGAATTTTCCGAGAATTTTCTGAGAATTTTCCGAGAATTTTCCCGAGAATTTTCCGAGAATTTTCCGAGAATTTTCGGGGAATTTTCCGAGAATTTTCTGAGAATTTTCCGAGAATTTTCCGAGAATTTTCCAAGAATATTCCGAGAATTTTCCGAGAATTTTCCGAGAATTTTCCGAGAATTTTCCGTCAATTTTCCGAGAATTTTCCGAGAATTTTCCGAGAATTTTCCGTCAATTTTCCGAGAATTTTCCGAGACTTTTCCGAGAATTTTCGGAGAATTTTCCGAGAATTTTCCGAGAATTTTCCGAGAATTTTCCGAGAATTTTCCGAGAATTTTCCGAGAATTTTCCGAGAATTTTCCGAGATTTTTCCGAAAATTTTCCAAGAATTTTCCGAGAATTTTCCGAGAATTTTCCGTCAATTTTCCGAGAATTTTCCAAGAATTTTCCGAGATTTTTCCGAGAATTTTCTGAGAATTTTCCGAGAATTTTCCGACGATTTTCTGAGAATTTTCCGAGAATTTTCCGAGAATTTTCCGTGAATTTTCCGAGAATTTTCCGAGAATTTTCCGAGAATTTATTGAGAATTTTCTAAGAATTTTCCGAGAATTTTCCGAGAATTTTCCGAGAATTTTCCGAGAATTTTCCGAGAATTTTCCGAGAATTTTCCGAGAATTTTCCGAGAATTTTCCGAGAATTTTCTGAGAATTTTCCGAGAATTTTCCGAGAATTTTCCGAGAATTTTCCGAGAATTTTCCGTCAATTTTCGGAGAATTTTCCGAGAATTTTCCGAGAATTTTCCGAGAATTTTCCGAGAATTTTCTGAGAATTTTCCGAGAATTTTCCGAGAATTTTCCGAGAATTTTCCGAGAATTTTCCGAGAATTTTCCGAGAATTTTCCGAGATTTTCCCGAGAATTTTCCGAGAATTTTCCGAGAATTTTCCGAGAATTTTCCGAGAATTTTCCGAGAGTTTTCCGAGATTTTTCCGAGATTTTTCCGAGAATTTTCCGAGAATTTTCCGAGAATTTTCCGAGAATTTATTGAGAATTTTCTGAGAATTTTCCGAGAATTTTCCGAGAATTTTCCGAGAATTTTCCGAGAATTTTCCGAGAATTTTCCGAGAATTTTCCGAGAATTTTCCGAGAATTTTCCGAGAATTTTCTGAGAATTTTCCGAGAATTTTCCGAGAATTTTCCGAGAATTTTCCGAGAATTTTCCGTCAATTTTCGGAGAATTTTCCGAGAATTTTCCGAGAATTTTCCGAGAATTTTCCGAGAATTTTCTGAGAATTTTCCGAGAATTTTCCGAGAATTTTCCGAGAATTTTCCGAGAATTTTCCGAGAATTTTCCGAGAATTTTCCGAGATTTTCCCGAGAATTTTCCGAGAATTTTCCGAGAATTTTCCGAGAATTTTCCGAGAATTTTCCGAGAATTTTCCGAGATTTTTCCGAGAATTTTCCGAGAATTTTCCGAGAATTTTCTGAGAATTTTCCGAGAATTTTCCGAGAATTTTCCGAGATTTTCCCGAGAATTTCCCGAGAATTTTCCGAGAATTTTCCGAGAATTTTCCGAGAATTTTCAGAGAATTTTTCGAGAATTTTCCGAGAATTTTCCGAGAATTTTCCGTCAATTTTCCGAGAATTTTCCGAGAATTTTCCGAGAATTTTCCGAGAATTTTCCGAGAATTTTCCGAGAATTTTCCGAGAATTTTCCGGGAATTTTCCGAGAATTTTCCGAGAATTTTCTGAGAATTTTCCGAGAATTTTCCGAGAATTTTCCGAGAATTTTCCGAGAATTTTCCGAGAATTTTCCGAGAATTTTCCGAGAATTTTCCGAGAATTTTCCGTCAATTTTCCGAGAATTTTCCGAGAATTTTCCGGGAATTTTCCGAGAATTTTCCGAGAATTTTCCGAGAATTTTCCGAGAATTTTCCGAGAATTTTCCGAGAATTTTCCGAGAATTTTCTGAGAATTTTCCGAGAATTTTCCGAGAATTTTCCGAGATTTTCCCGAGAATTTTCCGAGAATTTTCCGAGAATTTTCCGAGAATTTTCCGAGAATTTTCCGAGAATTTTCCCAGAATTTTCCGAGAATTTTCCGAGAATTTTCCGAGAATTTTCCGTCAATTTTCCGAGAATTTTCCGAGAATTTTCCGAGAATTTTCCGTCAATTTTCCGAGAATTTTCCGAGAATTTTCCGAGATTTTTCCGAGAATTTTCCGAGAATTTTCCGAGAATTTTCCGAGAATTTTCCAAGAATTTTCTGGGAATTTTCCGAGAATTTTCTGAGAATTTTCCGAGAATTTTCCGAGAATTTTCCGAGAATTTTCCGAGAATTTTCGGGGAATTTTCCGAGAATTTTCTGAGAATTTTCCGAGAATTTTCCGAGAATTTTCCAAGAATATTCCGAGAATTTTCCGAGAATTTTCCGAGAATTTTCCAAGAATTTTCCGTCAATTTTCCGAGAATTTTCCGAGAATTTTCCGAGAATTTTCCGTCAATTTTCCGAGAATTTTCCGACACTTTTCCGAGAATTTTCCGAGAATTTTCCGAGATTTTTCCGAAAATTTTCCAAGAATTTTCCGAGAATTTTCCGAGAATTTATTGAGAATTTTCTAAGAATTTTCCGAGAATTTTCCGAGAATTTTCCGAGAATTTTCCGAGAATTTTCCGAGAATTTTCCGAGAATTTTCCGAGAATTTTCCGAGAATTTTCCGAGAATTTTCTGAGAATTTTCCGAGAATTTTCCGAGAATTTTCCGAGAATTTTCCGAGAATTTTCCGTCAATTTTCGGAGAATTTTCCGAGAATTTTCCGAGAATTTTCCGAGAATTTTCCGAGAATTTTCTGAGAATTTTCCGAGAATTTTCCGAGAATTTTCCGAGAATTTTCCGAGAATTTTCCGAGAATTTTCCGAGAATTTTCCGAGATTCTCCCGAGAATTTTCCGAGAATTTTCCGAGAATTTTCCGAGAATTTTCCGAGAATTTTCCGAGAATTTTCCGAGATTTTTCCGAGATTTTTCCGAGAATTTTCCGAGAATTTTCCGAGAATTTTCCGAGAATTTATTGAGAATTTTCTGAGAATTTTCCGAGAATTTTCCGAGAATTTTCCGAGAATTTTCCGAGAATTTTCCGAGAATTTTCCGAGAATTTTCCGAGAATTTTCCGAGAATTTTCCGAGAATTTTCTGAGAATTTTCCGAGAATTTTCCGAGAATTTTCCGAGAATTTTCCGAGAATTTTCCGTCAATTTTCGGACAATTTTCCGAGAATTTTCCGAGAATTTTCCGAGAATTTTCCGAGAATTTTCTGAGAATTTTCCGAGAATTTTCCGAGAATTTTCCGAGAATTTTCCGAGAATTTTCCGAGAATTTTCCGAGAATTTTCCGAGATTTTCCCGAGAATTTTCCGAGAATTTTCCGAGAATTTTCCGAGAATTTTCCGAGAATTTTCCGAGAATTTTCCGAGATTTTTCCGAGAATTTTCCGAGAATTTTCCGAGAATTTTCTGAGAATTTTCCGAGAATTTTCCGAGAATTTTCCGAGATTTTCCCGAGAATTTCCCGAGAATTTTCCGAGAATTTTCCGAGAATTTTCCGAGAATTTTCAGAGAATTTTTCGAGAATTTTCCGAGAATTTTCCGAGAATTTTCCGTCAATTTTCGGAGAATTTTCCGAGAATTTTCCGAGAATTTTCCGAGAATTTTCCGAGAATTTTCCGAGAATTTTCCGAGAATTTTCCGAGAATTTTCCGAGAATTTTCCGAGAATTTTCCGAGAATTTTCCGAGAATTTTCCGTCAATTTTCCGAGAATTTTCCGAGAATTTTCCGGGAATTTTCCGAGAATTTTCCGAGAATTTTCCGAGAATTTTCCGAGAATTTTCCGAGAATTTTCCGAGAATTTTCCGAGAATTTTCTGAGAATTTTCCGAGAATTTTCCGAGAATTTTCCGAGATTTTCCCGAGAATTTTCCGAGAATTTTCCGAGAATTTTCCGAGAATTTTCCGAGAATTTTCCGAGAATTTTCCCAGAATTTTCCGAGAATTTTCCGAGAATTTTCCGAGAATTTTCCGTCAATTTTCCGAGAATTTTCCGAGAATTTTCCGAGAATTTTCCGTCAATTTTCCGAGAATTTTCCGAGAATTTTCCGAGAATTTTCCGAGAATTTTCCGAGAATTTTCCGAGAATTTTCCGAGATTTTTCCGAGAATTTTCCGAGAATTTTCTGAGAATTTTCCGAGAATTTTCCAAGAATTTTCTGGGAATTTTCCGAGAATTTTCTGAGAATTTTCCGAGAATTTTCCGAGAATTTTCCGAGAATTTTCCGAGAATTTTCGGGGAATTTTCCGAGAATTTTCTGAGAATTTTCCGAGAATTTTCCGAGAATTTTCCAAGAATATTCCGAGAATTTTCCGAGAATTTTCCGAGAATTTTCCAAGAATTTTCCGTCAATTTTCCGAGAATTTTCCGAGAATTTTCCGAGAATTTTCCGTCAATTTTCCGAGAATTTTCCGAGACTTTTCCGAGAATTTTCCGAGAATTTTCCGAGATTTTTCGGAAAATTTTCCAAGAATTTTCCGAGAATTTTCCGAGAATTTTCCGTCAATTTTCCGAGAATTTTCCGAGAATTTTCCGAGATTTTTCCGAGATTTTTCCGAGAATTTTCCGAGAATTTTCCGAGAATTTTCCGAGAATTTATTGAGAATTTTCTGAGAATTTTCCGAGAATTTTCCGAGAATTTTCCGAGAATTTTCCGAGAATTTTCCGAGAATTTTCCGAGAATTTTCCGAGAATTTTCCGAGAATTTTCCGAGAATTTTCTGAGAATTTTCCGAGAATTTTCCGAGAATTTTCCGAGAATTTTCCGAGAATTTTCCGTCAATTTTCGGACAATTTTCCGAGAATTTTCCGAGAATTTTCCGAGAATTTTCCGAGAATTTTCTGAGAATTTTCCGAGAATTTTCCGAGAATTTTCCGAGAATTTTCCGAGAATTTTCCGAGAATTTTCCGAGAATTTTCCGAGATTTTCCCGAGAATTTTCCGAGAATTTTCCGAGAATTTTCCGAGAATTTTCCGAGAATTTTCCGAGAATTTTCCGAGATTTTTCCGAGAATTTTCCGAGAATTTTCCGAGAATTTTCTGAGAATTTTCCGAGAATTTTCCGAGAATTTTCCGAGATTTTCCCGAGAATTTCCCGAGAATTTTCCGAGAATTTTCCGAGAATTTTCCGAGAATTTTCAGAGAATTTTTCGAGAATTTTCCGAGAATTTTCCGAGAATTTTCCGTCAATTTTCCGAGAATTTTCCGAGAATTTTCCGAGAATTTTCTGAGAATTTTCCGAGAATTTTCCGAGAATTTTCCGAGAATTTTCCGAGAATTTTCCGAGAATTTTCCGAGAATTTTCCGAGAATTTTCCGAGAATTTTCCGTCAATTTTCCGAGAATTTTCCGAGAATTTTCCGGGAATTTTCCGAGAATTTTCCGAGAATTTTCCGAGAATTTTCCGAGAATTTTCCGAGAATTTTCCGAGAATTTTCCGAGAATTTTCTGAGAATTTTCCGAGAATTTTCCGAGAATTTTCCGAGATTTTCCCGAGAATTTTCCGAGAATTTTCCGAGAATTTTCCGAGAATTTTCCGAGAATTTTCCGAGAATTTTCCCAGAATTTTCCGAGAATTTTCCGAGAATTTTCCGAGAATTTTCCGTCAATTTTCCGAGAATTTTCCGAGAATTTTCCGAGAATTTTCCGTCAATTTTCCGAGAATTTTCCGAGAATTTTCCGAGAATTTTCCGAGAATTTTCCGAGAATTTTCCGAGATTTTTCCGAGAATTTTCCGAGAATTTTCCGAGAATTTTCCGAGAATTTTCCAAGAATTTTCTGGGAATTTTCCGAGAATTTTCTGAGAATTTTCCGAGAATTTTCCGAGAATTTTCCGAGAATTTTCCGAGAATTTTCGGGGAATTTTCCGAGAATTTTCTGAGAATTTTCCGAGAATTTTCCGAGAATTTTCCAAGAATATTCCGAGAATTTTCCGAGAATTTTCCGAGAATTTTCCAAGAATTTTCCGTCAATTTTCCGAGAATTTTCCGAGAATTTTCCGAGAATTTTCCGTCAATTTTCCGAGAATTTTCCGAGACTTTTCCGAGAATTTTCCGAGAATTTTCCGAGATTTTTCGGAAAATTTTCCAAGAATTTTCCGAGAATTTTCCGAGAATTTTCCGTCAATTTTCCGAGAATTTTCCGAGAATTTTCCGAGAATTTTCCGAGAATTTTCCGAGAATTTTCCGAGAATTTTCCGAGAATTTTCCGAGAATTTTCCGAGAATTTTCTGAGAATTTTCCGAGAATTTTCCGAGAATTTTCCGAGAATTTTCCGAGAATTTTCCGAGAATTTTCCGAGAATTTTCCGAGAATTTTCCGTCAATTTTCCGAGAATTTTCCGAGAATTTTCCGGGAATTTTCCGAGAATTTTCCGAGAATTTTCCGAGAATTTTCCGAGAATTTTCCGAGAATTTTCCGAGAATTTTCCGAGAATTTTCTGAGAATTTTCCGAGAATTTTCCGAGAATTTTCCGAGATTTTCCCGAGAATTTTCCGAGAATTTTCCGAGAATTTTCCGAGAATTTTCCGAGAATTTTCCGAGAATTTTCCCAGAATTTTCCGAGAATTTTCCGAGAATTTTCCGTCAATTTTCCGAGAATTTTCCGAGAATTTTCCGAGAATTTTCCGTCAATTTTCCGAGAATTTTCCGAGAATTTTCCGAGAATTTTCCGAGAATTTTCCGAGAATTTTCCGAGATTTTTCCGAGAATTTTCCGAGAATTTTCCGAGAATTTTCCGAGAATTTTCCAAGAATTTTCTGGGAATTTTCCGAGAATTTTCTGAGAATTTTCCGAGAATTTTCCGAGAATTTTCCGAGAATTTTCCGAGAATTTTCGGGGAATTTTCCGAGAATTTTCTGAGAATTTTCCGAGAATTTTCCGAGAATTTTCCAAGAATATTCCGAGAATTTTCCGAGAATTTTCCGAGAATTTTCCAAGAATTTTCCGTCAATTTTCCGAGAATTTTCCGAGAATTTTCCGAGAATTTTCCGTCAATTTTCCGAGAATTTTCCGAGACTTTTCCGAGAATTTTCCGAGAATTTTCCGAGATTTTTCCGAAAATTTTCCAAGAATTTTCCGAGAATTTTCCGAGAATTTTCCGTCAATTTTCCGAGAATTTTCCAAGAATTTTCCGAGATTTTTCCGAGAATTTTCTGAGAATTTTCCGAGAATTTTCCGACGATTTTCTGAGAATTTTCCGAGAATTTTCCGAGAATTTTCCGTGAATTTTCCGAGAATTTTCCGAGAATTTTCCGAAGATTTATTGAGAATTTTCTGAGAATTTTCCGAGAATTTTCCGAGAATTTTCCGAGAATTTTCCGAGAATTTTCCGGGAATTTTCCGAGAATTTTCCGAGAATTTTCTGAGAATTTTCCGAGAATTTTCCGAGAATTTTCCGAGAATTTTCCGAGAATTTTCCGTCAATTTTCGGAGAATTTTCCGAGAATTTTCCGAGAATTTTCCGAGAATTTTCCGAGAATTTTCTGAGAATTTTCCGAGAATTTTCCGAGAATTTTCCGAGAATTTTCCGAGAATTTTCCGAGAATTTTCCGAGAATTTTCCGAGATTTTCCCGAGAATTTTCCGAGAATTTTCCGAGAATTTTCCGAGAATTTTCCGAGAATTTTCCGAGAATTTTCCGAGATTTTTCCGAGAATTTTCCGAGAATTTTCCGAGAATTTTCTGAGAATTTTCCGAGAATTTTCCGAGAATTTTCCGAGATTTTCCCGAGGATTTCCCGAGAATTTTCCGAGAATTTTCCGAGAATTTTCCGAGAATTTTCGGAGAATTTTCCGAGAATTTTCCGAGAATTTTCCGAGAATTTTCCGTCAATTTTCCGAGAATTTTCCGAGAATTTTCCGAGAATTTTCCGAGAATTTTCCGAGAATTTTCCGAGAATTTTCCGAGAATTTTCCGAGAATTTTCCGAGAATTTTCCAAGAATTTTCCGTCAATTTTCCGAGAATTTTCCGAGAATTTTCCGAGAATTTTCCGTCAATTTTCCGAGAATTTTCCGAGACTTTTCCGAGAATTTTCCGAGAATTTTCCGAGATTTTTCCGAAAATTTTCCAAGAATTTTCCGAGAATTTTCCGAGAATTTTCCGTCAATTTTCCGAGAATTTTCCAAGAATTTTCCGAGATTTTTCCGAGAATTTTTTGAGAATTTTCCGAGAATTTTCCGACGATTTTCTGAGAATTTTCCGAGAATTTTCCGAGAATTTTCCGTGAATTTTCCGAGAATTTTCCGAGAATTTTCCGAAGATTTATTGAGAATTTTCTGAGAATTTTCCGAGAATTTTCCGAGAATTTTCCGAGAATTTTCCGAGAATTTTCCGAGAATTTTCCGAGAATTTTCCGAGAATTTTCTGAGAATTTTCCGAGAATTTTCCGAGAATTTTCCGAGAATTTTCCGAGAATTTTCCGTCAATTTTCGGAGAATTTTCCGAGAATTTTCCGAGAATTTTCCGAGAATTTTCCGAGAATTTTCTGAGAATTTTCCGAGAATTTTCCGAGAATTTTCCGAGAATTTTCCGAGAATTTTCCGAGAATTTTCCGAGAATTTTCCGAGATTTTCCCGAGAATTTTCCGAGAATTTTCCGAGAATTTTCCGAGAATTTTCCGAGAATTTTCCGAGAATTTTCCGAGATTTTTCCGAGAATTTTCCGAGAATTTTCCGAGAATTTTCTGAGAATTTTCCGAGAATTTTCCGAGAATTTTCCGAGATTTTCCCGAGAATTTCCCGAGAATTTTCCGAGAATTTTCCGAGAATTTTCCGAGAATTTTCGGAGAATTTTCCGAGAATTTTCCGAGAATTTTCCGAGAATTTTCCGTCAATTTTCCGAGAATTTTCCGAGAATTTTCCGAGAATTTTCCGAGAATTTTCCGAGAATTTTCCGAGAATTTTCCGAGAATTTTCCGAGAATTTTCCGAGAATTTTCCGAGAATTTTCCGAGAATTTTCTTAGAATTTTCCGAGAATTTTCCGAGAATTTTCCGAGAATTTTCCGAGAATTTTCCGAGAATTTTCCGAGAATTTTCCGAGAATTTTCCGAGAATTTTCCGTCAATTTTCCGAGAATTTTCCGAGAATTTTCCGAGAATTTTCCGGGAATTTTCCGAGAATTTTCCGAGAATTTTCCGAGAATTTTCCGAGAATTTTCCGAGAATTTTCCGAGAATTTTCCGAGAATTTTCCGAGAATTTTCCGAGAATTTTCCGAGAATTTTCCGAGAATTTTCCGAGAATTTTCCGTCAATTTTCCGAGAATTTTCCGAGAATTTTCCGAGAATTTTCCGAGAATTTTCCTAGAATTTTCCGAGAATTTTCCGAGAATTCTCCGAGAATTTTCCGAGAATTTTCTGAGAATTTTCCGAGAATTTTCCGAGAATTTTCCGAGATTTTCCCGAGAATTTTCCGAGAATTTTCCGAGAATTTTCCGAGAATTTTCCGAGAATTTTCCGAGAATTTTCCCAGAATTTTCCGAGAATTTTCCGAGAATTTTCCGAGAATTTTCCGTCAATTTTCCGAGACTTTTCCGAGAATTTTCCGAGAATTTTCCGTCAATTTTCCGAGAATTTTCCGAGAATTTTCCGAGAATTTTCCGAGAATTTTCCGAGAATTTTCGGAGAATTTTCCGAGAATTTTCCGAGAATTTTCCGAGAATTTTCCGAGAATTTTCCGAGAATTTTCCAAGAATTTTCTGGGAATTTTCCGAGAATTTTCTGAGAATTTTCCGAGAATTTTCCGAGAATTTTCCGAGAATTTTCCGAGAATTTTCCGAGAATTTTCCGAGAATTTTCCGAGAATTTTCCGAGAATTTTCCGAGAATTTTCCGAGATTTTCCCGAGAATTTTCCGAGAATTTTCCGAGAATTTTCCGAGAATTTTCCGAGAATTTTCCGAGAGTTTTCCGAGATTTTTCCGAGATTTTTCCGAGAATTTTCCGAGAATTTTCCGAGAATTTTCCGAGAATTTATTGAGAATTTTCTGAGAATTTTCCGAGAATTTTCCGAGAATTTTCCGAGAATTTTCCGAGAATTTTCCGAGAATTTTCCGAGAATTTTCCGAGAATTTTCCGAGAATTTTCCGAGAATTTTCTGAGAATTTTCCGAGAATTTTCCAAGAATTTTCCGAGAATTTTCCGAGAATTTTCCGTCAATTTTCGGAGAATTTTCCGAGAATTTTCCGAGAATTTTCCGAGAATTTTCCGAGAATTTTCTGAGAATTTTCCGAGAATTTTCCGAGAATTTTCCGAGAATTTTCCGAGAATTTTCCGAGAATTTTCCGAGAATTTTCCGAGATTTTCCCGAGAATTTTCCGAGAATTTTCCGAGAATTTTCCGAGAATTTTCCGAGAATTTTCCGAGAATTTTCCGAGATTTTTCCGAGAATTTTCCGAGAATTTTCCGAGAATTTTCTGAGAATTTTCCGAGAATTTTCCGAGAATTTTCCGAGATTTTCCCGAGAATTTCCCGAGAATTTTCCGAGAATTTTCCGAGAATTTTCCGAGAATTTTCAGAGAATTTTTCGAGAATTTTCCGAGAATTTTCCGAGAATTTTCCGTCAATTTTCCGAGAATTTTCCGAGAATTTTCCGAGAATTTTCCGAGAATTTTCCGAGAATTTTCCGAGAATTTTCCGAGAATTTTCCGGGAATTTTCCGAGAATTTTCCGAGAATTTTCTGAGAATTTTCCGAGAATTTTCCGAGAATTTTCCGAGAATTTTCCGAGAATTTTCCGAGAATTTTCCGAGAATTTTCCGAGAATTTTCCGAGAATTTTCCGTCAATTTTCCGAGAATTTTCCGAGAATTTTCCGGGAATTTTCCGAGAATTTTCCGAGAATTTTCCGAGAATTTTCCGAGAATTTTCCGAGAATTTTCCGAGAATTTTCCGAGAATTTTCTGAGAATTTTCCGAGAATTTTCCGAGAATTTTCCGAGATTTTCCCGAGAATTTTCCGAGAATTTTCCGAGAATTTTCCGAGAATTTTCCGAGAATTTTCCGAGAATTTTCCCAGAATTTTCCGAGAATTTTCCGAGAATTTTCCGAGAATTTTCCGTCAATTTTCCGAGAATTTTCCGAGAATTTTCCGAGAATTTTCCGTCAATTTTCCGAGAATTTTCCGAGAATTTTCCGAGATTTTTCCGAGAATTTTCCGAGAATTTTCCGAGAATTTTCCGAGAATTTTCCAAGAATTTTCTGGGAATTTTCCGAGAATTTTCTGAGAATTTTCCGAGAATTTTCCGAGAATTTTCCGAGAATTTTCCGAGAATTTTCGGGGAATTTTCCGAGAATTTTCTGAGAATTTTCCGAGAATTTTCCGAGAATTTTCCAAGAATATTCCGAGAATTTTCCGAGAATTTTCCGAGAATTTTCCAAGAATTTTCCGTCAATTTTCCGAGAATTTTCCGAGAATTTTCCGAGAATTTTCCGTCAATTTTCCGAGAATTTTCCGACACTTTTCCGAGAATTTTCCGAGAATTTTCCGAGAATTTTCCGAGAATTTTCCGAGAATTTTCCGTCAATTTTCCGAGAATTTTCCGAGAATTTTCCGAGAATTTTCCGAGAATTTTCCTAGAATTTTCCGAGAATTTTCCGAGAATTCTCCGAGAATTTTCCGAGAATTTTCTGAGAATTTTCCGAGAATTTTCCGAGAATTTTCCGAGATTTTCCCGAGAATTTTCCGAGAATTTTCCGAGAATTTTCCGAGAATTTTCCGAGAATTTTCCGAGAATTTTCCCAGAATTTTCCGAGAATTTTCCGAGAATTTTCCGAGAATTTTCCGTCAATTTTCCGAGACTTTTCCGAGAATTTTCCGAGAATTTTCCGTCAATTTTCCGAGAATTTTCCGAGAATTTTCCGAGAATTTTCCGAGAATTTTCCGAGAATTTTCGGAGAATTTTCCGAGAATTTTCCGAGAATTTTCCGAGAATTTTCCGAGAATTTTCCGAGAATTTTCCAAGAATTTTCTGGGAATTTTCCGAGAATTTTCTGAGAATTTTCCGAGAATTTTCCGAGAATTTTCCGAGAATTTTCCGAGAATTTTCCGAGAATTTTCCGAGAATTTTCCGAGAATTTTCCGAGAATTTTCCGAGAATTTTCCGAGATTTTCCCGAGAATTTTCCGAGAATTTTCCGAGAATTTTCCGAGAATTTTCCGAGAATTTTCCGAGAGTTTTCCGAGATTTTTCCGAGATTTTTCCGAGAATTTTCCGAGAATTTTCCGAGAATTTTCCGAGAATTTATTGAGAATTTTCTGAGAATTTTCCGAGAATTTTCCGAGAATTTTCCGAGAATTTTCCGAGAATTTTCCGAGAATTTTCCGAGAATTTTCCGAGAATTTTCCGAGAATTTTCCGAGAATTTTCTGAGAATTTTCCGAGAATTTTCCAAGAATTTTCCGAGAATTTTCCGAGAATTTTCCGTCAATTTTCGGAGAATTTTCCGAGAATTTTCCGAGAATTTTCCGAGAATTTTCCGAGAATTTTCTGAGAATTTTCCGAGAATTTTCCGAGAATTTTCCGAGAATTTTCCGAGAATTTTCCGAGAATTTTCCGAGAATTTTCCGAGATTTTCCCGAGAATTTTCCGAGAATTTTCCGAGAATTTTCCGAGAATTTTCCGAGAATTTTCCGAGAATTTTCCGAGATTTTTCCGAGAATTTTCCGAGAATTTTCCGAGAATTTTCTGAGAATTTTCCGAGAATTTTCCGAGAATTTTCCGAGATTTTCCCGAGAATTTCCCGAGAATTTTCCGAGAATTTTCCGAGAATTTTCCGAGAATTTTCAGAGAATTTTTCGAGAATTTTCCGAGAATTTTCCGAGAATTTTCCGTCAATTTTCCGAGAATTTTCCGAGAATTTTCCGAGAATTTTCCGAGAATTTTCCGAGAATTTTCCGAGAATTTTCCGAGAATTTTCCGGGAATTTTCCGAGAATTTTCCGAGAATTTTCTGAGAATTTTCCGAGAATTTTCCGAGAATTTTCCGAGAATTTTCCGAGAATTTTCCGAGAATTTTCCGAGAATTTTCCGAGAATTTTCCGAGAATTTTCCGTCAATTTTCCGAGAATTTTCCGAGAATTTTCCGGGAATTTTCCGAGAATTTTCCGAGAATTTTCCGAGAATTTTCCGAGAATTTTCCGAGAATTTTCCGAGAATTTTCCGAGAATTTTCTGAGAATTTTCCGAGAATTTTCCGAGAATTTTCCGAGATTTTCCCGAGAATTTTCCGAGAATTTTCCGAGAATTTTCCGAGAATTTTCCGAGAATTTTCCGAGAATTTTCCCAGAATTTTCCGAGAATTTTCCGAGAATTTTCCGAGAATTTTCCGTCAATTTTCCGAGAATTTTCCGAGAATTTTCCGAGAATTTTCCGTCAATTTTCCGAGAATTTTCCGAGAATTTTCCGAGATTTTTCCGAGAATTTTCCGAGAATTTTCCGAGAATTTTCCGAGAATTTTCCAAGAATTTTCTGGGAATTTTCCGAGAATTTTCTGAGAATTTTCCGAGAATTTTCCGAGAATTTTCCGAGAATTTTCCGAGAATTTTCGGGGAATTTTCCGAGAATTTTCTGAGAATTTTCCGAGAATTTTCCGAGAATTTTCCAAGAATATTCCGAGAATTTTCCGAGAATTTTCCGAGAATTTTCCAAGAATTTTCCGTCAATTTTCCGAGAATTTTCCGAGAATTTTCCGAGAATTTTCCGTCAATTTTCCGAGAATTTTCCGACACTTTTCCGAGAATTTTCCGAGAATTTTCCGAGATTTTTCCGAAAATTTTCCAAGAATTTTCCGAGAATTTTCCGAGAATTTATTGAGAATTTTCTAACAATTTTCCGAGAATTTTCCGAGAATTTTCCGAGAATTTTCCGAGAATTTTCCGAGAATTTTCCGAGAATTTTCGGAGAATTTTCCGAGAATTTTCCGAGAATTTTCCGAGAATTTTCCGAGAATTTTCCGAGAATTTTCCAAGAATTTTCTGGGAATTTTCCGAGAATTTTCTGAGAATTTTCCGAGAATTTTCCGAGAATTTTCCGAGAATTTTCCGAGAATTTTCCGAGAATTTTCCGAGAATTTTCCGAGAATTTTCCGAGAATTTTCCGAGAATTTTCCGAGATTTTCCCGAGAATTTTCCGAGAATTTTCCGAGAATTTTCCGAGAATTTTCCGAGAATTTTCCGAGAGTTTTCCGAGATTTTTCCGAGATTTTTCCGAGAATTTTCCGAGAATTTTCCGAGAATTTTCCGAGAATTTATTGAGAATTTTCTGAGAATTTTCCGAGAATTTTCCGAGAATTTTCCGAGAATTTTCCGAGAATTTTCCGAGAATTTTCCGAGAATTTTCCGAGAATTTTCCGAGAATTTTCCGAGAATTTTCTGAGAATTTTCCGAGAATTTTCCAAGAATTTTCCGAGAATTTTCCGAGAATTTTCCGTCAATTTTCGGAGAATTTTCCGAGAATTTTCCGAGAATTTTCCGAGAATTTTCCGAGAATTTTCTGAGAATTTTCCGAGAATTTTCCGAGAATTTTCCGAGAATTTTCCGAGAATTTTCCGAGAATTTTCCGAGAATTTTCCGAGATTTTCCCGAGAATTTTCCGAGAATTTTCCGAGAATTTTCCGAGAATTTTCCGAGAATTTTCCGAGAATTTTCCGAGATTTTTCCGAGAATTTTCCGAGAATTTTCCGAGAATTTTCTGAGAATTTTCCGAGAATTTTCCGAGAATTTTCCGAGATTTTCCCGAGAATTTCCCGAGAATTTTCCGAGAATTTTCCGAGAATTTTCCGAGAATTTTCAGAGAATTTTTCGAGAATTTTCCGAGAATTTTCCGAGAATTTTCCGTCAATTTTCCGAGAATTTTCCGAGAATTTTCCGAGAATTTTCCGAGAATTTTCCGAGAATTTTCCGAGAATTTTCCGAGAATTTTCCGGGAATTTTCCGAGAATTTTCCGAGAATTTTCTGAGAATTTTCCGAGAATTTTCCGAGAATTTTCCGAGAATTTTCCGAGAATTTTCCGAGAATTTTCCGAGAATTTTCCGAGAATTTTCCGAGAATTTTCCGTCAATTTTCCGAGAATTTTCCGAGAATTTTCCGGGAATTTTCCGAGAATTTTCCGAGAATTTTCCGAGAATTTTCCGAGAATTTTCCGAGAATTTTCCGAGAATTTTCCGAGAATTTTCTGAGAATTTTCCGAGAATTTTCCGAGAATTTTCCGAGATTTTCCCGAGAATTTTCCGAGAATTTTCCGAGAATTTTCCGAGAATTTTCCGAGAATTTTCCGAGAATTTTCCCAGAATTTTCCGAGAATTTTCCGAGAATTTTCCGAGAATTTTCCGTCAATTTTCCGAGAATTTTCCGAGAATTTTCCGAGAATTTTCCGTCAATTTTCCGAGAATTTTCCGAGAATTTTCCGAGATTTTTCCGAGAATTTTCCGAGAATTTTCCGAGAATTTTCCGAGAATTTTCCAAGAATTTTCTGGGAATTTTCCGAGAATTTTCTGAGAATTTTCCGAGAATTTTCCGAGAATTTTCCGAGAATTTTCCGAGAATTTTCGGGGAATTTTCCGAGAATTTTCTGAGAATTTTCCGAGAATTTTCCGAGAATTTTCCAAGAATATTCCGAGAATTTTCCGAGAATTTTCCGAGAATTTTCCAAGAATTTTCCGTCAATTTTCCGAGAATTTTCCGAGAATTTTCCGAGAATTTTCCGTCAATTTTCCGAGAATTTTCCGACACTTTTCCGAGAATTTTCCGAGAATTTTCCGAGATTTTTCCGAAAATTTTCCAAGAATTTTCCGAGAATTTTCCGAGAATTTATTGAGAATTTTCTAACAATTTTCCGAGAATTTTCCGAGAATTTTCCGAGAATTTTCCGAGAATTTTCCGAGAATTTTCCGAGAATTTTCGGAGAATTTTCCGAGAATTTTCCGAGAATTTTCCGAGAATTTTCCGAGAATTTTCCGAGAATTTTCCAAGAATTTTCTGGGAATTTTCCGAGAATTTTCTGAGAATTTTCCGAGAATTTTCCGAGAATTTTCCGAGAATTTTCCGAGAATTTTCCGAGAATTTTCCGAGAATTTTCCGAGAATTTTCCGAGAATTTTCCGAGAATTTTCCGAGAATTTTCCGAGAATTTTCCGAGATTCTCCCGAGAATTTTCCGAGAATTTTCCGAGAATTTTCCGAGAATTTTCCGAGAATTTTCCGAGAATTTTCCGAGATTTTTCCGAGATTTTTCCGAGAATTTTCCGAGAATTTTCCGAGAATTTTCCGAGAATTTATTGAGAATTTTCTGAGAATTTTCCGAGAATTTTCCGAGAATTTTCCGAGAATTTTCCGAGAATTTTCCGAGAATTTTCCGAGAATTTTCCGAGAATTTTCCGAGAATTTTCCGAGAATTTTCTGAGAATTTTCCGAGAATTTTCCGAGAATTTTCCGAGAATTTTCCGAGAATTTTCCGTCAATTTTCGGACAATTTTCCGAGAATTTTCCGAGAATTTTCCGAGAATTTTCCGAGAATTTTCTGAGAATTTTCCGAGAATTTTCCGAGAATTTTCCGAGAATTTTCCGAGAATTTTCCGAGAATTTTCCGAGAATTTTCCGAGATTTTCCCGAGAATTTTCCGAGAATTTTCCGAGAATTTTCCGAGAATTTTCCGAGAATTTTCCGAGAATTTTCCGAGATTTTTCCGAGAATTTTCCGAGAATTTTCCGAGAATTTTCTGAGAATTTTCCGAGAATTTTCCGAGAATTTTCCGAGATTTTCCCGAGAATTTCCCGAGAATTTTCCGAGAATTTTCCGAGAATTTTCCGAGAATTTTCAGAGAATTTTTCGAGAATTTTCCGAGAATTTTCCGAGAATTTTCCGTCAATTTTCGGAGAATTTTCCGAGAATTTTCCGAGAATTTTCCGAGAATTTTCCGAGAATTTTCCGAGAATTTTCCGAGAATTTTCCGAGAATTTTCCGAGAATTTTCCGAGAATTTTCCGAGAATTTTCCGAGAATTTTCCGTCAATTTTCCGAGAATTTTCCGAGAATTTTCCGGGAATTTTCCGAGAATTTTCCGAGAATTTTCCGAGAATTTTCCGAGAATTTTCCGAGAATTTTCCGAGAATTTTCCGAGAATTTTCTGAGAATTTTCCGAGAATTTTCCGAGAATTTTCCGAGATTTTCCCGAGAATTTTCCGAGAATTTTCCGAGAATTTTCCGAGAATTTTCCGAGAATTTTCCGAGAATTTTCCCAGAATTTTCCGAGAATTTTCCGAGAATTTTCCGAGAATTTTCCGTCAATTTTCCGAGAATTTTCCGAGAATTTTCCGAGAATTTTCCGTCAATTTTCCGAGAATTTTCCGAGAATTTTCCGAGAATTTTCCGAGAATTTTCCGAGAATTTTCCGAGAATTTTCCGAGATTTTTCCGAGAATTTTCCGAGAATTTTCTGAGAATTTTCCGAGAATTTTCCAAGAATTTTCTGGGAATTTTCCGAGAATTTTCTGAGAATTTTCCGAGAATTTTCCGAGAATTTTCCGAGAATTTTCCGAGAATTTTCGGGGAATTTTCCGAGAATTTTCTGAGAATTTTCCGAGAATTTTCCGAGAATTTTCCAAGAATATTCCGAGAATTTTCCGAGAATTTTCCGAGAATTTTCAAAGAATTTTCCGTCAATTTTCCGAGAATTTTCCGAGAATTTTCCGAGAATTTTCCGTCAATTTTCCGAGAATTTTCCGAGACTTTTCCGAGAATTTTCCGAGAATTTTCCGAGATTTTTCGGAAAATTTTCCAAGAATTTTCCGAGAATTTTCCGAGAATTTTCCGTCAATTTTCCGAGAATTTTCCGAGAATTTTCCGAGATTTTTCCGAGATTTTTCCGAGAATTTTCCGAGAATTTTCCGAGAATTTTCCGAGAATTTATTGAGAATTTTCTGAGAATTTTCCGAGAATTTTCCGAGAATTTTCCGAGAATTTTCCGAGAATTTTCCGAGAATTTTCCGAGAATTTTCCGAGAATTTTCCGAGAATTTTCCGAGAATTTTCTGAGAATTTTCCGAGAATTTTCCGAGAATTTTCCGAGAATTTTCCGAGAATTTTCCGTCAATTTTCGGACAATTTTCCGAGAATTTTCCGAGAATTTTCCGAGAATTTTCCGAGAATTTTCTGAGAATTTTCCGAGAATTTTCCGAGAATTTTCCGAGAATTTTCCGAGAATTTTCCGAGAATTTTCCGAGAATTTTCCGAGATTTTCCCGAGAATTTTCCGAGAATTTTCCGAGAATTTTCCGAGAATTTTCCGAGAATTTTCCGAGAATTTTCCGAGATTTTTCCGAGAATTTTCCGAGAATTTTCCGAGAATTTTCTGAGAATTTTCCGAGAATTTTCCGAGAATTTTCCGAGATTTTCCCGAGAATTTCCCGAGAATTTTCCGAGAATTTTCCGAGAATTTTCCGAGAATTTTCAGAGAATTTTTCGAGAATTTTCCGAGAATTTTCCGAGAATTTTCCGTCAATTTTCCGAGAATTTTCCGAGAATTTTCCGAGAATTTTCTGAGAATTTTCCGAGAATTTTCCGAGAATTTTCCGAGAATTTTCCGAGAATTTTCCGAGAATTTTCCGAGAATTTTCCGAGAATTTTCCGAGAATTTTCCGTCAATTTTCCGAGAATTTTCCGAGAATTTTCCGGGAATTTTCCGAGAATTTTCCGAGAATTTTCCGAGAATTTTCCGAGAATTTTCCGAGAATTTTCCGAGAATTTTCCGAGAATTTTCTGAGAATTTTCCGAGAATTTTCCGAGAATTTTCCGAGATTTTCCCGAGAATTTTCCGAGAATTTTCCGAGAATTTTCCGAGAATTTTCCGAGAATTTTCCGAGAATTTTCCCAGAATTTTCCGAGAATTTTCCGAGAATTTTCCGAGAATTTTCCGTCAATTTTCCGAGAATTTTCCGAGAATTTTCCGAGAATTTTCCGTCAATTTTCCGAGAATTTTCCGAGAATTTTCCGAGAATTTTCCGAGAATTTTCCGAGAATTTTCCGAGATTTTTCCGAGAATTTTCCGAGAATTTTCCGAGAATTTTCCGAGAATTTTCCAAGAATTTTCTGGGAATTTTCCGAGAATTTTCTGAGAATTTTCCGAGAATTTTCCGAGAATTTTCCGAGAATTTTCCGAGAATTTTCGGGGAATTTTCCGAGAATTTTCTGAGAATTTTCCGAGAATTTTCCGAGAATTTTCCAAGAATATTCCGAGAATTTTCCGAGAATTTTCCGAGAATTTTCCAAGAATTTTCCGTCAATTTTCCGAGAATTTTCCGAGAATTTTCCGAGAATTTTCCGTCAATTTTCCGAGAATTTTCCGAGACTTTTCCGAGAATTTTCCGAGAATTTTCCGAGATTTTTCGGAAAATTTTCCAAGAATTTTCCGAGAATTTTCCGAGAATTTTCCGTCAATTTTCCGAGAATTTTCCGAGAATTTTCCGAGAATTTTCCGAGAATTTTCCGAGAATTTTCCGAGAATTTTCCGAGAATTTTCCGAGAATTTTCCGAGAATTTTCTGAGAATTTTCCGAGAATTTTCCGAGAATTTTCCGAGAATTTTCCGAGAATTTTCCGAGAATTTTCCGAGAATTTTCCGAGAATTTTCCGAGAATTTTCCGTCAATTTTCCGAGAATTTTCCGAGAATTTTCCGGGAATTTTCCGAGAATTTTCCGAGAATTTTCCGAGAATTTTCCGAGAATTTTCCGAGAATTTTCCGAGAATTTTCCGAGAATTTTCTGAGAATTTTCCGAGAATTTTCCGAGAATTTTCCGAGATTTTCCCGAGAATTTTCCGAGAATTTTCCGAGAATTTTCCGAGAATTTTCCGAGAATTTTCCGAGAATTTTCCCAGAATTTTCCGAGAATTTTCCGAGAATTTTCCGAGAATTTTCCGTCAATTTTCCGAGAATTTTCCGAGAATTTTCCGAGAATTTTCCGTCAATTTTCCGAGAATTTTCCGAGAATTTTCCGAGAATTTTCCGAGAATTTTCCGAGAATTTTCCGAGATTTTTCCGAGAATTTTCCGAGAATTTTCCGAGAATTTTCCGAGAATTTTCCAAGAATTTTCTGGGAATTTTCCGAGAATTTTCTGAGAATTTTCCGAGAATTTTCCGAGAATTTTCCGAGAATTTTCCGAGAATTTTCGGGGAATTTTCCGAGAATTTTCTGAGAATTTTCCGAGAATTTTCCGAGAATTTTCCAAGAATATTCCGAGAATTTTCCGAGAATTTTCCGAGAATTTTCCAAGAATTTTCCGTCAATTTTCCGAGAATTTTCCGAGAATTTTCCGAGAATTTTCCGTCAATTTTCCGAGAATTTTCCGAGACTTTTCCGAGAATTTTCCGAGAATTTTCCGAGATTTTTCCGAAAATTTTCCAAGAATTTTCCGAGAATTTTCCGAGAATTTTCCGTCAATTTTCCGAGAATTTTCCAAGAATTTTCCGAGATTTTTCCGAGAATTTTCTGAGAATTTTCCGAGAATTTTCCGACGATTTTCTGAGAATTTTCCGAGAATTTTCCGAGAATTTTCCGTGAATTTTCCGAGAATTTTCCGAGAATTTTCCGAAGATTTATTGAGAATTTTCTGAGAATTTTCCGAGAATTTTCCGAGAATTTTCCGAGAATTTTCCGAGAATTTTCCGGGAATTTTCCGAGAATTTTCCGAGAATTTTCTGAGAATTTTCCGAGAATTTTCCGAGAATTTTCCGAGAATTTTCCGAGAATTTTCCGTCAATTTTCGGAGAATTTTCCGAGAATTTTCCGAGAATTTTCCGAGAATTTTCCGAGAATTTTCTGAGAATTTTCCGAGAATTTTCCGAGAATTTTCCGAGAATTTTCCGAGAATTTTCCGAGAATTTTCCGAGAATTTTCCGAGATTTTCCCGAGAATTTTCCGAGAATTTTCCGAGAATTTTCCGAGAATTTTCCGAGAATTTTCCGAGAATTTTCCGAGATTTTTCCGAGAATTTTCCGAGAATTTTCCGAGAATTTTCTGAGAATTTTCCGAGAATTTTCCGAGAATTTTCCGAGATTTTCCCGAGAATTTCCCGAGAATTTTCCGAGAATTTTCCGAGAATTTTCCGAGAATTTTCGGAGAATTTTCCGAGAATTTTCCGAGAATTTTCCGAGAATTTTCCGTCAATTTTCCGAGAATTTTCCGAGAATTTTCCGAGAATTTTCCGAGAATTTTCCGAGAATTTTCCGAGAATTTTCCGAGAATTTTCCGAGAATTTTCCGAGAATTTTCCAAGAATTTTCCGTCAATTTTCCGAGAATTTTCCGAGAATTTTCCGAGAATTTTCCGTCAATTTTCCGAGAATTTTCCGAGACTTTTCCGAGAATTTTCCGAGAATTTTCCGAGATTTTTCCGAAAATTTTCCAAGAATTTTCCGAGAATTTTCCGAGAATTTTCCGTCAATTTTCCGAGAATTTTCCAAGAATTTTCCGAGATTTTTCCGAGAATTTTTTGAGAATTTTCCGAGAATTTTCCGACGATTTTCTGAGAATTTTCCGAGAATTTTCCGAGAATTTTCCGTGAATTTTCCGAGAATTTTCCGAGAATTTTCCGAAGATTTATTGAGAATTTTCTGAGAATTTTCCGAGAATTTTCCGAGAATTTTCCGAGAATTTTCCGAGAATTTTCCGAGAATTTTCCGAGAATTTTCCGAGAATTTTCTGAGAATTTTCCGAGAATTTTCCGAGAATTTTCCGAGAATTTTCCGAGAATTTTCCGTCAATTTTCGGAGAATTTTCCGAGAATTTTCCGAGAATTTTCCGAGAATTTTCCGAGAATTTTCTGAGAATTTTCCGAGAATTTTCCGAGAATTTTCCGAGAATTTTCCGAGAATTTTCCGAGAATTTTCCGAGAATTTTCCGAGATTTTCCCGAGAATTTTCCGAGAATTTTCCGAGAATTTTCCGAGAATTTTCCGAGAATTTTCCGAGAATTTTCCGAGATTTTTCCGAGAATTTTCCGAGAATTTTCCGAGAATTTTCTGAGAATTTTCCGAGAATTTTCCGAGAATTTTCCGAGATTTTCCCGAGAATTTCCCGAGAATTTTCCGAGAATTTTCCGAGAATTTTCCGAGAATTTTCGGAGAATTTTCCGAGAATTTTCCGAGAATTTTCCGAGAATTTTCCGTCAATTTTCCGAGAATTTTCCGAGAATTTTCCGAGAATTTTCCGAGAATTTTCCGAGAATTTTCCGAGAATTTTCCGAGAATTTTCCGAGAATTTTCCGAGAATTTTCCGAGAATTTTCCGAGAATTTTCTTAGAATTTTCCGAGAATTTTCCGAGAATTTTCCGAGAATTTTCCGAGAATTTTCCGAGAATTTTCCGAGAATTTTCCGAGAATTTTCCGAGAATTTTCCGTCAATTTTCCGAGAATTTTCCGAGAATTTTCCGGGAATTTTCCGAGAATTTTCCGAGAATTTTCCGAGAATTTTCCGAGAATTTTCCGAGAATTTTCCGAGAATTTTCCGAGAATTTTCCGAGAATTTTCCGAGAATTTTCCGAGAATTTTCCGAGAATTTTCCGTCAATTTTCCGAGAATTTTCCGAGAATTTTCCGAGAATTTTCCGAGAATTTTCCTAGAATTTTCCGAGAATTTTCCGAGAATTCTCCGAGAATTTTCCGAGAATTTTCTGAGAATTTTCCGAGAATTTTCCGAGAATTTTCCGAGATTTTCCCGAGAATTTTCCGAGAATTTTCCGAGAATTTTCCGAGAATTTTCCGAGAATTTTCCGAGAATTTTCCCAGAATTTTCCGAGAATTTTCCGAGAATTTTCCGAGAATTTTCCGTCAATTTTCCGAGACTTTTCCGAGAATTTTCCGAGAATTTTCCGTCAATTTTCCGAGAATTTTCCGAGAATTTTCCGAGAATTTTCCGAGAATTTTCCGAGAATTTTCGGAGAATTTTCCGAGAATTTTCCGAGAATTTTCCGAGAATTTTCCGAGAATTTTCCGAGAATTTTCCAAGAATTTTCTGGGAATTTTCCGAGAATTTTCTGAGAATTTTCCGAGAATTTTCCGAGAATTTTCCGAGAATTTTCCGAGAATTTTCCGGGAATTTTCCGAGAATTTTCTGAGAATTTTCCGAGAATTTTCCGAGAATTTTCCGAGAATTTTCCGAGAATTTTCCGAGAATTTTCCGTCAATTTTGCGAGAATTTTCCGAGAATTTTCCGAGAATTTTCCGAGATTTTCCCGAGAATTTTCCGAGAATTTTCCGAGAATTTTCCGGGAATTTTCCGAGAATTTTCCGAGAATTTTCCCAGAATTTTCCGAGAATTTTCCGAGAATTTTCCGAGAATTTTCCGTCAATTTTCCGAGAATTTTCCGAGAATTTTCCGAGAATTTTCCGAGAATTTTCCGAGAATTTTCCGAGAATTTTCTGAGAATTTTCCGAGAATTTTCCGAGAATTTTCCGAGAATTTTCCGAGAATTTTCCGAGAATTTTCCGAGAATTTTCCGAGAATTTTCCGAGAATTTTCCGTCAATTTTCCGAGAATTTTCCGAGAATTTTCCGAGAATTTTCCGAGAATTTTTCGAGAATTTTCCGAGAATTTTCCGAGAATTTTCCGAGAATTTCCGAGAATTTTCCGAGAATTTTCCGAGAATTTTCCGAGAATTTTCCGTCAATTTTCCGAGAATTTTCCGAGAATTTTCCGAGAATTTTCCGTCAATTTTCCGAGAATTTTCCGAGACTTTTCCGAGAATTTTCCAAGAATTTTCCGAGAATTTTCCGAGAATTTTCCGAGAATTTTGCGAGAATTTTCCGAGAATTTTCCGAGAATTTTCCGAAAATTTTCCAAGAATTTTCCGAGAATTTTACGAGAATTTTCCGTCAATTTTCCGAGAATTTTCCAAGAATTTTCCGAGATTTTTCCGAGAATTTTCTGAGAATTTTCCGAGAATTTTCCGACGATTTTCTGAGAATTTTCCGAGAATTTTCCGAGAATTTTCCGTGAATTTTCCGAGAATTTTCCGAGAATTTTCCGAGAATTTATTGAGAATTTTCTGAGAATTTTCCGAGAATTTTCCGAGAATTTTCCGAGAATTTTCCGAGAATTTTCCGAGAATTTTCCGAGAATTTTCCGAGAATTTTCCGAGAATTTTCCGAGAATTTTCTGAGAATTTTCCGAGAATTTTCCGAGAATTTTCCGAGAATTTTCCGAGAATTTTCCGTCAATTTTCGGAGAATTTTCCGAGAATTTTCCGAGAATTTTCCGAGAATTTTCCGAGGATTTTCTGAGAATTTTCCGAGAATTTTCCGAGAATTTTCCGAGAATTTTCCGAGAATTTTCCGAGAATTTTCGGAGATTTTCCCGAGAATTTTCCGAGAATTTTCCGAGAATTTTCCGAGAATTTTCCGAGAATTTTCCGAGAATTTTCCGAGATTTTTCCGAGATTTTTCCGAGAATTTTCCGAGAATTTTCCGAGAATTTTCCGAGAATTTTCCGAGAATTTTCCGAGAATTTTCCGAGAATTTTCCGAGAATTTTCCGAGAATTTTCCGAGAATTTTCCGAGAATTTTCCGAGAATTTTCCGAGAATTTTCCGAGAATTTTCTGAGAATTTTCCGAGAATTTTCCGAGAATTTTCCGAGAATTTTCCGAGAATTTTCCGTCAATTTTCGGAGAATTTTCCGAGAATTTTCCGAGAATTTTCCGAGAATTTTCCGAGAATTTTCTGAGAATTTTCCGAGAATTTTCCGAGAATTTTCCGAGAATTTTCCGAGAATTTTCCGAGAATTTTCCGAGAATTTTCCGAGATTTTCCCGAGAATTTTCCGAGAATTTTCCGAGAATTTTCCGAGAATTTTGCGAGAATTTTCCGAGAATTTTCCGAGAATTTTCTGAGAATTTTCCGAGAATTTTCCGAGAATTTTCCGAGATTTTCCCGAGAATTTCCCGAGAATTTTCCGAGAATTTTCCGAGAATTTTCCGAGAATTTTCGGAGAATTTTCCGAGAATTTTCCGAGAATTTTCCGAGAATTTTCCGTCAATTTTCCGAGGATTTTCCGAGAATTTTCCGAGAATTTTCCGAGAATTTTCCGAGAATTTTCCCAGAATTTTCCGAGAATTTTCCGAGAATTTTCCGAGAATTTTCCGTCAATTTTCCGAGAATTTTCCGAGAATTTTCCGAGAATTTTCCGTCAATTTTCCGAGAATTTTCCGAGACTTTTCCGAGAATTTTCCGAGAATTTTCGGAGAATTTTCCGAGAATTTTCCGAGAATTGTCCGAGAATTTTCCGAGAATTTTCCGAGAATTTTCCAAGAATTTTCTGGGAATTTTCCGAGAATTTTCTGAGAATTTTCCGAGAATTTTCCGAGAATTTTCCGAGAATTTTCCGAGAATTTTCGGGGAATTTTCCGAGAATTTTCTGAGAATTTTCCGAGAATTTTCCGAGAATTTTCCAAGAATATTCCGAGAATTTTCCGAGAATTTTCCGAGAATTTTCCGAGAATTTTCCGTCAATTTTCCGAGAATTTTCCGAGAATTTTCCGAGAATTTTCCGTCAATTTTCCGAGAATTTTCCGAGACTTTTCGGAGAATTTTTTGAGAATTTTCCGAGATTTTTCCGAAAATTTTCCAAGAATTTTCCGAGAATTTTCCGAGAATTTTCCGTCAATTTTCCGAGAATTTTCCAAGAATTTTCCGAGATTTTTCCGAGAATTTTCTGAGAATTTTCCGGGAATTTTCCGACGATTTTCTGAGAATTTTCCGAGAATTTTCCGAGAATTTTCCGTGAATTTTCCGAGAATTTTCCGAGAATTTTCCGAAGATTTATTGAGAATTTTCTGAGAATTTTCCGAGAATTTTCCGAGAACTTTCCGAGAATTTTCCGAGAATTTTCCGAGAATTTTCCGAGAATTTTCCGAGATTTTTCCGAGATTTTTCCGAGAATTTTCCGAGAATTTTCCGAGAATTTTCCGAGAATTTATTGAGAATTTTCCGAGAATTTTCCGAGAATTTTCCGAGAATTTTCCGAGAATTTTCCGAGAATTTTCCGAGAATTTTCCGAGAATTTTCCGAGCATTTTCTGAGAATTTTCCGAGAATTTTCCGAGAATTTTCCGAGAATTTTCCGAGAATTTTCCGTCAATTTTCGGAGAATTTTCCGAGAATTTTCCGAGAATTTTCCGAGAATTTTCCGAGAATTTTCTGAGAATTTTCCGAGAATTTTCCGAGAATTTTCCGAGAATTTTCTGAGAATTTTCCGAGAATTTTCCGAGAATTTTCCGAGAATTTTCCGAGAATTTTCCGTCAATTTTCGGAGAATTTTCCGAGAATTTTCCGAGAATTTTCCGATAATTTTCCGAGAATTTTCTGAGAATTTTCCGAGAATTTTCCGAGAATTTTCCGAGAATTTTCCGAGAATTTTCCGAGAATTTTCCGAGAATTTTCCGAGATTTTCCCGAGAATTTTCCGAGAATTTTCCGAGAATTTTCCGAGAATTTTCCGAGAATTTTCCGAGAATTTTCCGAGATTTTCCCGAGAATTTCCCGAGAATTTTCCGAGAATTTTCCGAGAATTTTCCGAGAATTTTCGGAGAATTTTCCGAGAATTTTCCGAGAATTTTCCGAGAATTTTCCGTCAATTTTCCGAGAATTTTCCGAGAATTTTCCGAGAATTTTCCGTCAATTTTCCGAGAATTTTCCGAGACTTTTCCGAGAATTTTCCGAGAATTTTCGGAGAATTTTCCGAGAATTTTCCGAGAATTGTCCGAGAATTTTCCGAGAATTTTCCGAGAATTTTCCAAGAATTTTCTGGGAATTTTCCGAGAATTTTCTGAGAATTTTCCGAGAATTTTCCGAGAATTTTCCGAGAATTTTCCGAGAATTTTCGGGGAATTTTCCGAGAATTTTCTGAGAATTTTCCGAGAATTTTCCGAGAATTTTCCAAGAATATTCCGAGAATTTTCCGAGAATTTTCCGAGAATTTTCCGAGAATTTTCCGTCAATTTTCCGAGAATTTTCCGAGAATTTTCCGAGAATTTTCCGTCAATTTTCCGAGAATTTTCCGAGACTTTTCGGAGAATTTTTTGAGAATTTTCCGAGATTTTTCCGAAAATTTTCCAAGAATTTTCCGAGAATTTTCCGAGAATTTTCCGTCAATTTTCCGAGAATTTTCCAAGAATTTTCCGAGATTTTTCCGAGAATTTTCTGAGAATTTTCCGAGAATTTTCCGACGATTTTCTGAGAATTTTCCGAGAATTTTCCGAGAATTTTCCGTGAATTTTCCGAGAATTTTCCGAGAATTTTCCGAAGATTTATTGAGAATTTTCTGAGAATTTTCCGAGAATTTTCCGAGAATTTTCCGAGAATTTTCCGAGAATTTTCCGAGAATTTTCCGAGAATTTTCCGAGATTTTCCCGAGAATTTTCCGAGAATTTTCCGAGAATTTTCCGAGAATTTTCCGAGAATTTTCCGAGAATTTTCCGAGAATTTTCCGAGAATTTTCGGAGAATTTTCCGAGAATTTTCCGAGAATTTTCCGAGAATTTTCCGTCAATTTTCCGAGGATTTTCCGAGAATTTTCCGAGAATTTTCCGAGAATTTTCCGAGAATTTTCCCAGAATTTTCCGAGAATTTTCCGAGAATTTTCCGAGAATTTTCCGTCAATTTTCCGAGAATTTTCCGAGAATTTTCCGAGAATTTTCCGTCAATTTTCCGAGAATTTTCCGAGACTTTTCCGAGAATTTTCCGAGAATTTTCGGAGAATTTTCCGAGAATTTTCCGAGAATTGTCCGAGAATTTTCCGAGAATTTTCCGAGAATTTTCCAAGAATTTTCTGGGAATTTTCCGAGAATTTTCTGAGAATTTTCCGAGAATTTTCCGAGAATTTTCCGAGAATTTTCCGAGAATTTTCGGGGAATTTTCCGAGAATTTTCTGAGAATTTTCCGAGAATTTTCCGAGAATTTTCCAAGAATATTCCGAGAATTTTCCGAGAATTTTCCGAGAATTTTCCGAGAATTTTCCGTCAATTTTCCGAGAATTTTCCGAGAATTTTCCGAGAATTTTCCGTCAATTTTCCGAGAATTTTCCGAGACTTTTCGGAGAATTTTTTGAGAATTTTCCGAGATTTTTCCGAAAATTTTCCAAGAATTTTCCGAGAATTTTCCGAGAATTTTCCGTCAATTTTCCGAGAATTTTCCAAGAATTTTCCGAGATTTTTCCGAGAATTTTCTGAGAATTTTCCGAGAATTTTCCGACGATTTTCTGAGAATTTTCCGAGAATTTTCCGAGAATTTTCCGTGAATTTTCCGAGAATTTTCCGAGAATTTTCCGAAGATTTATTGAGAATTTTCTGAGAATTTTCCGAGAATTTTCCGAGAACTTTCCGAGAATTTTCCGAGAATTTTCCGAGAATTTTCCGAGAATTTTCCGAGATTTTTCCGAGATTTTTCCGAGAATTTTCCGAGAATTTTCCGAGAATTTTCCGAGAATTTATTGAGAATTTTCCGAGAATTTTCCGAGAATTTTCCGAGAATTTTCCGAGAATTTTCCGAGAATTTTCCGAGAATTTTCCGAGAATTTTCCGAGAATTTTCCGAGAATTTTCTGAGAATTTTCCGAGAATTTTCCGAGAATTTTCCGAGAATTTTCCGAGAATTTTCCGTCAATTTTCGGAGAATTTTCCGAGAATTTTCCGAGAATTTTCCGAGAATTTTCCGAGAATTTTCTGAGAATTTTCCGAGAATTTTCCGAGAATTTTCCGAGAATTTTCTGAGAATTTTCCGAGAATTTTCCGAGAATTTTCCGAGAATTTTCCGAGAATTTTCCGTCAATTTTCGGAGAATTTTCCGAGAATTTTCCGAGAATTTTCCGATAATTTTCCGAGAATTTTCTGAGAATTTTCCGAGAATTTTCCGAGAATTTTCCGAGAATTTTCCGAGAATTTTCCGAGAATTTTCCGAGAATTTTCCGAGATTTTCCCGAGAATTTTCCGAGAATTTTCCGAGAATTTTCCGAGAATTTTCCGAGAATTTTCCGAGAATTTTCCGAGATTTTCCCGAGAATTTCCCGAGAATTTTCCGAGAATTTTCCGAGAATTTTCCGAGAATTTTCGGAGAATTTTCCGAGAATTTTCCGAGAATTTTCCGAGAATTTTCCGTCAATTTTCCGAGAATTTTCCGAGAATTTTCCGAGAATTTTCCGAGAATTTTCCGAGAATTTTCCCAGAATTTTCCGAGAATTTTCCGAGAATTTTCCGAGAATTTTCCGTCAATTTTCCGAGAATTTTCCGAGAATTTTCCGAGAATTTTCCGTCAATTTTCCGAGAATTTTCCGAGACTTTTCCGAGAATTTTCCGAGAATTTTCGGAGAATTTTCCGAGAATTTTCCGAGAATTTTCCGAGAATTTTCCGAGAATTTTCCGAGAATTTTCCAAGAATTTTCTGGGAATTTTCCGAGAATTTTCTGAGAATTTTCCGAGAATTTTGCGAGAATTTTCCGAGAATTTTCCGAGAATTTTCGGGGAATTTTCCGAGAATTTTCCGAGAATTTTCTGAGAATTTTCCGAGAATTTTCCGAGAATTTTCCGAGAATTTTCCGAGAATTTTCGGGGAATTTTCCGAGAATTTTCTGAGAATTTTCCGAGAATTTTCCGAGAATTTTCCAAGAATATTCCGAGAATTTTCCGAGAATTTTCCGAGAATTTTCCGAGAATTTTCCGTCAATTTTCCGAGAATTTTCCGAGAATTTTCCGAGAATTTTCCGTCAATTTTCCGAGAATTTTCCGAGACTTTTCGGAGAATTTTTTGAGAATTTTCCGAGATTTTTCCGAAAATTTTCCAAGAATTTTCCGAGAATTTTCCGAGAATTTTCCGTCAATTTTCCGAGAATTTTCCAAGAATTTTCCGAGATTTTTCCGAGAATTTTCTGAGAATTTTCCGAGAATTTTCCGACGATTTTCTGAGAATTTTCCGAGAATTTTCCGAGAATTTTCCGTGAATTTTCCGAGAATTTTCCGAGAATTTTCCGAAGATTTATTGAGAATTTTCTGAGAATTTTCCGAGAATTTTCCGAGAACTTTCCGAGAATTTTCCGAGAATTTTCCGAGAATTTTCCGAGAATTTTCCGAGATTTTTCCGAGATTTTTCCGAGAATTTTCCGAGAATTTTCCGAGAATTTTCCGAGAATTTATTGAGAATTTTCCGAGAATTTTCCGAGAATTTTCCGAGAATTTTCCGAGAATTTTCCGAGAATTTTCCGAGAATTTTCCGAGAATTTTCCGAGAATTTTCCGAGAATTTTCTGAGAATTTTCCGAGAATTTTCCGAGAATTTTCCGAGAATTTTCCGAGAATTTTCCGTCAATTTTCGGAGAATTTTCCGAGAATTTTCCGAGAATTTTCCGAGAATTTTCCGAGAATTTTCTGAGAATTTTCCGAGAATTTTCCGAGAATTTTCCGAGAATTTTCTGAGAATTTTCCGAGAATTTTCCGAGAATTTTCCGAGAATTTTCCGAGAATTTTCCGTCAATTTTCGGAGAATTTTCCGAGAATTTTCCGAGAATTTTCCGATAATTTTCCGAGAATTTTCTGAGAATTTTCCGAGAATTTTCCGAGAATTTTCCGAGAATTTTCCGAGAATTTTCCGAGAATTTTCCGAGAATTTTCCGAGATTTTCCCGAGAATTTTCCGAGAATTTTCCGAGAATTTTCCGAGAATTTTCCGAGAATTTTCCGAGAATTTTCCGAGAATTTTCTGAGAATTTTCCGAGAATTTTCCGAGAATTTTCCGAGATTTTCCCGAGAATTTCCCGAGAATTTTCCGAGAATTTTCCGAGAATTTTCCGAGAATTTTCGGAGAATTTTCCGAGAATTTTCCGAGAATTTTCCGAGAATTTTCCGTCAATTTTCCGAGAATTTTCCGAGAATTTTCCGAGAATTTTCCGAGAATTTTCCGAGAATTTTCCCAGAATTTTCCGAGAATTTTCCGAGAATTTTCCGAGAATTTTCCGTCAATTTTCCGAGAATTTTCCGAGAATTTTCCGAGAATTTTCCGTCAATTTTCCGAGAATTTTCCGAGACTTTTCCGAGAATTTTCCGAGAATTTTCGGAGAATTTTCCGAGAATTTTCTGAGAATTTTCCGAGAATTTTCCGAGAATTTTCCGAGAATTTTCCAAGAATTTTCTGGGAATTTTCCGAGAATTTTCTGAGAATTTTCCGAGAATTTTGCGAGAATTTTCCGAGAATTTTCCGAGAATTTTCGGGGAATTTTCCGAGAATTTTCTGAGAATTTTCCGAGAATTTTCCGAGAATTTTCCAAGAATATTCCGAGAATTTTCCGAGAATTTTCCGAGAATTTTCCGAGAATTTTCCGTCAATTTTCCGAGAATTTTCCGAGAATTTTCCGAGAATTTTCCGTCAATTTTCCGAGAATTTTCCGAGACTTTTCGGAGAATTTTTTGAGAATTTTCCGAGATTTTTCCGAAAATTTTCCAAGAATTTTCCGAGAATTTTCCGAGAATTTTCCGTCAATTTTCCGAGAATTTTCCAAGAATTTTCCGAGATTTTTCCGAGAATTTTCTGAGAATTTTCCGAGAATTTTCCGACGATTTTCTGAGAATTTTCCGAGAATTTTCCGAGAATTTTCCGTGAATTTTCCGAGAATTTTCCGAGAATTTTCCGAAGATTTATTGAGAATTTTCTGAGAATTTTCCGAGAATTTTCCGAGAACTTTCCGAGAATTTTCCGAGAATTTTCCGAGAATTTTCCGAGAATTTTCCGAGAATTTTCCGAGAATTTTCCGAGAATTTTCTGAGAATTTTCCGAGAATTTTCCGAGAATTTTCCGAGAATTTTCCGAGAATTTTCCGTCAATTTTCGGAGAATTTTCCGAGAATTTTCCGAGAATTTTCCGAGAATTTTCCGAGAATTTTCTGAGAATTTTCCGAGAATTTTCCGAGAATTTTCCGAGAATTTTCCGAGAATTTTCCGAGAATTTTCCGAGAATTTTCCGAGATTTTCCCGAGAATTTTCCGAGAATTTTCCGAGAATTTTCCGAGAATTTTCCGAGAATTTTCCGAGAATTTTCCGAGATTTTTCCGAGAATTTTCCGAGAATTTTCCGAGAATTTTCTGAGAATTTTCCGAGAATTTTCCGAGAATTTTCCGAGATTTTCCCGAGAATTTCCCGAGAATTTTCCGAGAATTTTCCGAGAATTTTCCGAGAATTTTCGGAGAATTTTCCGAGAATTTTCCGAGAATTTTCCGAGAATTTTCCGTCAATTTTCCGAGAATTTTCCGAGAATTTTCCGAGAATTTTCCGAGAATTTTCCGAGAATTTTCCGAGAATTTTCCGAGAATTTTCCGAGAATTTTCCGAGAATTTTCCGAGAATTTTCCGAGAATTTTCTGAGAATTTTCCGAGAATTTTCCGAGAATTTTCCGAGAATTTTCCGAGAATTTTCCGAGAATTTTCCGAGAATTTTCCGAGAATTTTCCGAGAATTTTCCGTCAATTTTCCGAGAATTTTCCGAGAATTTTCCGGGAATTTTCCGAGAATTTTCCGAGAATTTTCCGAGAATTTTCCGAGAATTTTCCGGGAATTTTCCGAGAATTTTCCGAGAATTTTCTGAGAATTTTCCGAGAATTTTCCGAGAATTTTCCGAGATTTTCCCGAGAATTTTCCGAGAATTTTCCGAGAATTTTCCGAGAATTTTCCGAGAATTTTCCGAGAATTTTCCCAGAATTTTCCGAGAATTTTCCGAGAATTTTCCGAGAATTTTCCGTCAATTTTCCGAGAATTTTCCGAGAATTTTCCGAGAATTTTCCGTCAATTTTCCGAGAATTTTCCGAGAATTTTCCGAGAATTTTCCGAGAATTTTCCGAGAATTTTCCGAGAATTTTCCGAGAATTTTCCGAGAATTTTCCGAGAATTTTCCGAGATTTTCCCGAGAATTTTCCGAGAATTTTCCGAGAATTTTCCGAGAATTTTCCGAGAATTTTCCGAGAATTTTCCGAGATTTTTCCGAGAATTTTCCGAGAATTTTCCGAGAATTTTCTGAGAATTTTCCGAGAATTTTCCGAGAATTTTCCGAGATTTTCCCGACAATTTCCCGACAATTTTCCGAGAATTTTCCGAGAATTTTCCGAGATTTTTCCGAGAATTTTTCCGAGAATTTTCCGAGAATTTTCCGAGAATTTTCCGTCAATTTTCCGAGAATTTTCCGAGAATTTTCCGAGAATTTTCCGAGAATTTTCCGAGAATTTTCCGAGAATTTTCCGAGAATTTTCCGAGAATTTTCCGAGAATTTTCCGAGAATTTTCCGAGAATTTTCCGAGAATTTTCCGAGAATTTTCCGAGAATTTTCCGTCAATTTTCCGAGAATTTTCCGAGAATTTTCCGAGAATTTTCCGAGAATTTTCCGAGAATTTTCCGAGAATTTTCCGAGAATTTTCCGAGAATTTTCCGAGAATTTTCCGAGAATTTTCTGAGAATTTTCCGAGAATTTTCCGAGAATTTTCCGAGATTTTCCCGAGAATTTTCCGAGAATTTTCCGAGAATTTTCCGAGAATTTTCCGAGAATTTTCCGAGAATTTTCCCAGAATTTTCCGAGAATTTTCCGAGAATTTTCCGAGAATTTTCCGTCAATTTTCCGAGAATTTTCCGAGAATTTTCCGACAATTTTCCGTCAATTTTCCGAGAATTTTCCGAGAATTTTCCGAGAATTTTCCGAGAATTTTCCGAGAATTTTCCGAGAATTTTCCGAGAATTTTCCGAGAATTTTCCGTCAATTTTCCGAGAATTTTCCGAGAATTTTCCGAGATTTTCCCGAGAATTTCCCGAGAATTTTCCGAGAATTTTCCGAGAATTTTCCGAGAATTTTCCGAGAATTTTTCCGAGAATTTTCCGAGAATTTTCCGAGAATTTTCCGTCAATTTTCCGAGAATTTTCCGAGAATTTTCCGAGAATTTTCCGAGAATTTTCCGAGAATTTTCCGAGAATTTTCCGAGAATTTTCCGAGAATTTTCCGAGAATTTTCCGAGAATTTTCCGAGAATTTTCGGAGAATTTTCCGAGAATTTTCCGAGAATTTTCCGAGAATTTTCCGAGAATTTTCCGAGAATTTTCCAAGAATTTTCCGAGAATTTTCCGAGAATTTTCCGAGAATTTTCCGGGAATTTTCCGAGAATTTTCCGAGAATTTTCCGAGAATTTTCCGAGAATTTTCCGGGAATTTTCCGAGAATTTTCTGAGAATTTTCCGTCAATTTTGCGAGAATTTTCCGAGAATTTTCCGAGAATTTTCCGAGATTTTGCCGAGAATTTTCCGAGAATTTTCCGAGAATTTTCCGAGAATTTTCCGAGAATTTTCCGACAATTTTCCGAGAATTTTCCGAGAATTTTCCGAGAATTTTCCGAGAATTTTCTGAGAATTTTCCCAGAATTTTCCGAGAATTTTCCGAGAATTTTCCGAGAATTTTCCGTCAATTTTCCGAGAATTTTCCGAGAATTTTCCGAGAATTTTCCGTCAATTTTCCGAGAATTTTCTGAGAATTTTCCGAGAATTTTCCGAGAATTTTCCGAGATTTTCCCGAGAATTTTCCGAGAATTTTCCGAGAATTTTCCGAGAATTTTCCGAGAATTTTCCGAGAATTTTCCCAGAATTTTCCGAGAATTTTCCGAGAATTTTCCGAGAATTTTCCGTCAATTTTCCGAGAATTTTCCGAGAATTTTCCGACAATTTTCCGTCAATTTTCCGAGAATTTTCCGAGAATTTTCCGAGAATTTTCCGAGAATTTTCCGAGAATTTTCCGAGAATTTTCCGAGAATTTTCCGAGAATTTTCCGTCAATTTTCCGAGAATTTTCCGAGAATTTTCCGAGATTTTCCCGAGAATTTCCCGAGAATTTTCCGAGAATTTTCCGAGAATTTTCCGAGAAATTTCCGAGAATTTTTCCGAGAATTTTCCGAGAATTTTCCGAGAATTTTCCGTCAATTTTCCGAGAATTTTCCGAGAATTTTCCGAGAATTTTCCGAGAATTTTCCGAGAATTTTCCGAGAATTTTCCGAGAATTTTCCGAGAATTTTCCGAGAATTTTCCGAGAATTTTCCGAGAATTTTCGGAGAATTTTCCGAGAATTTTCCGAGAATTTTCCGAGAATTTTCCGAGAATTTTCCGAGAATTTTCCAAGAATTTTCTGGGAATTTTCCGAGAATTTTCTGAGAATTTTCCGAGAATTTTCCGAGAATTTTCCGAGAATTTTCCGAGAATTTTCCGAGAATTTTCCGGGAATTTTCCGAGAATTTTCTGAGAATTTTCCGAGAATTTTCCGAGAATTTTCCGAGAATTTTCCGAGAATTTTCCGAGAATTTTCCGTCAATTTTGCGAGAATTTTCCGAGAATTTTCCGAGAATTTTCCGAGATTTTCCCGAGAATTTTCCGAGAATTTTCCGAGAATTTTCCGAGAATTTTCCGAGAATTTTCCGAGAATTTTCCCAGAATTTTCCGAGAATTTTCCGAGAATTTTCCGAGAATTTTCCGTCAATTTTCCGAGAATTTTCCGAGAATTTTCCGAGAATTTTCCGTCAATTTTCCGAGAATTTTCCGAGACTTTTCCGAGAATTTTCCGAGAATTTTCGGAGAATTTTCCGAGAATTTTCCGAGAATTTTCCGAGAATTTTCTGAGAATTTTCCGAGAATTTTCCGAGAATTTTCCGAGAATTTTCCGAGAATTTTCCGAGAATTTTCCGAGAATTTTCCGAGAATTTTCCGTCAATTTTCCGAGAATTTTCCGAGAATTTTCCGAGAATTTTCCGAGAATTTTCCGAGAATTTTCCGAGAATTTTCTGAGAATTTTCCGAGAATTTTCCGAGAATTTTCCGAGATTTTCCCGAGAATTTTCCGAGAATTTTCCGAGAATTTTCCGAGAATTTTCCGAGAATTTTCCGAGAATTTTCCCAGAATTTTCCGAGAATTTTCCGAGAATTTTCCGAGAATTTTCCGTCAATTTTCCGAGAATTTTCCGAGAATTTTCCGAGAATTTTCCGTCAATTTTCCGAGAATTTTCCGAGAATTTTCCGAGAATTTTCCGAGAATTTTCGGAGAATTTTCCGAGAATTTTCCGAGAACTTTCCGAGAATTTTCCGAGAATTTTCCGAGAATTTTCCAAGAATTTTCTGGGAATTTTCCGAGAATTTTCTGAGAATTTTCCGAGAATTTTCCGAGAATTTTCCGAGAATTTTCCGAGAATTTTCGGGGAATTTTCCGAGAATTTTCTGAGAATTTTCCGAGAATTTTCCGAGAATTTTCCAAGAATATTCCGAGAATTTTCCGAGAATTTTCCGAGAATTTTCCGAGAATTTTCCGTCAATTTTCCGAGAATTTTCCGAGAATTTTCCGAGAATTTTCCGTCAATTTTCCGAGAATTTTCCGAGACTTTTCCGAGAATTTTCCGAGAATTTTCTGAGAATTTTCCGAGAATTTTCTGAGAATTTTCCGAGAATTTTCCGAGAATTTTCCGAGAATTTTCCGAGAATTTTCCGAGAATTTTCCGAGAATTTTCCGAGAATTTTCCGAGAATTTTCCGTCAATTTTCCGAGAATTTTCCGAGAATTTTCCGAGAATTTTCCGAGAATTTTCCGAGAATTTTCCGAGAATTTTCTGAGAATTTTCCGAGAATTTTCCGAGAATTTTCCGAGAATTTTCCGAGATTTTCCCGAGAATTTTCCGAGAATTTTCCGAGAATTTTCCGAGAATTTTCCGAGAATTTTCCGAGAATTTTCCCAGAATTTTCCGAGAATTTTCCGAGAATTTTCCGAGAATTTTCCGTCAATTTTCCGAGAATTTTCCGAGAATTTTCCGAGAATTTTCCGTCAATTTTCCGAGAATTTTCCGAGAATTTTCCGAGAATTTTCCGAGAATTTTCGGAGAATTTTCGGAGAATTTTCCGAGAACTTTCCGAGAATTTTCCGAGAATTTTCCGAGAATTTTCCAAGAATTTTCTGGGAATTTTCCGAGAATTTTCTGAGAATTTTCCGAGAATTTTCCGAGAATTTTCCGAGAATTTTCCGAGAATTTTCGGGGAATTTTCCGAGAATTTTCTGAGAATTTTCCGAGAATTTTCCGAGAATTTTCCAAGAATATTCCGAGAATTTTCCGAGAATTTTCCGAGAATTTTCCGAGAATTTTCCGTCAATTTTCCGAGAATTTTCCGAGAATTTTCCGAGAATTTTCCGTCAATTTTCCGAGAATTTTCCGAGACTTTTCCGAGAATTTTCCGAGAATTTTCCGAGAATTTTCCGAGAATTTTCCGAGAATTTTCCGAGAATTTTCCGAGAATTTTCCGAGAATTTTCCGAGAATTTTCCGAGATTTTTCCGAAAATTTTCCAAGAATTTTCCGAGAATTTTCCGAGAATTTTCCGTCAATTTTCCGAGAATTTTCCAAGAATTTTCCGAGATTTTTCCGAGAATTTTCTGAGAATTTTCCGAGAATTTTCCGACGATTTTCTGAGAATTTTCCGAGAATTTTCCGAGAATTTTCCGTGAATTTTCCGAGAATTTTCCGAGAATTTTCCGAGAATTTATTGAGAATTTTCTAAGAATTTTCCGAGAATTTTCCGAGAATTTTCCGAGAATTTTCCGAGAATTTTCCGAGAATTTTCCGACAATTTTCCGAGAATTTTCCGAGAATTTTCCGAGAATTTTCTGAGAATTTTCCGAGAATTTTCCGAGAATTTTCCGAGAATTTTCCGAGAATTTTCCGTCAATTTTCGGAGAATTTTCCGAGAATTTTCCTAGAATTTTCCGAGAATTTTCCGAGAATTTTCTGAGAATTTTCCGAGAATTTTCCGAGAATTTTCCGAGAATTTTCCGAGAATTTTCCGAGAATTTTCCGAGAATTTTCCGAGATTTTCCCGAGAATTTTCCGAGAATTTTCCGAGAATTTTCCAAGAATTTTCCGAGAATTTTCCGAGAATTTTCCGAGATTTTTCCGAGATTTTTCCGAGAATTTTCCGAGAATTTTCCGAGAATTTTCCGAGAATTTATTGAGAATTTTCTGAGAATTTTCCGAGAATTTTCCGAGAATTTTCCGAGAATTTTCCGAGAATTTTCCGAGAATTTTCCGAGAATTTTCCGAGAATTTTCCGAGAATTTTCCGAGAATTTTCTGAGAATTTTCCGAGAATTTTCCGAGAATTTTCCGAGAATTTTCCGAGAATTTTCCGTCAATTTTCGGAGAATTTTCCGAGAATTTTCCGAGAATTTTCCGAGAATTTTCCGAGAATTTTCTGAGAATTTTCCGAGAATTTTCCGAGAATTTTCCGAGAATTTTCCGAGAATTTTCCGAGAATTTTCCGAGAATTTTCCGAGATTTTCCCGAGAATTTTCCGAGAATTTTTCCGAGAATTTTCCGAGAATTTTGCGAGAATTTTCCGAGAATTTTCCGAGATTTTTCCGAGAATTTTCCGAGAATTTTCCGAGAATTGTTTGAGAATTTTCCGAGAATTTTCCGAGAATTTTCCGAGATTTTCCCGAGAATTTCCCGAGAATTTTCCGAGAATTTTCCGAGAATTTTCCGAGAATTTTCGGAGAATTTTCCGGGAATTTTCCGAGAATTTGCCGAGAATTTTCCGTCAATTTTCCGAGAATTTTCCGAGAATTTTCCGAGAATTTTCCGAGAATTTTCCGAGAATTTTCCGAGAATTTTCCGAGAATTTTCCGAGAATTTTCCGAGAATTTTCCGAGAATTTTCCGAGAATTTTCCGAGAATTTTCCGAGAATTTTCCGAGAATTTTGCGAGAATTTTCCGAGAATTTTCCGTCAATTTTCCGAGAATTTTCTGAGAATTTTCCGAGAATTTTCCGAGAATTTTCCGAGATTTTCCCGAGAATTTTCCGAGAATTTTCCGAGAATTTTCCGAGAATTTTCCGAGAATTTTCCGAGAATTTTCCCAGAATTTTCCGAGAATTTTCCGAGAATTTTCCGAGAATTTTCCGTCAATTTTCCGAGAATTTTCCGAGAATTTTCCGAGAATTTTCCGTCAATTTTCCGAGAATTTTCCGAGAATTTTCCGAGAATTTTCCGAGAATTTTCCGAGAATTTTCCGAGATTTTTCCGAGAATTTTCCGAGAATTTTCCGAGAATTTTCCGAGAATTTTCCAAGAATTTTCTGGGAATTTTCCGAGAATTTTCTGAGAATTTTCCGAGAATTTTCCGAGAATTTTCCGAGAATTTTCCGAGAATTTTCGGGGAATTTTCCGAGAATTTTCTGAGAATTTTCCGAGAATTTTCCGAGAATTTTCCAAGAATATTCCGAGAATTTTCCGAGAATTTTCCGTGAATTTTCCGAGAATTTTCCGAGAATTTTCCGAGAATTTATTGAGAATTTTCTAAGAATTTTCCGAGAATTTTCCGAGAATTTTCCGAGAATTTTCCGAGAATTTTCCGAGAATTTTCCGAGAATTTTCCGAGAATTTTCCGAGAATTTTCCGAGAATTTTCTGAGAATTTTCCGAGAATTTTCCGAGAATTTTCCGAGAATTTTCCGAGAATTTTCCGTCAATTTTCGGAGAATTTTCGGAGAATTTTCCGAGAATTTTCCGAGAATTTTCCGAGAATTTTCTGAGAATTTTCCGAGAATTTTCCGAGAATTTTCCGAGAATTTTCCGAGAATTTTCCGAGAATTTTCCGAGAATTTTCCGAGATTTTCCCGAGAATTTTCCGAGAATTTTCCGAGAATTTTCCGAGAATTTTCCGAGAATTTTCCGAGAATTTTCCGAGATTTTTCCGAGATTTTTCCGAGAATTTTCCGAGAATTTTCCGAGAATTTTCCGAGAATTTATTGAGAATTTTCTGAGAATTTTCCGAGAATTTTCCGAGAATTTTCCGAGAATTTTCCGAGAATTTTCCGAGAATTTTCCGAGAATTTTCCGAGAATTTTCCGAGAATTTTCCGAGAATTTTCTGAGAATTTTCCGAGAATTTTCCGAGAATTTTCCGAGAATTTTCCGAGAATTTTCCGTCAATTTTCGGAGAATTTTCCGAGAATTTTCCGAGAATTTTCCGAGAATTTTTCGAGAATTTTCTGAGAATTTTCCGAGAATTTTCCGAGAATTTTCCGAGAATTTTCCGAGTATTTTCCGAGAATTTTCCGAGAATTTTCCGAGATTTTCCCGAGAATTTTCCGAGAATTTTCCGAGAATTTTCCGAGAATTTTCCGAGAATTTTCCGAGAATTT
>OZ038382.1:37381061-37490613 GCA_964036045.1 Eutreptiella sp. 'Long Island Sound 2002'
GGGGCGAGGGGGGGCGAGGGGGGGCGAGGGGGGCGATCGGGGGCGATGGGGGGCGAGGGGGGGCGAGGGTGGGCGATTGGGGGCGACAGGGGGCGAGGATGGGCGATGGGGGGCGATGGGGGGCGAGGGGGGGTTGGGGGCAATTGGGGGCGATGGGGGGCGATGGGGGGCGAGGGGGGGCGATGGGGGCCGAGGGGGGGCGATGGGGGCAATTGGGGGCAATGGGGGGCGATAGGGGGCGATGGGGGGCGAGGGGGGCAATGGGGGGGGATGGGGGGCTACCGGGGGCGGTGGGGGGCGATGGGGAGCGATGGGGGGCGATGGGGGGCAATGGGGGGCGATGGGGGGCGAGGGGGGCCGAGGGGGGGCGAGGGGGGGCGATGGGCGGCGATGGGGGGCGAGGGGGGGCGAGGGGGGGCGATGGGGGGCGATGGGGGGCGAGGGGGGCGAGGGGGGGCGATGGGTGGCGTTGGGGGGCAATGGGAGGGCAATGGGAGGCGATGGGGGGCAATGGGGGGGCGATGGGGGGTGATGGGGAGCGATGGGGGGCGATGGGGGGCGATGGGGGGCGATGGGGGGCGAGGGGGGCCGAGGGGGGGCGAGAGGGGGCGATTGGGGGCGATGGGGGGCGAGGGGGGGCGAGGGGGGGCGATGGGGGGCGATGGGGGGCGAAGGGGGCGAGGGGGGACGATGGGTGGCGTTGGGGGGCAATGGGGGGGCAATGGGAGGCGATGGGGGGCAATGGGGGGGCGATGGGGGGTGATGGGGGCTATGGGGGGCGATGGGGGGCGATGGGTGGCGAGGGGGGGCGATGCGGGGCGATGGGGGGCGATGGGGGGCGACCGGGGGCGAAGGGGGGCGTTTGGGGGGCGAGGGGGGGTGAGGGGGGGCGGTTGGGAGCGATGGGGGGCGGTGGGGGGCGATGGGGGGCGATGGGGGGCGATTGGGGGCGATGGGGGGCGACGGGGGGCGATGGGGGGCGATGGTGGGCGATGGGGGGCGATCGGGGGCGATCGTGGGCGATGGGGGGCGATGGGGGGCGAGGGGGGGCGAGGGGGGGCGAGGGGGGGCGATGTGGGGCGATGGGGGGCGATGGGTGGCGTTGGGGGGCGATGGGGGGCGATGGGAGGCGATGGGGGGGAATGGGGGGCAATGGGGGGGCGATGGGGGGCGATGGGGGGCGATGGGGGGGCAATGGGGGGCGATCGGGGGCGATCAGGGGCGATGGGGGGCGAGGGGGTCGAGGGGGGGCGATGGGAGGTGAGGGGGGCAGAGGGGGGGCGAGGGGGGGCCAGGGGGGCGACCGGGGGCGAGGGGGGGCGAGGGGGGGCGATGGCGGGCGAGGGGGGGCGATTGGGGGCAATTGGGGGCAATGGGGGGCGATGGGGGGCGATGGGGGGCGAGGGGGGGCGATGGGGGGGGATGGGGGGCGATGGGGGGCGATGGGGGGCGATGGGGGGCGGTGGGGGGCAATGGGGAGCGAGCGGGGGGCGGTGGGGGGCGATGGTGGGCGACAGGGGGCGATGGGGGGGCGATGGGGGGCGATCGGGGGCGTTCGGGGGCGATGGGGGGCGATGGGGGGCGAGGGGGGGCGAGGGGGGGCGATGCGGGGCGATGGGGGGCGATGGGGGGCGAGGGGGGGCGATGGGGGGCGAGGGGGGGCGAGGAGGGGCGATGGGTGGCGTTGGGCCGCGATAAGGGGCGATGGAGGGCAATGGGGGGGCAATGGGGGGGCGATGGGGGGCGATAGGGGGTGATGGGGGGCGATGGGGCGCGATGGGGAGGCGATCGGGGGCGATCGGGGGCGATCGGGGGCGATAGGGGGCGATGGTGGGCGAGGGGGGCGAGGGGGGGCGATGGGGGGCGATCGGGGGCGAGGGGGGGCCAGGGGGGGCGAGGGGGGGCGAGGGGGGCGATCGGGGGCGATGGGGGGTGGGGGGGGGCGAGGGGGGGCGAGGGGGGGCGAGGGGGGGCGAGGGGGGGCGATGGGGGGCGATGACGGGCGAGTGGGGGCGATAGGGGGCGATGGGGGGCGAGGGGGGGCGAGGGGGGGCGAGGGGGGGCGATGGGGGGCGATGGGGGGCGATGGGGGGCGATGCGGGGCGATGGGGGGCGAGGGGGGGCGAGGGGGGGCAATTGGGGGCAATTGGGTGCAATGGGGGGCGATGGGGGGCGAGGGGGGGCAATGGGGGGGGATGGGGGGCGATGGGGGGCAATGGGGTGCGGTGGGGGGCGATGGGGAGCGATGGGGGGCGATGGGGGGCGATGGGGGGCGACGGGGGGCGATGGGGGGGTGATGGGGGATGATGGGGGGCGATTGGGGGCAACTGGGGGCAATTGGTGGCGATGGGGGGCGATCGGGGGCGATGGGGGGCGATGGGGGGCGATGGGGGGCGATGGGGGGGGAAGGGGGGCCAGGGGGGCGATGGGGGGCGATGGGGGGCGATCGGGGGCGATGGGGGGCAATGGGGGGCGAGGGGGTACAGGGGGGGCGATGGGGGGCGATCGCGGGCGATCGGGGGCGATGGGGGGCGATGGGGGGCGATGGGGGGCGATCGGGGGCCATGGGGGGCAATGGGGGGCGAGGGGGTACAGGGGGGGCGATGGGGGGCGATCGCGGGCGATCGGGGGCGATGGGGGGCGATGGGGGGCGATGGGGCCCGGGGGGACGAGGGGGGGCGATGGGGGGCGATGGGGGGCGATGGGGGGCAATTGGGGGCAATGGGGGGCGATGGGGGGCAATTGGGGGCAATGGGGGGCGATGGGGGGCAATGGGGGGCGATGGGGGGGGGATGGGGGGCGATGGGGGGCGATGGGGGGCGATGGGGGGCGGTGGGGGGCAATGGGGAGCGAGGGGGGCGAGGGTGAGCGATGGGGCGCAATGGGGGGCGATGGGGGGCGAGGGCGGCGTTGGGGGGCGGTGGGGGGCGATGGGGGGCGATGGGGGGCGAGGGGGGCGGTGGGGGGCGATGGGGGGCGATGGGGGGCGACGGGGGGCGATGGAGGGGCGATGGGGGGAGATCAGGGGCGATCGGGGGCGAGGGGGGGCGAGGGGGGGCGATGGGGGGCGATGGGGGGCGAGGGGGGGCGATGGGTGGCGTTGGGGGGCAATGGGGGGGCAATGGGAGGCGATGGGGGGCAATGGGGGGGCGATGAGGGGTGATGGGGGGCTATCGGGGGCGATGGGGGGAGATGGGGGGGCAATGGGGGGCGATGGGTGGCGAGGGGGGGCGATGCGGGGCGATGGGGGGCGATGGGGGGCGAGGGGGGGCGATGGGGGGCGAGGGGGGGCGAGGGGGGGCGATGGGGGGCGATGGGGGGGCGATCAGAGGCGATGGGGGGCCAGGGGGGGCGAGGGGGGGCGAGGGGGGGCGATGGGGGGCGATGGGGGCGGGGGGGGGGCGAGGGGGGGCGAGGGGGCGCGAGGGGGGCGATCGGGGGCGATGGGGGGCGAGGGGGGGCGAGGGGGGGCGATTGGGGGCGACGGGGGGCGAGGGGGGGCGATGGGGGGCGATGGGGGGCGAGGGGGGGTTGGGGGCAATTGGGGGCGATGGGGGGCGATGGGGGGCGATGGGGGGCGATGGGGGGCGAGGGGGGGCGATGGGGGCAATTGGGGGCAATGGGGGGCGATGGGGGGCGAGGGGGGCAATGGGGGGGGATGGGGGGCTACCGGGGGCGGTGGGGGCGATGGGGAGCGATGGGGGGCGATGGGGGGCGATGGGGGGCGATGGGGGGCGAGGGGCGCCGAGGGGGGGCGATGGGGGGCGATGGGGGGCGATGGGGGGCGAGGGGGGGCGAGGGGGGGCGATGGGGGGCGAGGGGGGCGAGGGGGGGCGATGGGTGGCGTTGGGGGGCAATGGGGGGGCAATGGGAGGCGATGGGGGGCAATGGGGGGGCGATGGGGGGTGATGGGGGGCGATGGGGGGCGATGGGGGGGCAATGGGGGGCGATCGGGGGCGATCAGGGGCGATGGGGGGCGAGGGGGTCGAGGGGGGGCGATGGGAGGTGAGGGGGGGTGAGGGGGGGCGAGGGGGGGCGAGGGGGGCGACCGGGGGCGAGGGGGGGCGAGGGGGGGCGATGGCGGGCGAGAGGGGGCGATTGGGGGCAATTGGGGGCAATGGGGGGCGATGGGGGGCGATGGGGGGCGAGGGGGGGCGATGGGGGGGGATGGGGGGCGATGGGGGGCGATGGGGGGCGATGGGGGGCGGTGGGGGGCAATGGGGAGCGAGCGGGGGGCGGTGGGGGGCGATGCTGGGCGACAGGGGGCGATGGGGGGGCGATGGGGGGCGATCGGGGGCGTTCGGGGGCGATGGGGGGCGATGGGGGGCGAGGGGGGGCGAGGGGGGGCGATGCGGGGCGATGGGGGGCGATGGGGGGCGAGGGGGGGCGATGGGGGGCGAGGGGGGGCGAGGAGGGGCGATGGGTGGCGTTGGGCCGCGATAAGGGGCGATGGAGGGCAATGGGGGGGCAATGGGGGGGCGATGGGGGGCGATAGGGGGTGATGGGGGGCGATGGGGCGCGATGGGGAGGCGATCGGGGGCGATCGGGGGCGATCGGGGGCGATCGGGGGCGATGGTGGGCGAGGGGGGGCGATGGGGGGCGATCGGAAGCGAGGGGGGGCCAGGGGGGGCGAGGGGGGGCGAGGGGGGCGATCGGGGGCGATGGGGGGTGGGGGGGGGCGAGGGGGGGCGAGGGGGGGCGAGGGGGGGCGAGGGGGGGCGATGGGGGGCGATGACGGGCGAGTGGGGGCGATAGGGGGCGATAGGGGGTGAGGGGGGGCGAGGGGGGGCGAGGGGGGGCGATGGGGGGCGATGGGGGGCGATGGGGGGCGATGCGGGGCGATGGGGGGCGAGGGGGGGCGAGGGGGGGCAATTGGGGGCAATTGGGTGCAATGGGGGGCGATGGGGGGCGAGGGGGGGCAATGGGGGGGGATGGGGGGCGATGGGGGGCAATGGGGTGCGGTGGGGGGCGATGGGGAGCGATGGGGGGCGATGGGGGGCGATGGGGGGCGACGGGGGGCGATGGGGGGTTGATGGGGGATGATGGGGGGCGATTGGGGGCAACTGGGGGCAATTGGTGGCGATGGGGGGCGATCGGGGGCGATGGGGGGCGATGGGGGGCGATGGGGGGCGATGGGGGGGGAAGGGGGGCCAGGGGGGGCGATGGGGGGCGATGGGGGGCGATAGGGGGCGATGGGGGGCAATGGGGGGCGAGGGGGTACAGGGGGGGCGATGGGGGGCGATCGCGGGCGATCGGGGGCGATGGGGGGCGATGGGGGGCGATGGGGGGCGATCGGGGGCCATGGGGGGCAATGGGGGGCGAGGGGGTACAGGGGGGGCGATGGGGGGCGATCGCGGGCGATCGGGGGCGATGGGGGGCGATGGGGGGCGATGGGGCCCGGGGGGACGAGGGGGGGCGATGGGGGGCGATGGGGGGCGATGGGGGGCAATTGGGGGCAATGGGGGGCGATTGGGGGCAATTGGGGGCAATGGGGGGCGATGGGGGGCAATGGGGGGCGATGGGGGGGGGATGGGGGGCGATGGGGGGCGATGGGGGGCGATGGGGGGCGGTGGGGGGCAATGGGGAGCGAGGGGGGCGAGGGTGAGCGATGGGGCGCAATGGGGGGCGATGGGGGGCGAGGGCGGCGTTGGGGGGCGGTGGGGGGCGATGGGGGGCGATGGGGGGCGAGGGGGGCGGTGGGGGGCGATGGGGGGCGATGGGGGGCGACGGGGGGGCGATGGGGGGCGATCAGGGGCGATCGGGGGCGAGGGGGGGCGAGGGGGGGCGATGGGGGGCGATGGGGGGCGAGGGGGGGCGATGGGTGGCGTTGGGGGGCAATGGGGGGGCAATGGGAGGCGATGGGGGGCAATGGGGGGGCGATGGGGGGTGATGGGGGGCGATGGGTGGCGAGGGGGGGCGAGGGGGGGCGATGCGGGGCGATGGGGGGCGATGGGGGGCGAGGGGGGGCGATGGGGGGCGAGGGGGGCGAGGGGGGGCGATGGGGGGCGATGGGGGGGCGATCGGAGGCGATGGGGGGCCAGGGGGGGCGAGGGGGGGCGAGGGGGGGCGATGGGGGGCGATGGGGGCGGGGGGGGGGCGAGGGGGGGCGAGGGGGGGCGAGGGGGGCGATCGGGGGCGATGGGGGGCGAGGGGGGGCGAGGGGGGGCGATTGGGGGCGACGGGGGGCGAGGGGGGCGATGGGGGGCGATGGGGGGCGAGGGGTTAGGTTAGGTTAGGTTAGTTGGGCCGTGCGGTATCGGCTGCCCGTGGGCTGCCTCTCGCTTTGCCGGTGGCGGCCTCCGGCGGACGCTAGGGCAGTCACCTCACCCTCAGGTGGCCCAGAGCGTGCTCGGGGTTCATCGCGTGCGCTGGCGCGTGCGCTTCGTGCTCTTCGTGCGCAGTGCTTGGCGCGGGCTCGGCGTCTTTTCTTGTGCCTCCGCTGCGGACGTCTTATGCCCCCAGCGCGGAGGTCTTGTGCCTCCACGGCAGAGGTTGTGTGCCTCCACAACGGAGGTCTTGTGTCTCCACCGCGGAGGTGTTGTGCCTCCACCTCGGAGGTCTTGTGCCTCCACCGCGGAGGTCTTGTGCCTCCACAACGGAGGTCTTGTGCCTCCACCGCGGAGTCTGACTGCTGCAGCATCTCTGCAGCGCTGTTATACTGCAGCCACTGGCTGCAGTAATGCCCCAGTCCCGTCACCAATCAGGGGGCTATTGGGGCCTGCAGTCCTTGTGCCGCAGCCTTTGCACCACACACCACTGGCAGCACGTTCGCATGCTGCAGTCACTGCTGGTGTGCCCCAGTCCCGTTACCAATCAAGGGACTATTGGAGCCTGCAGCCCTTGTGTCGCAGCCTGACTGCTGCAGCATCTCTGCAGCGCTGTTATGCTGCAGCCACTGGCTGCAGTAATGCCCCAGTCCCGTCACCAATCAAGGGGCTATTGGGGCCTGCAGTCCTTGTGCCGCAGCCTGTGCACCACATCCCATTGGCAGCATGCTCGCATGCTGCAGTCACTGCAGGAGTGCCCCAGTCCCGTTACCAATCAAGGGACTATTGGAGCCTGCAGCCCTTGTGTTGCAGCCTGACTGCTGCAGCATCTCTGCAGCGCTGTTATGTTGCAGCCACTGGCTGCAGTAATGCCCCAGTCCCGTCACCAATCAGGGGGCTATTGGGGCCTGCAGTCCTTGTGCCGCAGCCTGTGCACCACAGCCCATTGGCAGCACGCTTGCATGCTGCAGTCACTGAAGGAGTGCCCCAGTCCCGTTACCAATCAAGGGACTATTGGAGCCTGCAGCCCTTGTGTCGCGCGGAGGTCTTGTGCCTCCACAGCAGGGGTCTTGTGCCTCCACAACGGAGGTCTTGTGCCTCCACAACGGAGGTCTTGTGTCTCCACCGCGGAGGTGTTGTGCCTCCACCGCGGAGGTCTTGTGCCTCCACCGCGGAGGTCTTGTGCCTCCACAACGGAGGTCTTGTGCCTCCACCGCGGAGTCTGGCTGCTGCACCATCTCTGCAGCGCTGTTATGCTGCAGCCACTGGCTGCAGTAATGCCCCAGTCCCGTCACCAAGGAAGGGGCTATTGGGGCCTGCAGTCCTTGTGCTGCAGCCTGTGCACCACAGCCCACTGGCAGCACGTTCGCATGCTGCAGTCACTGCTGGTGTGCCCCAGCCCCATTACCAATCAAGAGACTATTGGAGCCTGCAGCCCTTGTGTTGCAGCCTGACTGCTGCAGCATCTCTGCAGCGCTGTTATGCTGCAGCCACTGGCTGCAGTAATGGCCCAGTCCCGTCACCAAGGAAGAGGCTATTGGGGCCTGCAGTCCTTGTGCTGCAGCCTTTGCACCACAGCCCATTGGCAGCACGTTTGCATGCTGCAGTCACTGCTGGTGTGCCCCAGTCCCGTTACCAATCAAGGGACTATTGGAGCCTGCAGCCCTTGTGTCGCAGCCTGACTGCTGCAGCATCTCTGCAGCGCTGTTATGCTGCAGCCACTGGCTGCAGTAATGCCCCAGTCCTGTCACCAATCAAGGGGCTATTGGGGCCTGCAGCCCTGGTGCTGCAGTCTGTGCACCAGAGCCCACTGGCAGCACGTTCGCATGCTGCAGTCACTGCACGAGTGCCCCAGTCCAGTTACCAATCAAGGGACTATTGGAGCCCGCAGCCCTTGTGTTGCAGCCTGACTGCTGCAGCATCTCTGCAGCGCTGTTATGCTGCAGCCACTGGCTGCATTAATGCCCCAGTCGCGTCACCAATCAAGGGGCTATTGGGGCCTGCAGTCCTTGTGCCGCAGCCTGTGCACCACAGCCCATTGGCAGCATGCTCGCATGCTGCAGTCACTGCAGGAGTGCCCCAGTCCCGTTACCAATCAAGGGACTATTGGAGCCTGCAGCCCTTGTGTCGCGCGGAGGTCTTCTGCCACGACGGCAGAGGTCTTGTGCCTCCACAACGGAGGTCTTGTGTCTCCACCGCGGAGGTGTTGTGCCTCCACCGCGGAGGTCTTGTGCCTCCACCGCGGAGGTCTTGTGCCTCCACAACGGTGGTCTTGTGCCTCCACCGCGGAGTCTGACTGCTGCAGCATCTCTGCAGCGCTGTTATGCTGCAGCCACTGGCTGCGGTAATGCCCCAGTCCCGTCACCAATCAGGGGGCTATTGGGGCCTGCAGTCCTTGTGCTGCAGCCTTTGCACCACAGACCACTGGCAGCACGTTCGCATGCTGCAGTCACTGCAGGAGTGCCCCAGTCCCGTTACCAATCAAGGGACTATTGGAGCCTGCAGCCCTTGTGTCGCAGCCTGACTGCTGCAGCATCTCTGCATCGCTGTTATGCTGCGGCCACTGGCTGCAGTAATGCCCCAGTCCCGTCACCAATCAGGGGGCTATTGGGGCCTGCAGTCCTTGTGCCGCAGCCTGTGCACCACATCCCATTGGAAGCATGCTCGCATGCTGCAGTCACTGCTGGTGTGCCCCAGTCCCGTTACCAATCAAGGGACTATTGGAGCCTGCCGTGTGGCCTGCGCGGTGTGCACTGCGTCGTGCGTCTTGTTGTCTCTCGTGTCGCTCCGCGTGCACCTGTGCGTCGCGTCGTGCGCCGCGTGCACCCCGCGCGGTGTCCTTGTTGTGGGACCTGTCGTGTGCGTTTCTAGGGAGGACCACCCTCCCCCGCTCACGCAGGCCGGCTCAGCACTGGACCGCCCAGCACCACATGATGACTAGTTAGGCACCATGTCGCTTCATGGTGATCCCTTCAGCGGGGTATGGGGCCGCCTCCAGGACGGTGTCACTTGTGTGGGGTTACGCGTCGCATTGGGTTTCCTTTTTTTTTTTGTCTCTACGCCCTGGGTCCCACAGGGACCGGCGCAACAGGTGTGGATCAGCCTGGTGTGGATTGTGTGGGTAGGCTGATACGCACTCGCGGGGCCCTCAGGGCCATCGCGCCTGTCACTTGGGCGGCGACGCACGGGGGGGCGAGGGGGGGTTGGGGGCAATTGGGGGCGATGGGGGGCGATGGGGGGCGATGGGGGGCGATGGGGGACGAGGGGGGGCGATGGGGGCAATTGGGGGCAATGGGGGGCGATGGGGGGCGAGGGGGGCAATGGGGGGGGATGGGGGGCTACCGGGGGCGGTGGGGGGCGATGGGGAGCGATGGGGGGCGATGGGGGGCGATGGAGGGCGATGGGGGGCGAGGGGGGCCGAGGGGGGGCGATGGGGGGCGGTGGGGGGCGATGGGGGGCGAGGGGGGGCGAGGGGGGGCGATGGGGGGCGAGGGGGGCGAGGGGGGGCGATGGGTGGCGTTGGGGGGCGATGGGGGGGCAATGGGAGGCGATGGGGGGCAATGGGGGGGCGATGGGGGGTGATTGGGGGCGATGGGGGGAGATCGGGGGGCGATGGGTGGCGAGGGGGGGCGATGCGGGGCGATGGGGGCCGATGGGGGGCGATGGGGGGCGAAGGGGGGCGTTTGGGGGGCGGGGGGGGGTGAGGGGGGGCGGTTGGGAGCGATGGGGGGCGGTGGGGGGCGATGGGGGGCCATGGGGGGCGATTGGGGGCGATGGGGGGCGACGGGGGGCGATGGGGGGGCGATGGTGGGCGATGGGGGGCGATCGGGGGCGATCGTGGGCGATGGGGGGCGATGGGGGGCGAGGGGGGGCGAGGGGGGGCGATGTGGGGCGATGGGGGGCGAGGGGGGGCGAGGGGGGGCGATGGGGGGCGATGGGGGGCTAGGGGGGGCGAGGGGTGGCGTTGGGGGGCGATGGGGGGCGATGGGAGGCGATGGGGGGCAATGGGGGGGCAATGGGGGGGCGATGGGGGGCGATGGGGGGCGATGGGGGGGCGATGGGGGGCGATCGGGGGCGATCGGGGGCGATCGGGGGCGAGGGGGTCGAGGGGGGGCGATGGGAGGTGAGGGGGGGTGAGGGGGGGCGAGGGGGGGCGAGGGGGGCGACCGGGGGCGAGGGGGGGCGAGGGGGGGCGATGGCGGGCGAGGGGGGGCGATTGGGGGCAATTGGGGGCAATGGGGGGCGATGGGGGGCGATGGGGGGCGAGAAGGGGCGATGGGGGGGGATGTGGGGCGATGGGGGGCGATGGGGGGCGGTGGGGGGCAATGGGGAGCGAGCGGGGAGCGGTGGGGGGCGATGGTGGGCGACAGGGGGCGATGGGGGGGCGATGGGGGGCGATCGGGGGCGTTCGGGGGCGATGGGGGGCGATGGGGGGCGGGGGGGGGCGATGCGGGGCGATGGGGGGCGATGGGGGGCGAGGGGGGGCGATGGGGGGCGAGGGGGGGCGAGGGGGGCGATGGGTGGCGTTGGGCCGCGATAAGGGGCGATGGAGGGCAATGGGGGGGCAATGGGGGGGCGATGGGGGGCGATAGGGGGTGATGGGGGGCGATGGGGCGCGATGGGGAGGCGATCGGGGGCGATCGGGGGCGATCGGGGGCGATCGGGGGCAATGGGGGGCGAGGGGGGGGCGAGGGGGGGCGAGGGGGGGCGATGGGGGGCGATGGGGGGCGAGGGGGGGCGGAGGGGGGCGAGGGGGGGCGAGGGGGGCGATCGGGGGCGATGGGGGGTGGGGGGGGGCGAGGGGGGGCGAGGGGGGGCGAGGGGGGGCGATGGGGGGCGATGGGGGGCGCTGGGGGGGCGATGACGGGCGAGTGGGGGCGATAGGGGGCGATGGGGGGCGAGGGGGGGCGAGGGGGGGCGATGGGGGGCGATGGGGGGCGATGGGGGGCGATGCGGGGCGATGGGGGGCGAGGGGGGGCGAGGGGGGGCAATTGGGGGCAATTGGGTGCAATGGGGGGCGATGGGGGGCGAGGGGGGGCAATGGGGGGGGATGGGGGGCGATGGGGGGCAATGGGGTGCGGTGGGGGGCGATGGGGAGCGATGGGGGGCGATGGGGGGCGATGGGGGGCGATGGGGGGGTGATGGGGGATGATGGGGGGCAATTGGGGGCAACTGGGGGCAATTGGTGGCGATGGGGGGCGATCGGGGGCGATGGGGCGCGATGGGGGGCGATGGGGGGCGATGGGGGGCGATGGGGAAGGAAGGGGGGCCAGGGGGGGCGATGGGGGGCGATGGGGGGTGATCGGGGGCGATGGGGGGCAATGGGGGGCGATGGGGCCCCGGGGGGACGAGGGGGGGCGATGGGGGGCGATGGGGGGCAATTGGGGGCAATTGGGGGCAATGGGGGGCGATGGGGGGGGATGGGGGGCGATGGGGGGCGATGGGGGGCGATGGGGGGCGGTGGGGGGCAAAGGGGAGCGAGGGGGGCAAGGGTGGCGATGGGGCGCGATCGGGGGCGATGGGGGGCGAGGGCGGCGCTGGGGGGCGGTAAGGGGCGGTGGGGGGCGATGGGCGGCGATGGGGGGCGAGGGGGGGCGATGGGGGGCGATGGGGGGCGATCGGGGGCGATGGGGGGCGATGGGGGGCGAGGGGGGGCGAGGGGGGGCGATGCGGGGCGATGGGGGGCGATGGGGGGCGAGGGGGGGCGATGGGGGGCGAGGGGGGGCGAGGGGGGGCGATGGGTGGCGTTGGGGGGCGATGGGGGGCGATGGGGGGCAATGGGGGGGCAATGGAGGGGCGATGGTGGGCGATGGCGGGTGATGGGGGGCAATGGGGGGCGATGGGGGGGCGATCGGGGGCGATTGGGGGCGAGGGGGGGCGAGGGGGGGCGATAGGGGGCGAGGGGGGGCGAGGGGGGGCGATGGGGGGCGAGGGGGGGTTGGGGGCAATTGGGGGCGATGGGGGGCGATGGGGGGCGATGGGGGGCGATGGGGGGCGATGGGGGGCGAGGGGGGGCAATGGGGGGCAATGGGGGGCAATTGGGGGCAATGGGGGGCGATAGGGGGCGGTGGGGGGCGGGGGGGGGCAATGGGGGGGGATGGGGGGCGATGGGGTGCGTTGGGGGGCGATGGGGAGCGATGGGGGGCGATGGGGGGCGATGGGGGGCGATTGGGGCGCGACGGGGGGCGAACGGGGGGTGATGGGGGGCGATGGGGGGCGATTGGGGGCAACTGGGGGCAATTGGTGGCGATGGGGGGCGATCGGGGGCGATGGGGGGCGATGGGGGGCGATGGGGGGCGATGGGGGGCGTTGGGCCGCGATAAGGGGCGATGGAGGGCAATGGGGGGGCAATGGGGGGGCGATGGGGGGCGATAGGGGGTGATGGGGGGCGATGGGGCGCGATGGGGAGGCGATCGGGGGCGATCGGGGGCGATCGGGGGCGATCGGGTGCAATGGGGGGCGAGGGGGGGGCGAGGGGGGGCGAGGGGGGGCGATGGGGGGCGATGGGGGGCGAGGGGGGGCGAAGGGGGGCGAGGGGGGGCGAGGGGGGCGATCGGGGGCGATGGGGGGTGGGGGGGGGCGAGGGGGGGCGAGGGGGGGCGAGGGGGGGCGATGGGGGGCGATGGGGGGCGCTGGGGGGGCGATGACGGGCGAGTGGGGGCGATAGGGGGCGATGGGGGGCGAGGGGGGGCGAGGTGGGGCGATGGGGGGCGATGGGGGGCGATGGGGGGCGATGCGGGGCGATGGGGGGCGAGGGGGGGCGAGGGGGGGCAATTGGGGGCAATTGGGTGCAATGGGGGGCGATGGGGGGCGAGGGGGGGCGATGGGGGGGGATGGGGGGCGATGGGGGGCAATGGGGTGCGGTGGGGGGCGATGGGGAGCGATGGGGGGCGATGGGGGGCGATGGGGGGCGATGGGGGGGTGATGGGGGATGATGGGGGGCAATTGGGGGCAACTGGGGGCAATTGGTGGCGATGGGGGGCGATCGGGGGCGATGGGGGGCTTTTGGGGGCGATGGGGGGCGATGGGGGGCAATGGGGAAGGAAGGGGGGCCAGGGGGGGCGATGGGGGGCGATGGGGGGCGATCGGGGGCGATGGGGGGCAATGGGGGGCGATGGGGGGCGATGGGGAAGGAAGGGGGGCCAGGGGGGGCGATGGGGGGCGATGGGGGGTGATCGGGGGCGATGGGGGGCAATGGAGGGCGATGGGGCCCCGGGGGGACGAGGGGGGGCGATGGGGGGCGATGGGGGGCAATTGGGGGCAATGGGGGGCGATGCGGGGCTATTGGGGGCAATGGGGGGCGATGGGGGGGGATGGGGGGCGATGGGGGGCGATGGGGGGCGATGGGGGGCGGTGGGGGGCAAAGGGGAGCGAGGGGGGCAAGGGTGGCGATGGGGCGCGATCGGGGGCGATGGGGGGCGAGGGCGGCGCTGGGGGGCGGTAAGGGGCGGTGGGGGGCGATGGGCGGCGATTGGGGGGCGAGGGGGGGCGATGGGGGGCGATGGGGGGCGATCGGGGGCGATGGGGGGCGATGGGGGGCGAGGGGGGGCGAGGGGGGGCGATGCGGGGCGATGGGGGGCGATGGGGGGCGAGGGGGGGCGATGGGGGGCGAGGGGGGGCGAGGGGGGGCGATGGGTGGCGATGGGGGGCGATGGGGGGCAATGGGGGGGCAATGGAGGGGCGATGGTGGGCGATGGCGGGTGATGGGGGGCGATGGGGGGCGATGGGGGGGCGATCGGGGGCGATTGGGGGCGAGGGGGGGCGAGGGGGGGCGATAGGGGGCGAGGGGGGGCGAGGGGGGGCGATGGGGGGCGAGGGGGGGTTGGGGGCAATTGGGGGCGATGGGGGGCGATGGGGGGCGATGGGGGGCGATGGGGGGCGATGGGGGGCGAGGGGGGGCAATGGGGGGCAATGGGGGGCAATTGGGGGCAATGGGGGGCGATAGGGGGCGATGGGGGGCGAGGGGGGGCAATGGGGGGGGATGGGGGGCGATGGGGTGCGTTGGGGGGCGATGGGGAGCGATGGGGGGCGATGGGGGGCGATGGGGGGCGATTGGGGCGCGACGGGGGGCGAACGGGGGGTGATGGGGGGCGATGGGGGGCGATTGGGGGCAACTGGGGGCAATTGGTGGCGATGGGGGGCGATCGGGGGCGATGGGGGGCGATGGGGGGCGATGGGGGGCGATGGGGGGCGAGGGGGGGCCAGTGGGGGCGATGGGGGGCAATCGGGGGCGAGGGGGGGCGATGGGGGGCGATGGGGCCCCGGGGGGACGAGGGGGGGGGCGATGGAGGGCGATGGGGGGCAATTGGGGGCAATGGGGGGCGATGGGGGGCAATTGGGGGCAATGGGGGGCGATGGGGGGCGAAGGGGAGCGATGGGGGGCGATGGGGGGCAATGGGGAGCGAGGGGGGGCCAGGGAGGGCGATGGGGGGCGATGGGGGGCGAGGGCGGCGGTGGGGGGCGGTGGGGGGCGATGGGGGGCGATGGGGGGCGAGGGGGGCGGTGGGGGGCGATGGGGGGCGATGGGGGGCGAGGGCGGAGCTGGGGGGCGGTGGGGGGCGATGGGGGGCGATGGGGGGCGAGGGGGGCGATGGGGGGCGATCAGGGGCGATGGGGGGCGAGGGGGGGCGAGGGGGGGCGATGCGGGGCGATGGGGGGCGATGGTGAAGCGGTACCCAGAACCCCATGGCCAGGTTACGGCATACAACCGGTCTCCGGTCCACTAACCCCATGTACGGCGTGTTCCGTGCCGTGAAGCCCCGCATCGGCAACCGATGCACCGCCAGCGGAGATTTGTGTATCAGAATATCAGGAATCAACAGGGTTTTATTTTCATATTGTTTCCGTCAATTTTTACGCTTGCGTTCTGATATTCACTATTTTGACGGCTGGCGGTTGGATCGCCAATTTACCGTAACCGCCAGTTTAACTGTTTATAATGGAAATTTTAACGCAATCCGTCACGAAGGCTCCAAAGTCGCCAGGAACTGCATGGATGCTTCCGCAATTTTCACAATTAATACTCGCAACCTTAATCCGAATTTTTCAGGATGTCGAAATCGGATTTTCGACTTCGACATCCCCGCACTTGATTTGACCTCCTTCGAGTGGACCTACATGCTTCCCTATGCACGAATCAACTTTCCTTTTCTCTTGCCCCCCATTTGTCTTAAAGATATGGGCAAAACAAAGTTGATTCGTGAGGCCACTTGTGAAGGTCATATCTCGTGTTGCTTGCGAGGATTTACGATAAGGAAACGTGGGATGTATTCACAATACTCCCGACGTAATTTAGGAAGCATTATATGCCTTGCGTTTCCACACATGCGCGCTAGTGTAATGGATCATGGTCAAGAGGGTAGAGTTTTAGTTATAACTCTTCGGCCATGACATTGCGTGCGTTAAGATAGCTTTCGAGTGTAGCGCGCAAGTGTTGGTGTTGCATAGGAACTCTCCTTGAGTTCCTATGAGCGATTGACATAAAGTTATGCCCTTGGAGGGGCATGACATATCGTGGTGGGAGCTACATTTTTGGGCAATATGTGGTATGTGCCATGTGTTGTGTTGCGTGCCCATTTGGCGGGTCCATTACTCCAAGCCAAGCCCGCCAATGGACCTCATATTGTGCAAGCGCCTTCTCCATACTCCCTATGATCAATTGCAAGCCTAACCTTCGTGAAGGGAAGCTTGTGTGGTGAACCCGAAGCGATGCGTTGGGAGCAAAGTGTGTATTTTGCAATTTTCCATATTTTCATGTGCCCACTTGGGAAGTAGCGCTCGTAACCTTTCAAGGCGCCCCAAGTGGAGCACATATGTGGGATCGAAGGTCATTGGTGTCAAGTCATTGTGTTTAGAAGGATTAGTTGATTGCACGATCCAAGCCAAAGATATTATAATATAATTGTGCGCCTTTCAAGGCACTTTGGTTTGTCTTTGTGCCAATTTTGCCGTTTTTGGCCCGTCATGATGTCAAGTGGCGACCGTGTATCTCAACGTTGCGCTCAATTGACATCATGACCCAAGTATGATATGAGGGTACATACTTCGGTGCCCAACATATCTTGGACCCGGCGAATAACTCCTCTTAGGCTTGGCATACCGTGGCCGCCATGTTGGCGATTTGGGACTATCCCAAATCATGGGCTCACTTGGCGACCCTGCCATTCCCAATATCGGAGGAGTTGGGCGACGCCCAAAAGATATGTTGGACCAATATGACTTCATATCAATCCTATGGCACACTCCGGTCCGAGTCGGGCATGTGCCTCATTTGCCCTAACCATGAGTGTGCGCAATTTTGGCCATTTTGAGCATTTTTCCACTTTTGCTGCCCGCCGTGCCCCATGTTCTAACCTTCGTGCACGCCGGACGCATGGACCAATGGACCATATATGACATGGGTGTTATGGGTAATGGTCCCCATGGTCCACACACCACGTGGGTGAAGCGGAGCCGCCTTCGTTAAGGCGCTAGGCCAAATTGAGTATGGGCAATTTTGCCATTTTTGCATTTGTGGACCCAATTGGGATCGTCACCACGCCGAGTGGCATGGAGATCTTTGAGAGCCAAGGGCATGGGAGTCTCCGTTGGACTCCCGGTGGATCACGTATGGCCCCGTGTACATGTCCTGAGGGCGTGGCATCACTCAGCGGTGCCGGTGTCATGGCCACGTGTTGTTCACTGCCTGTCACGCCGATTGCCCTTTCTAAAACACAGTGCCAAACTATATGCTATTCTCAGACCATTAACTTCTGTCAAGCGATTTTTCAGGACAGCGGCGCGCGCCGCATTGCAGGGCCGCTAATACTGAGTTTGATGTCACTTAGGAATGAGATAATATAGACTATCGCTGAGTTTTCGGCATGTTTCACATTGTATTGCCTGTTTTTGGAATTATGCCATTTTCGCTGTGCATATTTCTGTGTTTCAGCCATGTTTGTTTGCTGAGGAGGCCCGTAGAGGCGAAACCGGTTCAAACCCAATCAATTTCTGAGAGAGACCTTGGCCGTGCCCGTTGCTTGCTTTGGTTTGGAGGTCAGCTTTGGCGTCAACCACAATCAACGAGAGTGGAAAACATTTTCTTGGGCTTTTTATTTCTATCACTGCTTCGCTACCGCCGCATTGTATCACTTATGGCCAAGGGTAAATCGGTCCCGTCTTCTCAACACGGATCCATGGATCGGAGAAGCAATCCACCGAAACGTTGGAATCTCTCGGATATACCTAAACCACTCATCAAAATTACACTTGCTCACTTGTTCGCTCATAGAGCTTTGCTCTACAAGAAATTGGCGATACGGAAGCTCCGTTGGCGTGAAACAAATTCATTTGAACCCACAAGAACCCGATTCCGTGAAGGAAAAGAGACCATCTCTATTGTTCTTGGCGAAAACCATCAACAACAATTGTTTACCCTTGAAATGGAGAAGAAAATTCAACTTGTTTCAAAGGAGATTGAAGCCGCGAAGGCTAAAGCACAAGAGACCTTGGTTGAATTGGTGAAGGGCTTTGACAATTTCTTTGATGGTGTGACTAATTTCATTCGTGAATTTGATTCCGTTGAGGCGGATCAATCTATGGACGCCGGTGATGACATGGGTGCGGTGGACATGGTGCCAACTCTCATGTTTGAAAGCAACAACAATTCTAAAGCCAAGGCGCTCATTAACATTGCCGAAGCTAAAGGTTTGTCATCCGTCATTGTAGACAACGATTATGATGCTTGGGAACGCTTTCAAAATATGAAGATGGTGTCTAAAACGGCTCGTGTCAATGAACGTGAGAAGAAGGAACGAATTCAAAAGGAGATTTCGGAGGCCGTGGATAACCAAGAGAACGAGGAACGAAGCATTTACAACCAAGTGACTTTGTTGACGAAGGCGGTGCACAATTTATTGAACACTCGGTCCGAAAAGGTGAACCAAAACACGAATGACTCAAAAAACTCGAAGAATTCAAAAAACTTCCACAAGAGTCATGGTTCTACTTCGTCCGCCAACGCCGCAAAGACCGGCCCCAAAAAGAAACGCCGCACTTTGGTCAAAAAGCGGCCACGCATTCGTCGGGGAAAGAAGAAACCCGTGGAACCCGCGGAGAAGGGCAAGAGAAAACGACGCGGAAAGAGCGGCGACACTCCGAACGCCAAGCGCAAAGGAAGAGTGAATGGCGCCGCTTAAAACGCCGCTCTACACATTTTGCCCTTGAACGCATGGTCAAGGATGAAGTCCCGGTGCTCAAAGGCGACGTTATTGGCGACGTCCCAAATCATTTGTCATTGCTTATGAAGTTGGGTAATAAATTTGTACCCTTTCCCGACCCCCGTCATTTCCTTTCCAACATGTCACGAAAATTGACTCATGAATTTCTCGAACTTAGAAGGGTATTGGTTTGGCATGTATACCACCAAAAACATCCGTCATCCAAACAATCCCACTACCCTCCCTTTGAATCCTTCCCCTATAAACGCATGTACGTGCGCAAAGGAACTTCCCCGGCCCCAGTTGTGGAACAAGCGATACCGCATGAGGTAAGCCGCATAGATAGTGCCTTCGGTACGGTGGCGAACCAACTTCGGTTGTACTTGGAACATTTGGTGAATGGGGACAACCCAAAACGTGGTGTGTCGTTGTGTAAGGACAAAATGAATGATTTCTTATCTTCCCACATCGTGGTGCCTACTGATAAAGATGGTGGATCAATCATTGTCTCTAAAGGTGCGTATCTGCATGAGGCCTCTTGTCACATGTCGAGTACACTCAATGACAAGCCCGTTTACCGCATGTTGGGTGACACATCTACGGTGACTGAATGGGAGGAAAAAGCCAAACTTTGGCAACACAGATTGGCTATGATTGCAATCCCATGCTTGCCCGAGTCACTCACGGAGTTTCTGCAACAGTTTTTCGACAACCAGCCCCCTCCTAAATTGCCGGTGTTCTACCTGTTAGCAAAAACTCACAAACAGGGTTTTGGCCTCTCTTCGATTGGTAGATTCCCTTCGCGCCCGGTGGTGGGTATGCACCGCTGGGCAACAACACCATGCTCGATTTTCCTTGCCACGTGTGGAACCATATTATTAAAGGCTGACCGTGCTCTAAATCCGCTGAGCGCACCTTTGCTGGATACAATAGACCTGCTAGGTCGGTTGAGACACCTGAGTCAGGACCCACAGGGCTTTGCCGATGGCCGTGAATGGGTGGCGTCTTCCTATGATTTTGATGCCCTATACACGCATTTCAAATGGTCAGACATTGCCAAGGCTTGTGACTGGTGGCGACGCTTTGTTATCCGACACCTAGATGATATGTCCAGTGCGTTATCTAGCCAGGAATTGTCTATGATCAGTTGTTTCTTCGGGGACCTGGATCAGGACTTCGTTTCTTCCCAACTAGAGTATTTCCCATACATGAACAACGAACCAGATGATTCAATGTTTCTGGGGAAATTCCTGATGAATGTGGTATTCCACCATTGCATTTTTCTGAATGAGGGCATAGGGGTATTTTTGCAGCTGGTTGGATTCGCCATGGGCACCAACTGTGCCCCTGCTTGGGCACAGTTGGTGCTCAGGATGTATGAATTGCAAAACCCCCTGCCACCACATCTCCATCTGTTCCGTTACATTGACGACGGTTTACTGCTACACCCCATCTCAGTGTCTGTAGCTAACATTCAGGACAAGCTCAAGCAGGTTTACCCGCCACATTTACCCTTTTCTTTCTGTGTAAATGCAGCTCATGGTAACGTACCATTCCTGGATGTCCTGGTTGTTTCTGTGACCCCACTTCGCACCAGCGTGTATTGGAAAGCTTCCCACAGTTGTGCGTATCTACCGTGGCGATCAAACTTACCCAGACACATCAAATGCAAGTGGATCAGGGGGGAGTGTATTAGATATCTCCGCATATGTTCTGAGCAGTCGTTCTTTAGGGTTTGCCGCTTGAGATTGGTCACTGCACTGTCTTTCCTTGATTATCCTGAGGCTGTGATTCGGTCCAATCTGTTGACCTGGGAAGACCGTGATAGGGTACTAATCCCGCGACGCCAGCGAGTCACTAATCAGATTTTGCCTGGATCTTCTCCTTCACTGTCACAGTGTGAACAGTCTGTTGATGGTGTGGAACATGGGGGTGGTGGGTGGGTGGGAATCCCCCGTGTACATGTCCTGAGGGCGTGGCATCACTCAGCGGTGCCGGTGTCATGGCCACGTGTTGTTCACTGCCTGTCACGCCGATTGCCCTTTCTAAAACACAGTGCCAAACTATATGCTATTCTCAGACCATTAACTTCTGTCAAGCGATTTTTCAGGACAGCGGCGCGCGCCGCATTGCAGGGCCGCTAATACTGAGTTTGATGTCACTTAGGAATGAGATAATATAGACTATCGCTGAGTTTTCGGCATGTTTCACATTGTATTGCCTGTTTTTGGAATTATGCCATTTTCGCTGTGCATATTTCTGTGTTTCAGCCATGTTTGTTTGCTGAGGAGGCCCGTAGAGGCGAAACCGGTTCAAACCCAATCAATTTCTGAGAGAGACCTTGGCCGTGCCCGTTGCTTGCTTTGGTTTGGAGGTCAGCTTTGGCGTCAACCACAATCAACGAGAGTGGAAAACATTTTCTTGGGCTTTTTATTTCTATCACTGCCGGATCCGATCTCCAAGCCGGCGTGGAGATATACTATTGGGAGCACACTGAATTTTGGCTCATTTCAAGCAGCCAAAATGACCCAATTTTGGGACCCCAATTTCCCCCTTCCGTGTGGTCAATTGGCGGCCCCATTTCTCTAAGCCCATAGGGAGCCCGGACCTAAATCCAAGTTGTGCACTCAGATATAAGTCCTAGGGCCTGCCTCCTACCCTGTGAGCCATTGGCCTTACCTTGGCCGGGCGAGCCACGCGTGGGAATGACGCCAATTTTGGTGATTTTGGCATCATGACCCCACTTGACTCATCCGTGTTGCCCTGATGCCGGGACCTCACAGGGAACCAGGTTGGGTGAGGGCTCCAAGGGGTTCGTACTCGAAGGGCATAGGGTCAGTAGCCTCGTCCCTACCTCTGGCGGGTCCGAACGAGGGGTCAATTTTGGGGATTTTTGAGTTAATTTCAGTTTGGGCTGAAACAGCCCATTTTCAGCTACCAACTCCTGGGTGATAATGGCGGGGCCATATCTCTGGCTCAGAGTGGAGTTGGGACCTGCCATTAAGGGAGCATAGGGAGCCACTGTCGGTTGGCCTTGGAGCTCCTTGGTTCCCAGAAACTCGCCTGTGGCTGGGCGGGACACCCCCCCTATTGGCAGGGTTTCAGGGTCCGGACTGAGCAGGGCATGGGTTGTGTTTGAGCCCCCGCCCCCATCAGCCACTGAGAGGGTCGGACCTGGGATTGGGATATGAGTTGGGACTGAGTGTCTTTGGTCCTGTGATGCCCTTACCCCAGTCCAGTCTTAACCCCATGTGTACATATCCTGATGTGTTGCTGTACATACTTTCGTTCCCTCTTTGCAGAGTGGCAAGGAATCTGAAACGCTTTGTCACATGACAACGCATTGATGCCCTTGTGAGCGTAGTGCTTTGCCTGCCTGCTCACTTGCGTGTGTCCACCGCAGCGTCCCGTGGCCGGCCCCCCACGGGAACGCGTCAAAAGCGTTTCACCGCCGCGGGGTTACCCAGCCCTCGCGTGCCACTCGGGGCCACCAACCCCGAGCAGCGCGTCGCAGCAGCGCGGCGCAGCTCGCAGCTCGCAGCGCAGCGCAGCGTCTCGCAGCGCAGCGCAGCGGCTCGCAGCGCCACTCAGCGACAGCGCCGAGTTCGTCACGGAGCCTGCAGCGCCGTCCAGAACATCGCCCTGACCGCGCAGCAACCGTGAAAGAGGTGCACGGACCAAGACTCCTGCATCAGCCCCATCGGCCGACCCGGAGTCCCATCGGCCGACCAGCAAGGCCGCGTCAACCACCTCCACAACCACCGGCTGACCAGCACCAGCCGCACTTCCAATCCAGTGCTGCAGCACCCTCCTCAACGACCACAACCAGTTCGTTGAGTTGAACGAGTGCACATCAAGGACCTCAAGATCAACTACGCCCCCGCTGCCATGGTGAATTGGCAAGAAGCGGGTAGGAGGTGGCCGCAGCCCCACCCCCATGTGGCGCGCCTGCTGCGCGGATTGCTGTGGGACCAGCAATACCGCTACAGCAATCCCCAGTGCGAAGGCGGCATGCCCGGGAGCTTCGAGCTCCGGGAGGACATGGGGGAGGACCGCCTTCGGGCAGTGGAGGAGTGGCTGCGGGCGGAAGGGTACGAGTACCGCTTCCGCCGCAAGCGCTGGCGGACCTGGACCCGGCCGGACAGGCCCGGCGAAGGGCTGCGCCCCGACGGGATTGAGGAGGACGAGGACCCCAACGCCTACCCGTCGGGCGCCTCGATCAACGTCTCCTTGTGGGACGTGATCGAGAAGAAGTTCCCCGAACCGGGGAGCGAGCGCAGGCTGCAGGGCAGCAGCAGCGCGTCTCCGGCGACGGAGAAGCGGTCCGCCGGGGACAAGAAGCGGGACCGGAAGTGGCGGGAGTATCAGGAGTCCCTGGCCGCCGAAGCCGCCCAAGGCGCCAAGGGCGGAACCCCAGCCCCCAGTCCCCAACGGCCCAATGGTGGTCACCACCCCGGCTCCACCACCCTTGGCGACTACATCCAAGTCGCCAAGCAGACCCAGGGCAAGCCCCGTCCGCTGCTCCTGAGGGCCCGGCAGGCCCCAGCAGGCCCCAGCAGCGACGTGGAGTCGGCCCACCGCGGGAGGATGCCTGCCGACCAGGCCAGCTCCAGCAGCAGCGTCGCTCCCGAAAGGGACGTGGCGCGCGCCTGTGAGCGCGCCTGTGGGGTGCCCTGCAACCGTCGGGTTGCCCGGCAACGGGCCAGGCAGTACAGCGCTGCCGTGGAGGGCGCCGCCGGCATCGCCCAGGAGGAGGCTGCGGAGTGGGCGCATGGCATGGCCATCCACGCCCAGACCGTGGCGGCCATTGCGGCCGGACTCACGGCCGTAGCCGCCCATGGGGCAGCGACTGCCCAGGTCAACGGTGAGTTGGCGGCAGCCGACGAGGAAGCCCGCCTGACGCAGGAGGCCATTGCCTGCAAGGAGGCCGAGGTGAAGGCGCTGGAAGAGGCGCTTGCCCAAGAGAGGGCAAAGAAGGAGGCGGAGGAAAGGGCCCACGCCGAAGCAACGGCTAAGGCCCAGGAGGACGCCGCCAAGAAGGAAGCCATCGAGGCCGCGCGATGGAAGGTCGCTGAGGAGAAGGCCAAGACGGAGGCGGAGCTGGCGGCGTTGGAGGCGCAGAAGGCGCAGCTGCTGCAGGCCCGGGAAGCCGAGGCGGCTCGTGCTCGGGAAGAAGCCGAAGCGCGAGCTGCTGCAGCCACCGCCGCCGCAATGGAGGAGGCAGAGGCCAAACTCCACCGCGAGACTCCCCCGGGAGGATCACGAGTGGAGACCCTTCGAAAGCTCTTCGAAGGGGACGCCTCCTCCAGGATGACGCTGGAGGAGGCGGACACGGGCAGCAGTGGGAGCAGTGGCACCACCGCCCGTCGACGGAGGAAGGGCAAGGTGAAGACCCCCGAGAGGCCGCGGAGGCCAGCGGGTGGGCACCCCCATGACAGTGACCCCTTCTTCACCGCCAGTGACGGGGATGAACGAGGCCGCCGGCATCGCCAAGTGGTGGCTTGGACGGGCGGAGACGTCCCCATGGAACCGGAAGGTGAGGATGAGGATCCCCCTCCTCCCTACCGGAGTTCGGAGTCTTCCGTGACCGAGACTCCCAGGTGGGGCGACATGGACGAGGATGACGACATGGAGTTCGGCATCACGAGGAAGCGCCCATCCTCGGACCCACCGAGGCGACCCGGCGGAGACCCACCGGGACCCCCTGGCGGAGGACCATCAGGACCCCCTGGAGGACGCCCACCAAGTGGACCCCCTGGAGGCGGACCACCGGGCGGGGGAGGACCCCCTGGACCGGGCGGACCCGGCGGAGGCCCTCCTGGAGGACCCCCTGGGGACCCCGACGACCCACCAGGGAACGGCGACCCGGATGCCACCTGGCGGTGGATTGTCTACCTCCCCAGGAGAGTCCAGTTGCTCGAGCTGGAGGTAGACACCGGCAAGAGCGAGATGGCTCGCATCTCCACGGTCGCCGCGCGCGCGCAGAAGGACCCGGACATCGCCAGGGCCGAGACCAAGTCGCTGACCAACGCCGTCAGCGGCCTGCAGGAGAGGCTGGACGCGCTGGAAGCCCGTGGGAGCGTCGGCAGCGACCACCCACCCCTGGAGTCTGGCTCGTCGGACGACGGCTGGGGACCCGGACCAGGTCCAGGCAGACCCCACGCCCCCGGCGGAGCCCCCAGGAGTCGCCCCAGCGCCAGTGCCCCCTCTCTCACCGCCCCCTCTCACCACAGCGCGGGCCGCCGCAACGAGCGCGTGCCGCCCGGCAGTGGCAGTGAGGAATGGCGCGATGAGTGGCTCAGCGCGGACTACCACAACCGCCGTGCTCCACCGCGGACGCCTGTACGCCCCCGACGCCCGCCACCAGCCCCGGTGCCAATCCCCAGGGCTGGAGGACGTTATGGTGGACTCAGGGATGAGGTCCCCAGAGGAGACGTGGAGTGGGATGTCGGCGAAGGTGAGGACCTGGACCTGGACCTGGACCTGGAGGAGTTCGACATCAGCCCGCCGCGTGGTGTACGACGGGAGGCCGCTGAACGCAGCCGCAGGCGCCGTGATGAGGATGCGTACATGGATGCAGTACGGCGTGAACATTTTGGTTCAGCGTACGTGGAGGAACCGCGGCGTAGCCACAGGGACTCCATTGAGGAGATGGACGTGGCGGCCGTGCGAGTCCGTGGGCGAGGCCGATGGGAACCTCGGTCGACCTCGCGGCCGGCGTTCATGGTCTCTAAGGCCGCGGACGCCGCCGTGTGGGAAGACTTGAAGGACATCAAGCCCCCCATGTACGATGGCAACCCCCTCAACCTCGACCGCTTCTTGGAGAAGCTGGACGATTGGGGGCTGACCGTCATTGAAGACCTACCTCCCGCGGATGCGGAGAGATATGTCTTCAAACGGTTCAGGTACCGCCTGCCGGAAGTGCTCGGCGAGCTATACTTCGTGGCGACCAAGGAGGGGAAAATCAAGACCCTCAAGGACGCCAAGAAGTGGCTCAACGAGCAGGAGCGGGTGGACGCTCCGCAGGTGGCTGCCAAGCGCTGGAAGTCCATCAAGCTTGAGCATGATGGACGGGAGATCCGCCTACGGGACTGGCGTGACTTCCGAGGGAAATACACCCTCTTCCGCCGCAATGTGGAGGATTGGAACGAGGGTGACGAGCAGGCTCGCCTGCTCTCCATGCTGCCGGAAGCATGGATCAAGAGGGTCACCAAGGAGGAATCCAAGAGGGCCAAGTCCAACCACACGGTCAAGATGATGCTCCCCAAGGAGTATCATACGAACGTGGTGTCTTGGGCGAAGAAGAACGTGGCCCGGGATGTCAAACGGCACTCCCTGCGGAACGCCCTTCTCATCACCGTCTCGGGCGATCGCGAGAAGACCGCGATGTGGCGCCTTGACGACTGTGAGTTGAGCGGCCAGACCATCCGTCTGCAGCCCATCCCGGCGCGGATGAGCTGCGACGAGATCCTGGAGTGGGTTGGCGAGGAGGTACTCAAGGAGTACCGAAACCTCCACCACACCCGCGGGTTGAGGCCCGGCGACCGCGACGTCAACTACGTTGGCGAGGGACCGGGCGGGGAAGACGCCATGGACCCAGCGGGAGCCGGCGGCGATGAGACTCTCGTCGACGATAACGACGACGATGAGCCCGCCGAGGTGGCCGTTTGTGCCTTCGTGGCCAGGAACCTGAGCGCGGGGAGCAAGCCGGGAAACTGGAAGCCCCTGCAGCAGGGTTGGAGGAAGCAGGAGAAGAGGGACCCTCGCCGCATTGGCGACCCTCCGCTGTCCTTTGGGGAGTTCATACGAGCTCACCCGCAGGGCTGTTTCGTGTGTTATGGGAGGAAGAAAGGCTTCAACCATGACCACCGAACATGCCCCGTCCACAAGGCCGACACGGAGGCTTACAAGAAGGCGCACGGGTCGAAGAAGCGTGCGCCCGCGGGTATCCGGGAAGCCAAGATGGAGGTGGACAAGGACGAGCTGGCCAAGCTGATGTCGTCGGTGGGAACCGAGTTGGCCAAGGAGATCCAGGAGATCAAGCGGAACTGGGTCCCCAGGTCGGATAACAGGAACATGGAGAACAACCAGAATGACCAGAACAAGGACAAGGACAAGAACAAGGGTAAGAAAGGGGGAAGGAAGAAGGGCATCAACGACGTTGAGGCCGAGGAGAACACCCCCTCTTCCACAACCGACGCCCCCTAGCGGAGCCCCTGCAGCCAAGGGCCCCAGCTAGGGCGGTCGCAGGATGGTGACGTGGGAAGCGCCGATCCATCCCAGTCGGGAGTCGATAAGCACAAGGGGACTGCCGCGGGCGGAAGGCCCGGTCCGGCGCCCAGTCGCGGAGACGGGGTGAGGGCAAGTGAAGGCACGAACCCTTGCACCCGTCCGTCCTTCGCGACCAAGAATGTGTTTGATGTACTACAGGATCTATCCGAGAGTATCGGAGGATCACCCGCACCGCAGCTGGATGCTGCAAATGGGCAGCCTGAGCCCATTGTCCACGACCTGCACCAGTCGCTTGTTGAGCTTCTGGAACGGCCGGAGATCCTGAGCTTGCACGCCGTGCGCCGTGTCGGTCGCGAGCGGCAGTTGCATCTTAAGGTCCGTGCCTTATGCGGGGAAGTGGAAAAGGTTTTCGACGTGTTGGTCGACACGGGAGCTCAAGTCAGCTTGGTCAAGGCTGGCCTACTTCCACCAGAGTGTCTGACTGACAGTCGGAAACCTGTCAGGCTGAAGGTGGCGAACGGCCAGTACATGGTGGGAGGCACGAAGGAAGCGGCCATTGGGCTGCAGTTCGTGAACCATCGTGAGCTGAGCCGCCCAGACCTCGGCAAGGAAATCCTCCTGCACGGTCGCTTCTACGAGGCCGAGATGGACTGGGACATGATCGTCGGGTACGACTTCATGATGGAGACGGACTCCGGCGTCCTCCCGGCCCAGGCCTCCATGACCCTGTACCAGGACGACCAGCTCTCGTGGCTTTCGTCACCTGAGCACCATGTGCAATGCCAATGGATCCACCCCGAACGCAATCAGCTCGAAGTGGCCGCACTGGACACTGAGCCCACTGGGCCAGCGAATCAGGAGTACGGCGTAAGGCCGGAAGTGGCGAACCGAGTGGTTGCGGACCTGGGAGCGTCGGGTCTCCCCCTGGATGCGTTCTCTTCAGGAACCTCCGCCCATCTTCGGGTATGTGAGAAGTACTGGAGCGCACAGGACTCCGCGTGGAAGAAGCACTGGGGTCCGCATCAGGGCTTGATGTGGATCCATTGCCCCCGCTGGGACATTCCAAGAGCGATAGCGAAGATTCGCAAGGACCGCTCCAAGGCAGTGCTGGTTGTTCCTATGGGATGCACCGAGGAGGAAAGTACCCGACATTGGGTAGCCTCATTGACCAACATGACCTTGAACAAGGTCGTCCTACCGGCTGGAGAGAGTGTCTATCAGGACGCTAAGGGACAGCCCATGCCACCCCAGAGATGGCCAACAGAATTCCACTATGTGGATGGGGGCCTGGATCAGGCCGACACCACGGACTTCGTGTGTGTCAACCGTATCATAGCAGAGCCTTGGAGGCAATGCTTTGCGGTTCCCCCTGTTGACATCGAAGAATCGGACTCCGAAGACCCCCTCACTGAAGAGGAGTAAAGTATGACCTTTACTTGGGCCATCCTTGGCTTCGCAAGAACAGGGTAGCGCCCGTAGGTCATCGGCGTTGTTTTTTGCTGGAGTCAGGTCCCTTGGAGCGTCCTGAATTTCGTTTTTTGCACGCAGGGTTTAAAAGTGCAGAAGAATTTTCGAAGCAAAAGGTTACACCAAAGTTTGGCGAAGATGTCACCATTGCAGAGGTGAATGGGAGTGCCGATTACTCCCGAGAGTTAGAATGTCTTCGTAGGGACTCCCAGCCACGACGCCCTTCGCGCTGGCACTCTTCATCCTACAGAGTTGTCGACAAATGGCGCGATACAATTTGTGAATATTTTTATGAACACCATTCCTTTTGGCCACAGTACGATGCCTTTGCTAACCGCGAGAACAAGCGCTTTGACAAGCACTTTCGCGACGCTTGGACCCATAAAGGGGACAAGAAGTTATGGATTAATCCTCCGTTTCACTTAATCCAGCAGGTCATCCACAAAATCAAGCAAGATAAAACCCAGGCGATTTTAGTTGTGCCCTTGTGGGACGACAAGCCTTGGTTTCAGGAATTGCAAGACATTTGTGTAGATTACATCGAACTTCCCAGGAAGATTAAGCTGTATGCCAGGGACGACACAGGTCCCCTGCCACAGCGGCCCTGGAGTTCGCTTGCATTCCTGGTGGATGGAAAGCTTTCTGACTCTGATTCTGCTGATTCTGGTACTGATTCCTGTGTTGGGTCTGAATCTGAGGTTGAGCGTGGTACTGAAGATGAATCTATTTTTTCTGCTTTTTGTCCGTCAGATGCCCAAGGTGATCCAACGTCAAATGGATCCGCCTCGTCTCCCTCTTCCCCAATACGATCGACATCGAAAAGAATCTTCAGTGCACGGGCGAAGAAAAATTTTAAATCGCGCCGCAAATTCAGAGTTTTTTATGAAAAACCCCGTGTGGAAGCTTTCATAGATCCTTTCGAGGAGCTGGATCACGAAGAGAATCTCTGGAATGTCGACACTCGACCCACCTTTTTTCAAGAGGCAGTTGATACGGACCTTTTTAGGGACATCCGTAAGAAGATTCTTCCTGCCAAGGCCGAAGAAATCGCCAAAGTTTTTTCGACAGTAATTCCTGGCGATCAGGTGGACACTGAGTTGTGTTTGAAGGAAAGAGACAAGATTTTTGAGGAGCGGAAGGACACAACCCTTTCGGGGAAGTTGATCAAAGACCCCCCTGTCCGTGGGCAGTTCGGTGAAGCCTTCATCGAGCTTCGTGAAGGTTACAAGGCGAAGAAACAGCGTCCTTATGAGAACCATGGACACAAACATGAGATACTCAGAAAAATAATCGAGAGAAATCTCAGGGAATTTGGTTGGCTTGAGGGTTGTATGACCAGCGAATGGTGCTGTGCACCCTTCACAGTCCCGAAGCCGCCGCCTGCAGACCAGAACACTATTGATGGTTGGCGAATGGTTGTTGATTTTCGCAACCTCAACGCCGAAACCAAGGCGGATTCGCACCCCCTGCCCTTCATTGAGGAGGAAATCGCCAAGAGGGCAAGGGGTCGTTTGTTTTCTGTGCTGGATCTCCGTCACGGCTTTCACCAAATGCCGTTGAGGAAGGACAGCCGACCTCTCACCTGTATGTGCACGCCATGTGGCCCAGTCCAGTGGACGGTCATGCCCATGGGCCTGAAGAACGCCCCTTCGTTTTTTCAGAGAATGATGGAGGATGTGCTTTTTACAGCTCATCCCGAGCTTCGTGCCTTCGTGACTGTGTACATAGATGACATAATCATCGCGACAGAGGGGGAGGGACTGACCGAAGCCGAGCTGGTGGCCCTACATGAAAAGCAGCTGAACCAGGTTTTGGACATTCTTGATGCCAATCAGCTGATTTGTGGGCCAAAGAAGGGAAAACTATTTTTAAAATCAGTCGAATTTTGTGGTTCTCTCCTTGAGAATGGCACCCGACGACCCAGTCCAGGGAAGCTCGTCGCTATTCAGAAGTGGAAGCGCCCTGAGACGATCACGGAATTGAGAGGATTCCTGGGTTGTTGCAATTTTTACCACACTTTTGTGCCGAATTATGCCAAATTTGCTGCCCCCCTCACTGAATTATTGAAGGTAGGGAGAGATGCGGGCAAGGCAGGTTCAAAGGTTCGTGTCAAGTGGACTGACGAGTGCGAGGAGGCCTTCCATCAATTGAAGGCGGCCCTCTGCGAAGTCGCCACGTTGCATGTGCCGAAATTTGACCGACCCTTCTACATAAGAACCGACGCTTCTAGGTACGCGATCGGAGCTGTCCTTGAACAGGTTGATGAAGCCACAGGTGATCATTACCCTCTTGCATTTTGGTCTCGGAAGCTAGCCCCACGCCAAATGCAATGGTCGCCGCGTGAGCAAGAAACCTACGCCATAATCTGTGCTTTGAAAAAGTACCAATCGTGGGTTGGCACCAATCGAGTCGAGGTCCTGACGGATCATCGATCTCTGGAGTATTGGGCCACCGAACACATTGATACTGTCGCGAGCCCAGCTGGTCGACGGGCCAGATGGCACGAATTTCTCAGTCTGTTTGACCTCCATGTGTCGTATTTGCCTGGAAAACACAACACGGTAGCGGATGCTCTGAGCCGATGGGCTTACCCCGCTTCAGAGGGGCTGCAAAGTACCAACATCCATGGTACGGAGCAGGACCGCCACGTCGTAATCGAGTGGGATCAGGAAGAAAAAAAGCTCATTCGACGTGAATGCATGCAATGCACTGTTGAACAGCACGCATGCCCGTGTCACGACATCACGGCCTTCTCAGATCCGGCGCATGCCCATGAGATTGTCACCAAATCACTGAAAGTCGTGGAAAAAGTCACCGATCCCTCCTCAGGGGGTGTGAAACGGTTTGACTATACCCGACGTGTAAGTGGATTTCGGTTGATCCAGGGCATTAAGCGTCGAGATCCGGCCAAAACTCCACCCCTGCCGAAAGATTCCCTTATCATCCGTGACTGGACGAACGATTATGTTCGTGATTACATGTTTAAAGAGGTCTTTGAGAATCTCAAATCCAAAGATGCTCACAAGGATGGAATTTTTTCTGAATATTCATTGGATGGGGGGAAGCTGTGGATGGAGGGTAAATTGTGCGTACCAGACGCCCTAGCCCCCCGAGGGTTAAACTGGTGGCATAAATGGGAGTCCCCCCACGCACATGGCCGTCGATTATGGTCGATGATTAAACATAGGTTGTTTGGCTCAAGGCTATATACTCATTGCATGAAAGTAGCCGCCGGATGTGCCCAATGTGCTGTCTCGACGCCCCCCAGCGCGAAGAAGCACGGCCATCTGAGGCCACACCCTATTCCGGAGCGCCTCTTTAACAGAGTCACCAGTGATTTTTTCCATCTTGGTGAACTCGATGACGAAGAGTGCCATTGGACGAATAAAAAAGTCAATGGTGTGCTCCTTATTCAGTGCCGTCATTCCGGCTACATTCAGGTGTTGCCTTGTAACATCGAGTCGATGACTGGCAAGGCTGCCGCCAAATGGTGCGCGCAGACCTGGATGGGAGGTTGGGACGTCCCATCCGAGGTGGTTACGGACTCAGGCAAAGAGTACACCTCCGAATGGTGGAAGGAATTATGTGCTCGCCTTGGAATCCACCACCTAAGATGTGAAATCCACTCGCATCGAGCGCTGCCTGGCGAAAGAGCCGGCCGCTCTATTATAAATATGCTTCGTAAGGAGCTCGCGAGTGAAAAGGATTTTCATTGGCTTGAAGTTCTCTTCGCATTGCTTCGCCGTTACCACAACACGCCTTTGTACCATGGCCTTTCTCCAAATGAAATTGTCTTTGGACGAAAGAAGTGTTGGTGGAACATGCCGTTGAATAATCCTCGCCCTTGTAAAGATGCTTCGTTGTTCTTGGACGAAATCCAACGAGCAGAAAAAACTGTCTCGAAATTAATCGATAAGCATCAAGCTGACTGGCTTTGGGTTCAGAATCAAGGTCGAAAAAACCCCCACAATTTTGAAGTCGATGATCGAGTTTGGCTTCGAAAATCCGAAACCACCCTGGGCGGAGATGATAAGCTTCTTCCCTTGTGGGAGGGGCCATTCGCTGTTACAGCGCGTCTAGGTGAGAACAGGTGGAGGATTCGTGTGGATGTCAGCAGGGAAATTGAAGTTTCGGGCGATCGCCTCAAGAAAGAGATCCCCTCCCCCAAGGATCGGGTTAAACCCCTTTTTTGGACTTCGAAATTTTTGTCCGATCGGGTCATCGAAGGGGGGAAGTACGAACTCAAGAGGATTTTAGAAGCAAGACGTGACGAAAAGGGCGAATGGGAATTTCTATGTGAGTGGAGAGGCTTTGATTCCAGTCACAACAACTGGGAACCAGCCCATTCTTTTGTCCATGGGTACACCAAGGGGTTCATCGACTTCCTCAAGAAGCACCCCGAAATTGGCGTACTCCTGACAGACTGTCTGTCGAAACCAGACAGACTGGTGGAGAGCGACGGAAAAAGACCTGTGGTGAATCGAGATCCAGCCTTTTACGGCCCTCAGCAGCCACATTCCAGGGCTGATCCGTCGATCCCCCCTCCTGCGGTCAGGCCAGCCCAGGAGCCAAATGAGGACCAAGCTTCGAGTTCGGCCGCTGATTTGCAGCGCCCAAGCCGTACGAGGGCCCGACCAGACAGGTTGGTGGTCACATGTATTCGTGCTTGGCCGAATTCAGGGAGATCCGTCGTGACTTGAGTCGCCGACGCCATAATCTAGGTAACAGTCGTCTAGTCCAGGGCGTCATGGCACTCGTCGCTAGGGCTCAAGGGTGTAGGTTCGAAACCCTTGCATGTCCAACTCCTACAAAAGCTCCAGCCTCGCCCCGTCGACCACTTATTCCAATGTGCGTGTTCTGACGACTTGACTAAACCACATTCTGCTCAATCCACTGTTCATTCTTCCTGATTTCGAAATGATGTGGAGAACTGCGAATGCTTGATAATTTGACGTCAATCAACTTTTCTTTGGTCTCCGTTCGGCAGACAAGGCGTAGATACGCTGCCGAAAGCTACGGAGTGTGCTGCCGTGTCTAGAAAAAACCAAACTCAGGCTTAATTCAGGCAGATTCGGGGTAATCTTGTCTCTGTTGGTCTGTGCATCCTTGGAATTTGGCTACTCGTGCAGATGGAAGCAAATGTACATAGAAAAAACGCTGGCCAGCGACATTCACCCCTACAGGCACCCCCTGTAGTACTGGCTGCACCAGATGCGACGCCAGGAACTCAGATCTTACCTTCATTTGCCGTGATGCGGAAGCCAAAGTCCAGATTCAGATCCAGGATCCTCAAATTTGCCTTGAATTTCTCAGGTTTGTCCTTCATTCTGCCATTGTTGCACGAAACCCCGACGTCAATTGTTCAGACAACCTTCAGACAGAGGCTCTAGGGACTTCTAAAAGCAACCTCTGAAGTCCGTAAGCTTCAGTGTATTTTTGGCACACGCCAATGTGAGCTCAATCCGACCTGAAACTGTCGAAAATGGTGAATCCAAGTGTCTTGTGGGACTCAATCGAAAGATGGGCCTTGTCCAAGTCGATTGACACCGTCGCCACTGTAAATAAAGAACTATTCGGTGTCTCTCAGTTATATACTGTCAGTAAAGCGCCTTCAGCGAACCTTCGGCGCGTTACATGCCAAGGATCCAGGGCTATCATGTCCCATCATGATGCATCATCACATGATCCACATTTTCAATGAATCTGTTGGATGCTTGCGAACCAACGTGCCGGAAAGCATAACTCAGCTGAATAAACGACAATATATATTAACTCTAGTCTAAACGAAAGTGTTAGTAGTTTTAGTTCTAGACATTCCGCTTCATTTCACCTTCATCTTAGGGAATTTGCCTCATTTTAGGACAATTTAGGTTGATTTCCTTGTCATCTCCTCTCATTCCTCGAAGATCTGTTTACGGCTTTGCCTAACTAAGTGAACAGAAGAACATCCCTACCTGCTGTGGTTCACTTAGGGCCTGCAGACTACATTTGTATTTGTTTTCCCTCCCTGTGATTGTTTAATCTCCTTCATCTCTGCTCAAATTGATTCTCAATCTTGCTGAATCTTGTGATCATCCACCTGATGCGCCAAATCTGAAGCACATGCTGCACTTTTCAGAACGAGAAAAGCGGGAGTAACACGATGTAGAGTACGTGGAGGACACCGTAGCGTGCCCGCGACAACTAAACTGTGCCAGAGCGCCGAGATGTCACTCCATTTCTTGATTCTCCTACTCAATCCACCAATAATCTACCTCATTCTCAACCAGGGCATGGTTTGGTATCGATTCTCGATACGTTTGCATGCTTTTTAGCCCTTGACCTAATGTTTTACTGCACGGAGGACTGTTCGTCACTCCTCATTTTGTCTCATTTCAGGTTCATCCATCCTGATTCAGCGCCAATTCAGCCCAAATCAGGTCAGATCAAGCAGATTTCGCCCCATCGAGGCTACATTTCTATTTTTTTCTGGGACTTACCCGCACTATGTTCTTCGTTGACGTAGCGACACACCCCAGTGTGTTTTTGGAGGGGGAGTGTAAGTGCGGCTGACCCCCATCTGCTCAGATTTTCACAGATCTGCCCCAGATTGCTACATTTTGGTCATTTTCTCTGCTTCGGCGGAATCGCCGCCCCGCAGCTCAGTCTCAGGATCAGACCTATATATTTCTGATGTGCCGGATCTGATTCCGCGGTCCATTCATCGTAAATCCGTCACGTTCCGATCATTTACCCGGAATCGCCAATTGCCGCTGATGCGCGCCCGAAGCCAAATCAGCCAAATATTTTTTCACAATCGGATTTATATAAATCTTTCGAGACAGATATGGACACTCAGATGTACTTAGGATAATCCGCATCAATTTTCTTCATAGACTGGGATTTTTTGCCGGATAACAATCAGCATGGATCTTGCTTCCGTTGTTGCTGCTCTCGCCTCCGTTGGTGTCCGTGTATCCGGTTCTGCCCCCAACAGCAGCGTTCAGGTCGACTCCTCGCGTGCCTGCCCCACTGGTCTTGCCGGCCCCGAGCCCTCCGGCACCATCAACGACCCAGGGCAGCACTTTCACGCCCCCCATCACACCCCCTCGCCCCCCCTCGCACCCTCTCGCACCCCCTCGCCCCCCATCGCCCCCCATCGCCCCCCCTCGGCCCCCTTCGCCCCCCAGCGCCCCCCATCGCCCCCACCGCCCCCCATCGCCCCCCATCGCCCCACATCGCCCCCCATCGCCCCCCCCCCCCATCGCCCCCCACCTCGCCCCCCCCCTCGCCGCCCCAGCGCCCACCAACGCCCCCCCTCGCCCCCCCTCGCCCCCCATTGCCCACCCTTGCCACCCATCGCCCCGCTATGGGATACAGATGCGTGTGCACGACCGGCGCTGTTCAGCACAAAGCAGACGTGCAAAGCAAAAGTCAAAGAGGAAAGCTCTTCAGTGACATGTCACAGGCGCCTTTCGCTGCAGTGAACAAAGTACGTGGAGTACAAGCATTCTCTGCACCTAGTGTCCTACGACTATCATGCTGGTATCGACAAAGATTCAACGTGTCTCAGCAGTAGCCCCCCTCCCCCGGTGGACTCCCCAGTCCACCCGTGGTTCAGAGGATAAGGAGGAATACAAACCCTGCAGAGCAGGCAGGTCGGTAGACCAGTCTGCACAAAATGGTGTGCAGGCACCAGAGTGGGTTAGGTGCCAGGAGGCGTAAGCAGACCGGTTCCAGAAGGCGGATCGGGACAGCCACGAGAGCAGGTCACCCACTGTGTCGAAGAACGACTGAGGCAGCGGGGAGACAGAAAAACGACCCATCGAAGGGAGCTCGGCACATCCCACTCAGTTTTAGCCAAAATCCGGTGTATTGCCGAGGACATAGACGCGCGCACTGCCACTGGCAGGTACCCAGATAGCACAGCAAGTTGCATCCAAGCCGCACAGGACAACAGGAACGCGCCCCAGGATCGCATAAAAGGGAGCGTGTTGGAGAGCGCTGAGAGGAAGACATTGGTGGTGCGAGGCATGGACACGGCCCAGTAACTTTGCAAGGGCGCACCGAATTTGAAAGACCACTTATCATCGAGGGCATTGGGGTGGGCGTGGCTAAGTGTTCCCTCCGGTGACACAAAGATGGTGACACCCATGCACAGACGCGGTTAGTCATGCAGGAGCCCTGGCACAACGCGTCTGGGTTTTAATCCCTACAGGGACACAGCACACGCAGGTTCCATATGTCCTCCATAGGCATGCAGACAGGGTACATTGTGCTCTGGGGGGATGGGCCTTTGGCAGCAACCATGAGGTTGTCTCTGAATTGGCGTATCGCCCCCATCGCCCCCCCCCCTCGCCCCCCATCGCCCCCCATCGCCCCCCCTCGCCCCCACTCGCACCCTCTCGCACCCCCTCGCCTCCCATTGCCTTCCATCGCCCCCCCTCGCCCCCCCATCGCCCCCCATCGCCCCCCATCGCCCCCCATCGCCCCCCATCCCCCCCCACTACCCCCCTCGCACCCCAACGCCCCCCTTCGCCCCCGCTCGCCCCCCCTCGCCCCCCGTTGCCCCCCATTGCCCCCCACCGCCCCCCATCGCCCCCCTTCGCCCCCCATCGCCCCCCATCGCCCCCCATCGCCCCCGATAGCCCCTCATCGCCCCCCCTCGCCCCCCATCGCCCTCCATTGCCCCCCCACTGCCCCCCCATTGCCCCCCATTGCCTCCCACCGCCCCCCATCACCCCCCACCGCCCCCCATCGCCCCCCCATTGCCCCCCATCGCCCCCCCTCGCCCCCCATCGCCCCTCATCGCCCCCCACCGCCCCCCATCGCCCCCCATCCCCCCCCCTCGCCCCCCCTCACCCCACGTCGCACCCCATCGCCCACCATCGCCCCCCGTCACCCCCCATCGCCCCCCATCGCTCCCCATCGCCCCCCATCGCCCCCCCTCGCCCCCCATCGCGCCCCCCTCGCCCCCCAAGGCCCCCCTTCGCCCCCCATCGCCCCCCCTCGCTCGCCCTCGCTCCCCATTGCCCCCCATCGCCCCTGCTCGCCCCCCCTCGCCCCCTACCGCAGCCCATCGCCCCCCGTCGCCCCCCGTCGCCCCCCATCGCCCCCTACCGCACCCCATCGCCCCCCATCGCCCCCCGTCGCCCCCCATCGCCCACCATCGCCCCCCGTCGCCCCCCATCGCCCCCCCAATCACCCCTCACCTGGCCCCCCCCCTCGCCCCCCCCCTCGCCCCCCCATTGCCCCCCATCGCCCCCCATCGCCCCCCAGTGCCCCCCATTGCCCCCCCATTGCCCCCCATCGCCCCCCATCGCCCCCCATCAGCCCCGATAGCCCCCAATCGCCCCCCATCGCCCCCCACTCGCCCTCCCTCGCTCCCCATTGCCCCCCATCGCCCCCCATTGCCCCCCCATTGCCCCCCATTGCCCCCCCATTGCCCCCCCATCGCCCCCCCTCGCCCCCCCCTCGCCCGCCATGGCCCGCCATCGCCCCCCCTCGCCCCCCATCCCCCTCCATCGCCGCCCCTCGCCCCCCCTCACCCCCCCTCGCCCCCCATAGTCCCCCATCGCCCCCCATTGCCCCCCCATTGCCCCCCATCGCCTCCCATCGCCCCCCATGGCCCCCCCATCGCTCCCCATCGCCCCCCATCGCCCCCCATCGCCCCCCATCGCCCCCCAGTGCCCCCCATTGCCCCCCATTTCCCCCCCATTGCCCCCCATCGCCCCCAATCGCCCCCCATCACCCCCGATAGCCCCCAATCGCCCCCCATCGCCCCCCACTCGCCCTCCCTCGCTCCCCATCGCCCCCCATTGCCCCCCATTGCCCCCCCATTGCCCCCCATTGCCCCCCCATTGCCCCCCCATTGCCCCCCCTCGCCCCCCCCTCGCCCGCCATCGCCCGCCATCGCCCCCCCTCGCCCCCCATCGCCCCCCATCGCCCCCCCTCGCCCCCCCTCACCCCCCCTCGCCCCCCATAGCCCCCCATCGCCCCTCATCGCCCCCCCTCGCCCCCCCTCGCCCCCCATCGCCCCCCATCGCCCCCCATCGCCCCCCCCCCATCGCCCCCCATCGCCTTCCATTGCCCCCCCATCGCCGCCTATCGCCCCCCCCCCCCTCTCCCCCCCAGCGCCCCCCCACGGCCCCACACGCCCTGCCTTGCCCCCCATCGCCCCCCCCCCCCCCCCCCATCGCCCCCCCACCTCGCCCCCCCCTCGCCCCCCCAGCGCCCCCCAACGCCCCCCCTGGCCCCCCTTCGCCCCCCATTGCCCCCCCTCGCCACCCATCGCCCCCCATCGCCCCCCCTCGCATCCTCTCGCACCCCCTCGCCCCCCATCGCCCCCCATCGCCCCCCCTCATCGCCCATCGCCCCCCCATCGCCCCCCATCGCCCCCCACCCCCCCCCACTGCCCCCCATCTCGCCCCCTCGCACCCCAACACCCCACTTCGCCCCCCATCGCCCCCCCCTCGCCCCCCATTGCCCCCCCATCGCCCCCCATCGCCCCCCATCGCCCCCCATCGCCCCCCCTCGCCCCCCAACGCCCCGCATCGCCCCCCATCGCCCTTCATCGCCCCCCATCGCCCCCGATAGCCCCCCATCGCCCCCCCTCGCCCCCCATCGCCGTCCATTGCCCCCCCATTGCCCCCCATTGCCCCCCCATCGCCCCCCATCGCCCCCCATCAGCCCCGATAGCCCCCGATCGCCCCCCATCGCCCCCCACTCGCCCTCCCTCGCTCCCCATTGCCCCCCATCGCCCCCCATTGCCCCCCCATTGCCCCCCATTGCCCCCCCATTGCCCCCCCATCGCCCCCCCTCGCCCCCCCCTCGCCCGCCACCGCCCGCCATCGCCCCCCCTCGCCCCCCATCCCCCCCCATCGCCCCCCCTCGCCCCCCCTCACCCCCCCTCGCCCCCCATAGTCCCCCATCGCCCCCCCTTGCCCCCCCATTGCCCCCCATCGCCTCCCATCGCCCCCCATGGCCCCCCATCGCTCCCCATCGCCCCCCATCGCCCCCCATCGCCCCCCATCGCCCCCCAGTGCCCCCCATTGCCCCCCATTGCCCCCCCATTGCCCCCCATCGCCCCCCATCGCCCCCCATCACCCCCGATAGCCCCCAATCGCCCCCCATCGCCCCCCACTCGCCCTCCCTCGCTCCCCATCGCCCCCCATTGCCCCCCATTGCCCCCCCATTGCCCCCCATTGCCCCCCCATTGCCCCCCCATTGCCCCCCCTCGCCCCCCCCTCGCCCGCCATCGCCCGCCATAGCCCCCCCTCGCCCCCCATCGCCCCCCATCGCCCCCCCTCGCCCCCCCTCACCCCCCCTCGCCCCCCATAGCCCCCCATCGCCCCTCATCGCCCCCCCTCGCCCCCCCTCGCCCCCCATCGCCCCCCATCGCCCCCCATCGCCCCCCCCCATCGCCCCCCATCGCCCCCCATTGCCCCCCCATCGCCGCCCATCGCCCCCCCCCCCTCGCCCCCCCAGCGCCCCCCCACGCCCCCCCACGCCCCCCTTGCCCCCCATCGCCCCCCCCCCCCCCATCGCCCCCCCACCTCGCCCCCCCCTCGCCCCCCAGCGCCCCCCAACGCCCCCCTGGCCCCCCTTCGCCCCCCATTGCCCCCCCTCGCCACCCATCGCCCCCCATCGCCCCCCATCGCCCCCTCTCGCACCCTCTCGCACCCCCTCGCCCCCCATCGCCCCCATCGCCCCCCCTCATCGCCCATCGCCCCCCCCTCGCCCCCCATCGCCCCCCACCCCCCCCCACTGCCCCCCATCTCGCCCCCTCGCACCCCAACACCCCACTTCGCCCCCCATCGCCCCCTCGCCCCCCATTGCCCCCCCATCGCCCCCCATCGCCCCCATCGCCCCCCATCGCCCCCCCTCGCCCCCCCAACGCCCCGCATCGCCCCCATCGCCCTTCATCGCCCCCCATCGCCCCCGATAGCCCCCCATCGCCCCCCCTCGCCCCCCATCGCCGGGCCATTGCCCCCCCATGCCCCCCATTGCCCCCCCATCGCCCCCCCATTGCCCCCCATCGCCTCCCACCGCCCCCATCGCCCCCCATCGCCCCCCATCCCCCCCCCTCGCCCCCCCCGCCCCACCTCGCCCCCCCTCGCCCCGCCTCGCCCCCGATCGCCCCCCATCGCCCTCCATCGCCTCCCCCATCGCCCCCCACCTCGCCCCCCCCCTCGCCCCCCCATTGCCCCCATCGCCCCCATCGCCCTCCAGTGCCCCCCATTGCCCCCCATTACCCCCCGATTGCCCCCCATCGCCCCCCAACGCCCCCCATCCCCCAGCCATCACCCCCGATAGCCCCCAATCGCCCCCCATCGCCCCCCTCGCCCTCCCTCGCTCCCCATCGCCCCCCATCGCCCCCCATTGCCCCCCTTTGCCCCCATTGCCCCCATCGCCCCGGTCGCCCCCCGCTCGCCCCCCTCGCCCCCTACCGCCCCCTATCGCCCCCCCTCGCCCCCCATCCACCCCCAGCGCCCCCCATCGCCCCCCATCGCTCCCCATCGCCCCCCATTGCCCCCCATTGCCCCCCCATTGCCCCCCATTGCCCCCCATCGCCTCCCATCGCCCCTGATCGCCCCCGGTCGCCCCCCAACGCCACCCATCGCCCCCATCCCCCCCCTCGCGCCCCCTCGCCCCACCTCGCCCCCCATCGCCCCCCCTCGACCCCCCCTGCCCCCAATCGCCCCCCATCGCCCCCCTCGCCCCCCATCGCCCCCCATCGCCCCCCATCGCCCCCCCTCGCCCCCCATTGCTCCCCATCACCCCCCCTTGCCCGGCATCGCCCCTCATCGCCCCCCCTCGCCCCCCTTCGCCCCCCATCGCCTCCCATCGCCGCTGATCGCCACCCATCGCCCCCCCTCGCTCTTCATCGCCCCCCATTGCCCCCATTGCCCCCCCATTGCCACCCCATTGCCCCTCATCGCCCCCCATCGCCCCCCATCGCCCCCCTCGCCCCGCATTGCTCCCCATCACCCCTATCGCCCCCCATCGCCCCCCATCGCTCCCCCTCGCCCCCCATCGCCCGCCACATTGCCCCCCCATTGCCCCCCATCGCCTCCCATCGCCCCCATCGCCCCCCATCGCCCCCCATCGCTCCCGATCGCCCCCCACAGCCCCCCATCGCCCCCCTCGCCCCCCATCGCCCCCCCTCGCCCCCCATCGCCCCCCCGTCGCCCCCCACCGCCCCCACCGCCCCCTCGCTCCCCCTCGCCCCCCATCGCCCCCCATCCACCCCCAGCGCCCCCAATCGCCCCCGATAGCCCCCCATCGCCCCCTACCGCCCCACATCGCCCTCCGTCGCCCCCCATCTGCACCGTCGCCCCCCATCGCCCCCCATCCAACCCCAGCGCCCCCCATCCCCCCGATAGCCCCCCCTCGCCCCCCATCGCCCCCCATTGCCCCTCATTGCCCCCCCATTGCCCCCCTCTTGTCCCCCATCGCCCCCAATCGCCCCTGTCGCCCCCATCGCCCCCCATCGCCCCCCCTCGCCCCCCCTCGCCCCCATCGCCCCCCCCGCCCCCCATCGGTCCCGATCGTCCCCCATCGCCCCCCCTCGCCCCCCATCGCTCACCCTCGCCCCCCCTCGCCCCCCATCGCCCCCCCCATCACCCCCCATCGCCCCCCTCGCCCCCCCTCGCCCCCCTCGCCCCCCTCGCCCCCATCGGCCCCCATCGCCCCCCATCGCCTCCCTCGCCCCCCCTCGCCAACCAAACGCCACCCTTGCACCCCATTGCCGTCCATCACCCCCCATCGCCCCCCCTCGCCCCCCCTCGTCCCCCCTCGCCCCCCATCACCCCCCTCGCCCCCCCTCGCCACCCATTGTCCCCCATCGCCCCCCCTCGCCCCCCTCGCACCTTCTCGAACCCCCTCGCCCCCCATCGCCCCCATCGCCCCCCCTCGCCCCCCATCGCCCCCCCATTGCCCCCCATCGCCCCCCATCGCCCCCCGCCGCCCCCCTTCGCCCCCCTCGCCCCCCCTCGCCAACCAAACGCCCCCCTTCGCCCCCCATCGCCCCCCATCGCCCCCCATCGCCCCCCATCGCCCCCCATCCCCCCCCCCTCGCCACCCATCGCCCCGATTGCCCCCCATCTCCCCCATCGGCCCCCATCGCCCCCCATCGCCCCGCATCGCCCCCCCTCGCCCCCCATCGGGCCCCCTCGCTCCCCATCGCCCCCATTGCCCCTCATTGCCCCCCATTGCCCCCTCCTGCCCCCATCGCCTCCCATCGCCCCCAATCGCCCCCGGTCGCCCCCCATCGCCCCCCCTCGCCCCCCCTCGCCCCCCTTCGCCCCCCATCGCCCCCCCTCGCCCCCCATCGCCCCCGATCGCCCCTGATCGCCCCCCCTCGCCCCCCATCGCCCCCCCTCGCCCCCCATCGCCCCCCATCCCCCCATCGCCCCCTCGCCCCCCTCGCCCCCCCTCGCCCCCCCTCGCCCCCATTAACCCCCATCGCCCCCCATCGCCCTCCCTCGCCCCCCCTCGCCAACCAAACGCCCCCCTTGCCCCCCATTGCCGTCCATCACCCCCCCATCGCCCCCCATCGCCCCCCCTCGCCCCCCCTCGCCCCCCTCGTCCCCCATCACCCCCCTCGCGCCCCCTCGCCACCCATCGCCCCCCATTGTCCCCCATTGCCCCCCCTCGCACCTTCTCGAACCCCCTCGCCCCCCATCGCCCCCCCTCGCCAACCAAACGCCCCCCTTCGCCCCCCATCGCCCCCCTCGCCCCTATCGCCCCCATCGCCCCCCATCGCCCCGCATCGCCCCCCCTCGCCACCCATGGCCCCGATTGCCCCCCATCTCCCCCCATCGCCCCCCATCGCCCCCGAACGCCCCCGATAGCCCCCCGTCGCCCCCCATCGCCCCCCCTCGCCCCCTCTCGCCCCTCATCGCCCCCCATCGCCCGCCCATTGCCCCCCATCACCTCCCATCGCCCCCCGTCGCCCCCCAACGCCACCCATCGCCTCCCTCGCCCCCCCTCGCCCCCCATCGCCCCCCATCGCCCCCCCTCGCCCCCCATCGCCCCCCATCGCCCCCCTCGCCCCCCCTCGCCCCCCATCGCCCCCCATCGCCCCCGATCGCCCCCGATCGCCCCCCATCGCCCCCCATCGCCCCCCCATTGCCCTCCATCGCCCCCCATCGCTCCCCATCGCCCCCCATCGCCCCCCATCGCCCCCCCTCGCCCCCCATCGCCCCCTATTGCCCCCAATTGCCCCCCCATCGCCCCCCATCGCCCCCCCTGGCCCCCCATCGCCCCCCATCGCCCCCCATTGCCCCCCATCGCCCCCCATCGCCCCCCATCGCCCCCCATCGCCCCCCCCCCGTCGCCCCCAATTGCCCCCAAACCCCCCTTGCCCCCCATCGCCCCCCATCGCCCCCTCTCGCCCCCCCTCGCCCCCCCTCGCCCCCCATCGCCCCCCCTCGCCCCCCCCTCGCCCACCCTCGCCCCCCATCGTCCCCTTACCCCCCCTCGCCCCCCTCGCCCCCGATCGCCCCCCCTCAGCCCCCCTCGCCCCCCATCGCCCCCAATCGCCCCCGGTCGCCCACCCTCGCCCCCTTCGCCCCCCGTCGCCCCCCATCGCCCCCGATCGCCCCCCCTCGCCCCCCATCGCCCCCGATCGCCCCCCATTGCCCCCCCTCGCCCCCCATCGCTCCCCCTCGCCCCCCCTCGCCCCCCATCGCCCCCCATCGCCCCCCCTCGCCCCCTGGCCCCCATCGGTCCCCATCGCCCCCCATCGACCCCCCTCGGCCCCCATTGCCCCCCATTTCCCCCCATTGCCCTCCATCGCCCCCATCGCCCCCCTCGCCCCCCCTCGCCCCCCTCGCTCCCCATCACCCCCCTCGCCCCCCCTCGCCACCCATCGCCCCCCATTGTCCCCCATCGCCCCCCTCGCCCCCCTCGCACCCTCTCGGCCCCCTCGCCACCCATCGCCCCCCATTGCCCCCCCATCTCCCCCCAACGCCCCCATCGCCCCCGATCACCCCCTCTCGCCCCCCATCGCCCCCCCATTGCCCCCCCATCCGCCCCCATCGCCTCCCATCGCCGCTGATCGCCACCCATCGGCCCCCTCGCTCTTCATCGCCCCCCATTGCCCCCCATTGCCCCCCATTGCCCCCCATTGCCCCCCATCGCCTCCCATCGCCCCCCATCGCCCCGGTCGCCCCCCATCCCCCCCATCGCCCCCTCGCCGCCCATCGCCCCCCCTCGCCCCCCATCGCCCCCCATCGCCCCCCTCGCCCCGCATTGCCCCCCATCACCCCTATCGCCCCCCATCGCCCCCCATCGCTCCCCCTCGCCCCCCTCGCCCCCCATCGCCCGCCACGTTGCCCCCCATTGCCCCCCTCGCCTCCATCGCCCCCCATCGCCCTCCATCGCCCCCCATCGCTCCCCATCGCCCCCCCACAGCCCCCCATCGCCCCCCTCGCCCCCCATCGCCCCCCTCGCCCCCCCCCGTGCCCCGCCCCCCACCGCCCCCCCCCCGCCCCCTCGCTCCCCCTCGCCCCCCATCGCCCCCCATCCACCCCCAGCGCCCCCAATCGCCCCGATAGCCCCCCGTCGCCCCCTACCGCCCCACATCGCCCCCCGTCGCCCCCCATCCCCACCGTCGCCCCCCATCGCCCCCCATCCAACCCCAGCGCCCCCCATCCCCCCTGATAGCCCCCCCCTCGCCCCCCATCGCCCCCCTCTTGCCCCCCATCGCCCCCAATCGCCCCCTGTCGCCCCCCATCGCCCCCCATCGCCCCCCCTCGCCCCCCTCGCCCCCCCATCGCCCCCCCTCGCCCCCCATCGCCCCCGATCGCCCCCCATCGCCCCCCCTCGCCCCCCCTCGCCCCCCATCGCCCCCCCTCGCCCCCCATCGCCCCCGATCGTCCCACATCGCCCCTCCTCGCCCCCCATCGCTCCCCCTCGCCCCCCCCTCGCCCCCCATCGCCCCCCATCACCCCCCATCGCCCCCCCTCGCCCCCCCTCGCCCCCCCTCGCCCCCATCGGCCCCCATCGCCCCCCATCGCCCTCCCTCGCCCCCCCCTCGCCAACCAAACGCCCCCCTTGCACCTCATTGCCGTCCATCACCCCCCATCGCCCCCCCTCGCCCCCCCTCGTCCCCCCTCGCCCCCCATGACCCCCCCTCGCCCCCCCTCGCCACCCATCGCCCCCCATTGTCCCCGATCGCCCCCCCTCGCCCCCCCTCGCACCTTCTCGAACCCCCTCGCCCCCCATCGCCCCCATCGCCCCCCCTCGCCCCCCATCGCCCCCCATTGCCCCCCATCGCCCCCCATCGCCCCCCCGCCGCCCCCTTCGCCCCCCCTCGCCCCCCCTCGCCAACCAAACGCCCCCCTTCGCCCCCCATCGCCCCCCATCGCCCCGCATCCCCCCCCATCGCCACCCATCGCCCCCGATTGCCCCCCCTCTCCCCCCATCGGCCCCCATCGACCCGCATCGCCCCCCCTCGCCCCCCATTGGGCCCCCTCGCTCCCCATCGCCCCCCATTGCCCCTCATTGCCCCCCCATTGCCCCCTCTTGCCCCCCATCGCCTCCCATCGCCCCCAATCGCCCCCGGTCGCCCCCCATCGCCCCCCCTCGCCCCCCCTCGCCCCCCCTCGCCCCCCATCGCCCCCCCTCGCCCCCCATCGCCCCCGATCGCCCCCCATCGGCCCCCCTCGCCCCCCATCGCTCCCCCTCGCCCCCCCTCGCCCCCCATCGCCCCCCATCGCCCCCCATCGCCCCCCCTCGCCCCCCCTCGCCCCCCCTCCGCCCCCATCAGCCCCCATCGGCCCCCATCGCCCTCCCTCGCCCCCCCTCGCCAACCAAACGCCCCCTTGCCCCCCATTGCCGTCCATCACCCCCCCATCGCCCCCCATCGCCCCCCCTCGCCCCTCCTTGCCCCCCCTCGCCCCCCATCACCCCCCCTCGCGCCCCCTCGCCACCCATCGCCCCCCATTGTCCCCCATTGCCCCCCCTCGCACCTTCTCGAACCCCCCCTCGCCCCCCATCGCCCCCCCTCGCCCCCCCTCGCCAACCAAACGCCCCCCTTCACCCCCCATCGCCCCCCCTCGCCCCCCATCGCCCCCCATCGCCCCCATCGCCCCGCAGCGCCCCCCTCGCCACCCATCGCCCCCGATTGCCCCCCATCTCGCCCCATCGCCCCCCATCGCCCCCGATCGCCCCCGATAGCACCCCATCGCCCCCCATCGCCCCCCCTCGCCCCCTCTCGCCCCCCATCGCCCCCCATCGCCCGCCCATTGCCCCCCATCGCCTCCCATCGCCCCCCATCGCCCCCCAACGCCACCCATCGCCCCCCCTCGCCCCCCCTCGCCCCCCATCGCCCCCCATCGCCCCCCTCGCCCCCCATCGCCCCCATCGCCCCCCATCGCCCCCCCTCGCCCCCCTCGCCCCCCCTCGCCCCCTATCGCCCCCCCTCGCCGCCGATCGCCCCCCATCGCCCCCCATCGCCCCCCATCGCCCCCCCATTGCCCCCCATCGCCCCCCATCGCTCCCAATCGCCCCCCAATCGCCCCCCATCGCCCCCCCTCGCCCCCCATCGCCCCCTATTGCCCCCAATTGCCCCCCATCGCCCCCCATCGCCCCCCTCGCCCCCATCGCCCCCCATCGCCCCCCATTGCCCCCCATCGCCCCCCATCGCCCCCCCCCCCGTCGCCCCCGATTGCCCCCAACCCCCCCTTGCCCCCCATCGCCCCCCATCCCCCCCCATCGCCCCCCATTGCCCCCCATCGCCCCCCATCGCCCCCCATCGCCCCCTCTCGCCCCCCTCGCCCCCCCTCGCCCCCCATCGCCCCCCCTCGCCCCCCCCTCGCCCCCCTCGCCCCCCATCGTCCCCTCACCCCCCCTCGCCCCCCCTCGCCCCCGATCGCACCCCCTCAGCCCCCCTCGCCCCCCATCGCCCCCCATCGCCCCCAATCGCCCCCGGTGGCCCCCCATCGCCCCCCACTGCCCCCCATGGCCCCCGGTCGCCCACCCTCGCCCCCCTTCGCCCCCCGTCGCCCCCCATCGCCCCCCCATCGCCCCCCATCGCCCCCCCCCGCCCCCCTCGCCCCCCATCGCTCCCCCTCGCCCCCCCTCGCCCCCCATCGCCCCCCATCGCCCCCCCTCGCCCCCCCTGGCCCCCATCGGTCCCCATCGCCCCCCATCGACCCCCCTCGGCCCCCATTGCCCCCCATTTCCCCCCATTGCCCTCCATCGCCCCCCATCGCCCCCCCTCGCCCCCCCTCGCCCCCCTCGCTCCCCATCACCCCCCCTCGCCCCCCCTCGCCACCCATCGCCCCCCATTGTCCCCCATCGCCCCCCCTCGCCCCCCCTCGCACCCTCTCGAACCCCCTCGCCACCCATCGCCCCCCATTGCCCCCCCATCTCCCCCCAACGCCCCCCATCGCCCCCGATCACCCCCTCTCGCCCCCAATCGCCCCCCCATTGCCCCCCATTGCCCCCCATCGCCTCCCATCGCCCCCCATCGCCCCCCAACGCCACCCATCGCCCTCCCTCGCCCCCCATCGCCCCCCATCGCCCCCCATCGCCCCCCATCGCCCCCCCTCGCCCCCCCTCGCCCCCCATCGCCCCCGATCGCCCCCCATCGCCCACCATCGCCCCCCCATCGCCCCCCGTCGCCCCCCATCGCCCCCCATCGCCCCCCATCGCTCCCCATCGCCCCCCACCGCCCCCCATCGCCCCCCATTGCCCCCCATCCCCCCCATTGCCCCCCCTCGCCCCCCATCGCCCCCTATCGCCCCCAATTGCCCCCCATTGCCTCCCATCGCCCCCCCTCGCCCCCCATCGCCCCCCATCGCCCCCCATTGCCCCCCATCGCCCCCGATCGCCCCCCATCGCGCCCCATCGCCCCCCATCGCCCCCCATCGCCCCCAATTGCCCCCAACCCCCCCTCGCCCCCCATCGCCCCCCATCGCCCCCCATTGCCCCCAATTGCCCCCCCATCGCCCCCCATCGCCCCCCCTCGCCCCCCATCGCCCCCCATCGCCCCCCATCGCCCCCGATCGCCCCCCATCGCCCCCCGTCGCCCCCAATTGCCCCCAGCCCCCCCTTGCCCCCCATCGCCTGCCATCGCCCCCTCTCGCCCCCCCTCGCCCCCCATCGCCCCCCCTCGCCCCCCCTCGCCCCCCATCGCCCCCGATCGCCCCCATCGCCCCCCCTCGCCCCCCCTCAGCCCCCCTCGCCCCCCCTCGCCCCCCATCGCCGCCGATCGCCCCCGATCGCCCCCCATCGCCCCCCATCGCCCCCCCATTGCCCCCCATCGCCCCCCATCGCTCCCCATCGCCCCCCATCGCCCCGCATCGCCCCCCCTCGCCCCCCATCGCCCCCTATTGCCCCCAATTGCCCCCCCATCGCCCCCCATCGCCCCCCCTCGCCCCCCATCGCCCCCCCTCGCCCCACATTGCCCCCCATCGCCCCCCATCGCCCCCCCCCCCGTCGCCCCCAATTGCCCCCAACCCCCCCTTGCCCCCCATCGCCCCCCATCGCCCCCCATCGCCCCCCATTGCCCCCCATCGCCCCCCATCGCCCCCCATCGCCCCCTCTCGCCCCCCTCGCCCCCCCTCGCCCCCCATCGCCCCCCCTCGCCCCCCCTCGCCCCCCCCTCGCCCCCCCTCGCCCCCCATCGTCCCCTCACCCCCCCTCGCCCCCCTCGCCCCCGATCGCCCCCCCTCAGCCCCCCTCGCCCCCCATCGCCCCCCATCGCCCCCAATCGCCCCCGGTGGCCCCCCATCGCCCCCCACTGCCCCCCATGGCCCCCGGTCGCCCACCCTCGCCCCCCTTCGCCCCCCGTCGCCCCCCATCGCCCCCGATCGCCCCCCCTCGCCCCCCTCGCCCCCGATCGCCCCCCATCGCCCCCCCTCGCCCCCCATCGCTCCCCCTCGCCCCCCCTCGCCCCCCATCGCCCCCCATCGCCCCCCCTCGGCCCCCCTGGCCCCCATCGGTCCCCATCGCCCCCCATCGACCCCCCTCGGCCCCCATTGCCCCCCATTTCCCCCCATTGCCCTCCATCGCCCCCCATCGCCCCCCCTCGCCCCCCCTCGCCCCCCCTCGCTCCCCATCACCCCCCCTCGCCCCCCCTCGCCACCCATCGCCCCCCATTGTCCCCCATCGCGCCCCCTCGCCCCCCCTCGCACCCTCTCGAACCCCCTCGCCATCCATCGCCCCCCATTGCCCCCCCATCTCCCCCCAACGCCCCCCATCGCCCCTGATCACCCCCTCTCGCGCCCCATCGCCCCCCCATTGCCCCCCCATTGCCCCCCATCGCCTCCCATCGCCCCCCATCGCCCCCCAACGCCACTCATCGCCCCCCCTCGCCCCCCATCGCCCCCCATCGCCCCCCCTCGCCCCCCATCGCCCCCCATCGCCCCCCCTCGCCCCCCCTCGCCCCCCATCGCCCCCGATCGCCCCCCATCGCCCACCATCGCCCCCCCATCGCCCCCCACCGCCCCCCATCGCCCCCCATTGCCCCCCATCCCCCCCCATTGCCCCCCCTCGCCCCCCATCGCCCCCTATCGCCCCCAATTGCCCCCCATCGCCCCCCATCGCCCCCCCTCGCCCCCCATCGCCCCCCCTCGCCCCCCATCGCCCCCCATCGCCCCCCCTCGCCCCCCCTCGCCCCCCATCGCCCCCGATCGCCCCCCATCGCCCACCATCGCCCCCCCATCGCCCCCCGTCGCCCCCCATCGCCCCCCATCGGCCCCCCATCGCCCCCCGTCGCCCCTCATCGCCCCCCATCGCCCCCCATCGCTCCCCATCGCCCCCCACCGCCCCCCATCGCCCCCCATTGCCCCCCATCCCCCCCCATTGCCCCCCCTCGCCCCCCATCGCCCCCTATCGCCCCGGAATGCCCCCCATCGCCCCCCATCGCCCCCCCTCGCCCCCCATCGCCCCCCATCGCCCCCCATTGCCCCCCATCGCCCCCGATCGCCCCCCATCGCGCCCCATCGCCCCCCATCGCCCCCCATCGCCCTCAATTGCCCCCAACCCCCCCTCGCCCCCCATCGCCCCCCATCACCCCCCATTGCCCCCAATTGCCCCCCCATCGCCCCCCATCGCCCCCCCTCGCCCCCCATCGCCCCCCATCGCCCCCCATCGCCCCCGATCGCCCCCCATCGCCCCCCGTCGCCCCCAATTGCCCCCAACCCCCCCTTGCCCCCCATCGCCCCCCATCGCCCCCTCTCGCCCCCCCTCGCCCCCCATCGCCCCCCCTCGCCCCCCCTCGCCCCCCATCGCCCCCGATCGCCCCCATCGCCCCCCCTCGCCCCCCCTCAACCCCCCTCGCCCCCCTCGCCCCGCATCGCTCCCGATCGCCCTCCCTCCACCCCCCTCACCCCCCCTCGCCCCCCATCGCCCCCCATCGACCCCCATCGACCCCAATCGCCCCCAATCGCCCCCCACCGCCCCCCATCGCCCCCAGTCGCCCCCCCTCGCCCCCCTGCGCCACCCATCGCCCCCCCTCGCCCCCCATCGCCCCCGATCGCCCCCTATCGCCCCGCCTCGCTCCCCATCGCCCCTCATCGCCCCCCATCGCCCCCCACCGCCCCCCCTCGCCCCCCATCGCCCCCCATCGCCCCCCCTCGCCCCCCCTGGCCCCGATCGGTCCCCATCGCCCCCCATCGACCCCCCTCGGCCCCCATTGCCCCCAATTTCCCCCCATTGCCCTCCATCGCCCCCCATCGCCCCCCTCGCCCCCCCTCGCTCCCCATCACCCCCCCTCGCCCCCCCTCGCCACCCATCGCCCCCCATTGTCCCCGCATCGCCCCCCCTCGCCACCCATCGCCCCCCATTGCCCCCCCATCGCCCCCGATCACCCCCTCTCGCCCCCAATCGCCCCCCCATTGCCCCCCCATTGCCCCCCATCGCCTCCCATCGCTCCCCATCGCCCCGCAACGCCACCCATCGCCCCCCATCGCCCCCCATCGCCCCCCCTCGCCCCCCATCGCCCCCAATCGCCCCCCCTCGCCCCCTCTCGCCCCCCGATCGCCCCCCATCGCCCCCCATCGCCCACCATCGCCCCCCCATCGCCCCCCATCGCCCCCCATCGCCCCCCACCGCCCCCCATCGCCCCCCATCGCCCCCCATCCCCCCCCATTGCCCCCCCTCGCCCCCCATCGCCCCCGATCGCCCCCCATCGCCCGCCATCGCCCCCCGTCGCCCCCAATTGCCCCCCCGTTGCCCCCCATCACCTCCCATCGCCCCCCATCGCCCCCCAACGCCACCCATCGCCCCCCCTCGCCCCCCTCGCCCCCCATCGCCCCCCATCGCCCCCCCTCGCCCACAATCGCCCCCCATCGCCCCCCATCGACCCCCTCGCCCCCCCTGGCCCCCCCTGGCCCCCATCGCCCCCCATCGCCCCCGATCGCCCCCGATCGCCCCCCATCGCCCACCATCGCCCCCCCATCGCCCCCCATCGCCCCCCATCGCCCCCCATCGCTCCCCATCGCCCCCCACCGCCCCCCACCGCCCCCCATCGCCCCCCATCGCCCCCCATCGCCCCCCCTCGCCCCCCCTCGCCCCCGATCGCCCCCGATCGCCCCCGATCGCCCCCCCTCGCCCCCCATCGCCCCCCATCGCCCCCCTCGCCCCCCATCGCCCCCCATCGCCCCCCCTCGCCCCCCCTCGCCCCCCATCGCCCCCGATCGCCCCCCATCGCCCACCATCGCCCCCCCATCGCCCCCCGTCGCCCCCCATCGCCCCCCATCGCCCCCCCCATCGCCCCCCGTCGCCCCCCATCGCCCCCCATCGCCCCCCATCGCTCCCCATCGCCCCCCGATCGCCCCCCTCGCCCCCCATCGCCCCCCATCGCCCCCCCTCGCCCCCCATCGCCCCCCATCGCCCCCCCTCGCCCCCCCTCGCCCCCCATCGCCCCCGATCGCCCCCCACCGCCCCCCACCGCCCCCCATCGCCCCCCATCGCCCCCCATCGCCCCCCCTCGCCCCCCCTCGCCCCCCATCGCCCCCCAACGCCACCCGTCGCCCCCCCTCGCCCCCCATCGCCCCCCATCGCCCCCCCTCGCCCCCCATCGCCCCCCATCGCCCCCCCTCGCCCCCCCTCGCCCCCCATCGCCCCCGATCGCCCCTTATCGCCCATTATCGCCCCCCCATCGCCCCCCGTCGCCCCCCATCGCCCCCCATCGCCCCCCCATCGCCCCCCGTCGCCCCCCATCGCCCCCCATCGCCCCCCATCGCTCCCCATCGCCCCCCACCGCCCCCCATCGCCCCCCATTGCCCCCCATCCCCCCCCATTGCCCCCCCTCGCCCCCCATCGCCCCCTATCGCCCCCAATTGCCCCCCATCGCCCCCCATCGCCCCCCCTCGCCCCCCATCGCCCCCCCTCGCCCCCCATTGCCCCCCATCGCCCCCGATCGCCCCCCATCGCCCCCCATCGCGCCCCATCGCCCCCCATCGCCCCCCATCGCCCCCAATTGCCCCCAACCCCCCCTCGCCCCCCATCGCCCCCCATCGCCCCCCATTGCCCCCAATTGCCCCCCCATCGCCCCCCATCGCCCCCCCTCGCCCCCCATCGCCCCCCATCGCCCCCCATCGCCCCCGATCGCCCCCCATCGCCCCCCGTCGCCCCCAATTGCCCCCAACCCCCCCTTGCCCCCCATCGCCCCCCATCGCCCCCCCTCGCCCCCCCTCGCCCCCCATCGCCCCCGATCGCCCCCATCGCCCCCCTCGCCCCCCCCCCAACCCCCCTCGCCCCCCCTCGCCCCGCATCGCTCCCGATCGCCCCCCCTCCCCCCCCCTCACCCCCCCTCGCCCCCCATCGCCCCCCATCGACCCCCATCGACCCCAATCGCCCCCAATCGCCCCCCACCGCCCCCCATCGCCCCCAGTCGCCCCCCCTCGCCCCCCTGCGCCACCCATCGCCCCCCCTCGCCCCCCATCGCCCCCGATCGCCCCCAATCGCCCCCCCTCGCTCCCCATCGCCCCCCATCGCCCCCCATCGCCCCCCCTCGCCCCTCCTCGCCCCCCATCGCCCCCCATCGCCCCCCCTCGCCCCCCCTGGCCCCGATCGGTCCCCATCGCCCCCCATCGACCCCCCTCGGCCCCCATTGCCCCCAATTTCCCCCCATTGCCCTCCATCGCCCCCCATCGCCCCCCCTCGCCCCCCCTCGCTCCCCATCACCCCCCTCGCCCCCCCTCGCCACCCATCGCCCCCCATTGTCCCCCATCGCCCCCCCTCGCCCCCCCTCGCCCCCCATCGCCCCGCATCGCCCCCCCTCGCCACCCATCGCCCCCCATTGCCCCCCCATCGCCCCCGATCACCCCCTCTCGCCCCCCATCGCCCCCCATTGCCCCCCCATTGCCCCCCATCGCCTCCCATCGCTCCCCATCGCCCCGCAACGCCACCCATCGCCCCCCATCGCCCCCCATCGCCCCCCCTCGCCCCCGATCGCCCCCAATCGCCCCCCCTCGCCCCCCCTCGCCCCCCGATCGCCCCCCATCGCCCCCCATCGCCCACCATCGCCCCCCCATCGCCCCCCATCGCCCCCCATCGCCCCCCACCGCCCCCAATCGCCCCCCATCGCCCCCCATCCCCCCCCATTGCCCCCCCTCGCCCCCCATCGCCCCCGATCGCCCCCCATCGCCCGCCATCGCCCCCCGTCGCCCCCAATTGCCCCCCCGTTGCCCCCCATCACCTCCCATCGCCCCCCATCGCCCCCCAACGCCACCCATCGCCCCCCCTCGCCCCCCTCGCCCCCCATCGCCCCCCATCGCCCCCCCTCGCCCACAATCGCCCCCCATCGCCCCCCATCGACCCCCTCGCCCTCCCTGGCCCCCCCTGGCCCCCCATCGCCCCCCATCGCCCCCGATCGCCCCCGATCGCCCCCCATCGCCCACCATCGCCCCCCATCGCCCCCCATCGCCCCCCATCGCTCCCCATCGCCCCCCACCGCCCCCCACCGCCCCCCATCGCCCCCCATCGCCCCCCATCGCCCCCCCTCGCCCCCCCTCGCCCCCGATCGCCCCCGATCGCCCCCGATCGCCCCCCCATCGCCCCCCATCGCCCCCAATCACCCCCCATCGCCCCCCATCGCCCCCCCATTGCCCCCCCATTGCCCCCCATCGCCTCTCATCGCCCCCCATCGCCCCCCAACGCCACCCATCGCCCCCCCTCGCCCCCCATCGCCCCCCATCGCCCCCCATCGCCCCCCATCGCCCCCCATCGCCCCCCCTCGCCCCCCCTCGCCCCTCATCGCCCCCCATCGCCCCCGATCGCCCCCGATCGCCCATCATCGCCACCCCATCGCCCCCCATCGCCCCCCATCGCCCCCAACCGCCCCCCATCGCTCCCCATTGCCCCCCACCGCCCCCCATCGCCCCCCATCGCCCCCCATCGCCCCCCATCCCCCCCCCATCGCCCCCCATCGCCCCCCATTGCCCCCAATTGCCCCCCATCGCCCCCCATCGCCCCCCCTCGCCCCCCCTGGCCCCCCATCGCCCCCCATCACCCCCGATCGCCCCCCATCGCCCCCCATCGCCCCCCATCGCCCCCCCATCGCCCCCCATCGCCCCCCCTCGCCCCCCCTGGCCCCCCTTCGCCCCTCATCGCCCCCCATCGCCCACGATCGCCCCCCATCGCCCCCAATTGCCACCAATTGCCCCCAATCGCCCCCCATCGCCCCCCATCGCCCCCCACCGCCCCCCTCGCCCCCCATCGCCCCCCATCGCCCCCCATCGCCCCCCACCGCCCCCCTCGCCCCCCATCGCCCCCCATCGCCACCCACCGCCCCCCACCGCCCCCCACCGCCGCCCTCGCCCCCCATCGCCCCCCATCCCCCCCATCGCCCCCCCTCGCCCCCCCTCGCCCCCCATCGCCCCCCATCGCCCCCCCTTGCCCCCCCTTGCCCCCCATCGCCCCCCTCGCCCAACATTGCCCCCCATTGCCCCCCATTGCCCCCCATTCCCCCCCCTCGCCCCCCCTCGCCCCCCATCGCCCCCCATCGCCCCCCATCGCCCCCCCCAAATTGCCCCCAACCCCCCCTCGCCCCCCGTCGCGCCCCATCGCCCCCCATTGCCCCCAATTGCCCCCAGCCCCCCCTTGCCCCCTCTCGCCTCCCATGGCCCCCCCTCGCCTCCCCTCGCCCCCCCTCGCCCCCCCTCGCCCCCCATCGCCCCCGATCGCCCCCGATCGCCCCCCTCGCCCCCCCTCGCCCCCCCTCGGCCCCCCCCGCCCCCCTCGCCCCCCATCGCCCCCGATCGCCCCCCCTCGCCCCCCCTCACCCCCCTCGCCCCCCATCGCCCCCCATCGCCCCCAATCGCCCCCGGTCGCCCCCCATCGCCCCCCACCGCCCCCCATCGCCCCCGGTCGGCCCCCCTCGCCCCCCTCCGCCCCCCCTCGCCCCCCATCGCCCCCGATCGCCCCCCCTCGCCCCCCATCGCCCCCGATCGCCCCCCGTCGCCCCCCCTCGCCCCCCATCAGTCCCCCCCGCCCCCCCTCGCCCCCCCTCGCCCCTCATTTCCCCCCATTGCCCTCCATCGCCCCCCATCGCCCCCCCTCGCCCCCCTCGCCCCCCATCACCCCCCCTCGCCACCCATCGCCCCCGATTGTCCCCCATCGCCCCCCCTCGCCCCCCCTCGCACCCTCTCGAACCCCCTCACCCCTATCGCCCCCCATCGCCCCCCCTCGCCCCCCAACGCCCCCCCATTGCCCCCCATCGCCCCCCATCGCCCCCCACCGCCCCCCATCGCTCCCCACCGCCCCCCCTCGCCCCCCCTCGCGCCCCAAACGCCCCCACTCGCCCCGCATCTCCCACCATCACCCCCCATCGCCCCGCATCGCCCCCCCTCGCCATCCATTGCCGCCCATCGCCCCCCATTGCCCCCCCATCTCCCCCCATCGCCCCCCATCGCCCCCGATAGCCCCCCATCGCCCCCCAACAACCCCGCTCGCCCCCCCTCGCCCCCCCACTGCCCCCCCATTGCCCCCCATCGCCTCCCATCGCCCCCCAACGCCACCCATCGCCCCCCTCGCCCCCCTCGCCCCCCATCGCCCCCCATCGCCCCCCCTCGCCCCCCCTCGCCCAACATCACCCCCCATCGCCCCCCCTCGCCGCCCCTCGCCCCCCATCGCCCCCCATCGACCCTCCTCGCCACCCATCGCCCCCCATCGCCCCCCATTGCCCCCCCATCTCCCCCTATCGCCCCCCATCGCCCCCCATGGCCCCTGATAGCCCCCCATCGCCCCCCATCACCCCCCCTCGCCCCCTCTCGCCCCCCATCGCCCACCCATCGCCCCCCATCGCCCCCCCTCTTTCCCCCCTCGCCCCCCCTCGCCCCCCATCGCCCCCCATCGCCCCCCATCGCCCCCAATTGCCCCCCAACCCCCCCTCGCCCCCCCTCGCCACCCATCGCCCCCCATTGCCCCCCCATCTCCCCCCATCGCCCCCCATCGCCCCCCATCACCCCCCCTCGCCCCCTCTCGCCCCCCATCGCCCCCCCATTGCCCCCCCATTGCCCCCCATCGCCTCCCATCGCCCCCCATCACCCCCCAACGCCACCCATCGCCGCCCCTCGCCCCCCTCGCCCCCCATCGCCCCCCCATCGCCCCCCCTCGCCCCCCCCTCGCCCCCCCTCGCCCCGCATCGCTCCTCATGGCTCCCCATCGCCCCCCATCTCCCCCCATCGCCCCCGCTCGCCCCCTCTCGCCCCCTACCGCCCCCCACCGCCCCTCATCGCCCCCCATCGCCCCCCATCGCCCCCAACCGCCCCCCACCGTGCCCCATCGCCCCCCGTCCCCCCCTCTCGCCCCCCCTCGCCCCACCTCGCCCCCCATCGCCGCCCATCACCCCCCATCGCCCCCCATCGTTTCCCATCGCCCCCCATCGCCCCCCATCGCCCCCCACAGCCCCCCATCGCCCCTTCTTCGCCCCCCAACGTCCCCCTTTGCCCCCCATCGCCCCCCCTCGCCCCCCATCGCTCCCCCTCGCTCCCCATCGCCCCCCATCGCCCCCCATCGCCCCTGCTCGCCCCCCCCTCGCCCCCTACTGCCCCCTATCGCCCCCCATCGCTCCCCGTCGTCCTTCCTCGCCCCCCATCGCCCCCCATCCACCCCCAGCGCCCCCTATCGCCCCCGATAGCCCCCCATCGCCCCCCCTCGCTCCCCATCGCCCCTCATTGCCCCCCATTGCCCCCCCATTGCCCCCCCATTGCCCCCCATCGCCTCCCATCGCCCCCCATCGCCCCCGGTCCCCCCCCATCGCCCCCCATCGCCCCCCCTCGACCCCCTCGCCCCCAATCGCCCCCCATCGCCCCCCCTCGCACCCCGTTGCCCCCCATCGCCCCCCAGGCCCCCCCTCGCCCCCCATTGCTCCCCATCACCCCCCATTCGCCCCCCATCGCCCCCCATCGCTCCCCCTCGCCCCCCCTCGCCCCCCATCGCCCGCCATCGCCCCCTATCGCCCCCCATCGCCCCCCCTCGCCCCCCATCGCCCCCCATCGCCGCTGTTCGCCCCCCGTCGCTCCTCATCGCCCCCCATTGCCCCCCATTGCCCCCCCATTGCCACGCCATTGCTCCCCATCACCCCCCATTCGCCCCCCATCGCCCCCCATCGCTCCCCCTCGCCCCCCCTCGCCCCCCATCGCTCGCCATCGCCCCCTATCGCCCCCGATCGCCCCCCCCCGCCCCCCATCGCCCCCCATCGCCGCTGATCGCCCCCCGTCGCTCCCCATTGCCCCCCATTGCCCCCCATTGCCCCCCCATTGCCACCCCATTGCCCCCCATCGCCTCCCATCGCCCCCCATCGCCCCCGGTCGCCCCCCATCGCCCCCCATCGCCCCCCCTCGACCCCCCTCGCCCCCCAACGCCCCCCATCGCCCCCCATCGCCCCCTCGCCCCCCATTGCTCCCCATCACCCCCTATCGCCCCCCATCACCCCCCATCGCTCCCCCTCGCCCCACCTCGCCCCCCATCGCCCGCCACATTGCCCCCCCATTGCCCCCCATCGCCTCCCATCGCCAACCATCGCCCCCCATCGCCCCCCATCACCCCCCATCGCCCCCCATCGCTCCCCATCGCCCCCCATCGCCCCCCACAGCCCCCCATCGCCCCCCATCGCCCCCCCTCGCCCCCCATCGCCCCCCATCGCTCCCCCTCGCCCCCCCTCGCCCCCCATCGCCCCCCATCGCCCCCCACCGCCCCCCATCGCCCCTCCTCGCCCCCCATCGCCTCCCCTCGCCCCCCCTCGCCCCCCATCGCCCCCCATCGCCCCCCATCGCCCCCCACCGCCCCCCTCGCTCCCCCTCGCCCCCCATCGCCCCCGATCCACCCCCAGCGCCCCCAATCACCCCCGATAGCCCCCCATCGCCCCCTACCGCCCCCCATCGCCCCCCGTCGCCCCCCACCCCACCGTCGCCCCCCATCGCCCCCCATCCAACCCCAGCGCCCCCCATCGCCCCTGATAGCCCCCCCTCGCCCCCCATCGGGCCCCCTAGCTCGCCATCGGCCCCCATTGCCCCTCATTGCCCCCCCATCGCCTCCCATCGCCCCCAATCGCCCCCGGTCGCCCCCCATCGTCCCCCACTGCCCCCATCGCCCCCCCTCGCCCCCCCTCGCCCCCCTTCGCCCCCCATCGCCCCCCCTCGCCCCCCATCGCCCCCGATCGCCCCCCATCGCCCCCCCTCGCCCCCATCGCTACCCCTCGCCCCCCATCGCCCCCCATCGCCCCATATCGCCTCCCCTCGCCCCCCCTCGCCCCCATCGGCCCCCATCGCCCCCCATCGCCCTCTGTCGCCCCCCATTGCCCCCCATTGCCCCCCATTGCCGTCCATTCCCCCCCATCGCCCCCCATCGCCCCCCCTCGCACCCCCTCGCCCCCCATCACCCCCCCTCGCCCCCCCTCGCCACCCATCGCCCCCCATCAGGTGTCACACCCTCTGGTGGGGGCGGTCCCCATGATGAGCCAGAGGCACCCATTTCCTGTGAGCAGGCTCAGCCTCGCAGATGAGACGCCGTGCGTCGCCGCCCAAGTGACAGGCGCGATGGCCCTGAGTGCCCCGCGAGTGCGTATCAGCCTACCCACACAATCCACACCAGGCTGATCCACACCTGTTGCGCCGGTCCCTGTGGGACCCAGGGCGTAGAGACAAAAAAAAAAAGGAAACCCAATGCGACGCGTAACCCCACACAAGTGACACCGTCCTGGAGGCGGCCCCATACCCCGCTGAAGGGATCACCATGAAGCGACATGGTGCCTAACTAGTCATCATGTGGTGCTGGGCGGTCCAGTGCTGAGCCGGCCTGCGTGAGCGGGGGAGGGTGGTCCTCCCTAGAAACGCACACGACAGGTCCCACAACAAGGACACCGCGCGGGGTGCACGCGGCGCACGACGCGACGCACAGGTGCACGCGGAGCGACACGAGAGACAACAAGACGCACGACGCAGTGCACACCGCGCAGGCCACACGGCAGGCTCCAATAGTCCCTTGATTGGTAACGGGACTGGGGCACACCAGCAGTGACTGCAGCATGCGAGCATGCTTCCAATGGGCTGTGGTGCACAGGCTGCGGCACAAGGACTGCAGGCCCCAATAGCCTCTTCCTTGGTGACGGGACTGGGGCATTACTGCAGCCAGTGGCTGCAGCATAACAGCGCTGCAGAGATGCTGCAGCAGTCAGGCTGCAACACAAGGGCTGCAGGCTCCAATAGTCCCTTGATTGGTAATGGGGCTGGGGCACACCAGCAGTGACTGCAGCATGCGAACGTGCTGCCAGTGGGCTGTGGTGCACAGGCTGCAGCACAAGGACTGCAGGCCCCAATAGCCCCTTCCTTGGTGACGGGACTGGGGCATTACTGCAGCCAGTGGCTGCAGCATAACAGCGCTGCAGAGATGCTGCAGCAGTCAGGCTGCGACACAAGGGCTGCAGGCTCCAAAAGTCCCTTGATTGGTTACGGGACTGGGGCACACCAGCAGTGACTGCAGCATGCGAACGTGCTGCCAATGGGCTGTGGTGCAAAGGCTGCAGCACAAGGACTGCAGGCCCCAATAGCCTCTTCCTTGGTGACGGGACTGGGGCATTACTGCAGCCAGTGGCTGCAGCATAACAGCGCTGCAGAGATGCTGCAGCAGTCAGGCTGCAACACAAGGGCTGCAGGCTCCAATAGTCCCTTGATTGGTAATGGGGCTGGGGCACACCAGCAGTGACTGCAGCATGCGAACGTGCTGCCAGTGGGCTGTGGTGCACAGGCTGCAGCACAAGGACTGCAGGCCCCAATAGCCCCTTCCTTGGTGACGGGACTGGGGCATTACTGCAGCCAGTGGCTGCAGCATAACAGCGCTGCAGAGATGGTGCAGCAGCCAGACTCCGCGGTGGAGGCACAAGAACTCCGTTGTGGAGGCACAAGACCTCCGCGGTGGAGGCACAAGACCTCCGCGGTGGAGGCACAACACCTCCGCGGTGGAGACACAAGACCTCCGTTGTGGAGGCACAAGACCTCCGTTGTGGAGGCACAAGACCCCTGCTGTGGAGGCACAAGACCTCCGCGCGACACAAGGGCTGCAGGCTCCAATAGTCCCTTGATTGGTAACGGGACTGGGGCACTCCTTCAGTGACTGCAGCATGCAAGCGTGCTGCCAATGGGCTGTGGTGCACAGGCTGCGGCACAAGGACTGCAGGCCCCAATAGCCCCCTGATTGGTGACGGGACTGGGGCATTACTGCAGCCAGTGGCTGCAACATAACAGCGCTGCAGAGATGCTGCAGCAGTCAGGCTGCGACACAAGGGCTGCAGGCTCCAATAGTCCCTTGATTGGTAACGGGACTGGGGCACACCAGCAGTGACTGCAGCATGCGAGCATGCTGCCAATGGGATGTGGTGCACAGGCTGCGGCACAAGGACTGCAGGCCCCAATAGCCCCTTGATTGGTGACGGGACTGGGGCATTACTGCAGCCAGTGGCTGCAGCATAACAGCGCTGCAGAGATGCTGCAGCAGTCAGGCTGCGACACAAGGGCTGCAGGCTCCAATAGTCCCTAGATTGGTAACGGGACTGGGGCACACCAGCAGTGACTGCAGCATGCGAACGTGCTGCCAGTGGTGTGTGGTGCAAAGGCTGCGGCACAAGGACTGCAGGCCCCAATAGCCCCCTGATTGGTGACGGGACTGGGGCATTACTGCAGCCAGTGGCTGCAGCATAACAGCGCTGCACAGATGCTGCAGCAGTCAGACTCCGCGGTGGAGGCACAAGACCTCCGTTGTGGAGGCACAAGACCTCCGCGGTGGAGGCACAAGACCTCCGCGGTGGAGGCACAACACCTCCGCGGTGGAGACACAAGACCTCCGTTGTGGAGGCACAAACCTCTGCCGTGGAGGCACAAGACCTCCGCGCTGGGGGCATAAGACGTCCGCAGCGGAGGCACAAGAAAAGACGCCGAGCCCGCGCCAAGCACTGCGCACGAAGAGCACGAAGCGCACGCGCCAGCGCACGCGATGAACCCCGAGCACGCTCTGGGCCACCTGAGGGTGAGGTGACTGCCCTAGCGTCCGCCGGAGGCCGCCACCGGCAAAGCGAGAGGCAGCCCACGGGCAGCCGATACCGCACGGCCCAACTAACCTAACCTAACCATCGCCCCCCATCGCCCCCCACCGCCCCCCATCGCCCCCCCTCGCCCCCCCCTCGCCAACCAAACGCCCCCCTTCGCCCCCCATCGCCCCCCCTCGCCCCCCATCGCCCCCCATCGCCCCCCATCGCCCCGCATCGCCCCCCCTCGCCACCCATCGCCCCCGATTGCCCCCCCATCTGCCCCCATCGCCCCCGATTGCCCCCGATTGCCCTCCCATCCCCCCCCATCGCCCCCCATCGCCCCCGATCGCCCCCGATAGCCCCCCATCGCCCCCCATCGCCCGCCCATTGCCCCCCCATTGCCCCCCGTCGCCCCCCATCGCCCCCCAACGCCACCCATCGCCCCCCCTCGCCCCCCCTCGCCCCCCATCGCCCCCCATCGCCCCCCCTCGCCCCCCCTCGCCCCCCCTCGCCCCCCATCGCCCCCGATCGCCCCCGATCGCCCCCCATCGCCCCCCATCGCCCCCCCATCGCCCCCCATCGCCCCCCATCGCTCCTCATCGCCCCACATCGCCCCCCACCGCCCCCCGTCGCACCCCATCGCCCCCCATCGCCCCCCATCCCCCCCAATCGCCCCCCCTCGCCCCCCATCGCCCCCCATCGCCCCCTATTGCCCCCAATTGCCCCCCCATCGCCCCCCATTGCCCCCCCTCGCCCCCCATCGCCCCCGATCGCCCCCCATCGCCCCCCGTCGCCCCCAATTGCCCCCAACCCCCCCTTGCCCCCCATCGCCCCCCATCGCCCCCCATTGCCCCCTCTCGCCCCCCCTCGCCCCCCATCGCCTCCCTCGCCCCCCCTCGCCCCCCCCCCGCCCCCCCTCGCCCCCCATGGTCCCCTCAGCCCCCCTCGCCCCCCCTCGCCCCCCATCGCCCCCGATCGCCCCACCTCAGCCCCCCTCGCCCCCCATCGCCCCCAATTGCCCCCGGTCGCCCCCAATCGCCCCCCACCGCCACCGGTCGCCCCCCTTGGCCACCCATCGCCCCCCCTCGCCCCCCATCGCCCCTGATCGCCCCCCATCGCCCCCCCTCGCCCCCCATCGCCCCCGATCGCCCCCCATCGCCCCCCATCGCTCCCCCTCGCCCCCCCTCGCCCCCCATCGCGCCCCATCGCCCCCCCTCGCCCCCCCTCGCCCCCATTGGTCCCCATCGCCCTTTTCACTTCGCGACCACTTCGCGACCACTTCGCGACCACTTCGCAACCACTTCGCAACCTTCGCGACCACTTCGCGACCACTTCGCGACCACTTCGCGACCACTTCGCGACCACTCCGCGACCACTCCGCGACCACTCCGCGACCAGTTCGCGACCACCCCACTCCGCGACCACTTCGCGACCACTTCGCGACCACTTCGCGACCACTTCGCGACCACTTGGCGACCACTTCGCGACCACTCCGCGACCACTTCGCGACCACTTCGCGACCACTTCGCGACCACTTCGCGACCACTTCGCGACCACTTCGCGACCAGTTCGCGACAATTGCGACCACTTCGCGACCACTTCGCGACCACTTCGCGACCACTTCGCGACCAATTCGCGACCACTTCACGACCACTTCGCGACCACTTCGCGACCACCTGGCGACCACTTCGCGACCACTTCGCGACCACCCCGCGACAATTGCGACCACTTCGCGACCACTTCGCCACCACTTCGCGACCACTTCGCGACCACTTCGCAACCTTCGCGACCACTTCGCGACCACTTCGCGACCACTTCGCGACAATTGCGACCACTTCGCGACCACTTCGCGACCACTTCGCGACCACTTCGCGACCACTTCGCGACCACTTCGCGACCACTTCGCAACCTTCGCGACCGCTTCGCGACCACTTCGCGACCACTTCGCGACCACTTCGCGACCACTTCGCGACCACTTCGCGACCACTTCGCGACCACTTCGCGACCATTCCGCGACAATTGCGAACACTTCGCGACCACTTCGCGACCACTTCGCGACCACTTCGCGACCACTTCGCCACCACTTCGCGACCACTTCGCGAAAATTGCGACCACTTCGCGACCACTTCGCGACCACTTCGCGACCACTTCGCGACCACTTCGCGACCACTTCGTGACCACTTCGCGACCACTTCGCGACCACTTCGCGACCACTTCGCGACCACTTCGCGACCACTTCGCGACCACTTCGCGACCACTTCGCGACCACTTCGCGACCACTTCGCGACAATTGCGACCACTTCGCGACCACTTCGCGACCACTTCGCGACCACTTCGCGACCACTTCGCGCCCACTTCGCGATCACTTCGCGACCACTTCGCGACCACTTCGCGACCACTTCGCGACCACTTCGCTACCACATCGCGACCACTTCGCGACCACTTCGTGACCACTTCGCGACTACTTCGCGACCACTTCGCGATGACTTCGCGACCACTTCGCGACCACTTGGCGACCACTTCGCGACCACTTCGCGACCACCCCGGGACAATTGCGACCACTTCGCGACCACTTCGCCACCACTTCGCGACAACTTCGCGACCACTTCGCGACCACTCCGCGACCACTCCGCGACCACTCCGCAACAACACGCGACCACTCCGCGACCACTCCGCGACCACTCCGAGACCACTCCGCGACCACTTGGCGACCAGTGCGCGATTACTTCGCAACCTTCGCGACCACTTCGCGACCACTTCGCGACCACTTCGCGGCCACTTCGCGACCACTTCGCTACCTTCGCGACCGCTTCGCGACCACTTCGCGACCACTTCGCGACCACTTCGCGACCACTTCGCGACCACTTCGCGACAATTGCGACCACTTCGCGACCACTTCGCGACCACTTCGCGACCACTTCGCGACCACTTCGCGACCACTTCGCGACGACTGCGCGACCACTTTGCGACCACTTCGCGACCACTTCACGACCACTTCGCGACAATTGCGACCACTTCGTGACCACTTCGCGACCACTTCGCGACCACTTCGCGACCACTCCGCGACCACTCCGCGACCACTCCGCGACCAGTTCGCGACCACCCCACTCCGCGACCACTTCGCGACCACTTCGCGACCACTTCGCGACCACTTCGCGACCACCTCGCGACCACTTCGCGACCACTTGGCGACCACTTCGCGACCACTTCGCGACCACCCCACTCCGCGACCACTTCGCGACCACTTCGCGACGACTTCGCGACCACTTCGCGACCACTTCGCGACCACTTCGCGACCACTTGGCGACCACTTCGCGACCACTTCGCGACCACTCCGCGACCACTCCGCGACCACTCCGCGACAACACGCGACCACTCCGCGACCACTCCGCGACCACTCCGAGACCACTCCGCGACCACTTCGCGACCAGTGCGCGACCAGTTCGCCATCAGTTCGCGACCACTTCGCGATCAGTGCGCGACCACCTCGCGACCACTTCGCGACCACTTCGCGACCACTTCGCGACCACTTCGCGACCACTTCGCGACCACTTCGCGACCACTTCGCAACCTTCGCGACCAGTTGGGGACCACTTCGCGACCACTTTGCGACCACTTCGCAACCTTCGCGACTACTTCGCGACCACTTCGCGACAATGGCGACCACTTCGCGACCACTCCGCGACCACTTCGCGACCACTTCGCGACCACTTCGCGACCACTTCGCGACCATTTCGGGACAATTGCGACCACTTCGCGACCACCTCGCGACCACTTCGCGACCACTTCGCGACCACTTCGCGACCACTTCGCGACCACTTCGCGACCACTTCGCGACCACTTCGCGACCACTTCGCGACAATTGCGACCACTTCGCGACCACTTCGCGACCACTTCGGGATCACTTCGCGACAACTTCGCGACCACTTCGCTACCACTTCGCGACTACTTCGCGACCACTTCGCGACCACTTCGCAACCACTTCGCAACCACTTCGCGACCACTTCGCGACCACTTCGCGACCACTTCCTGACCACTTCGCGACCACTTCGCGACCACTTCGCGACCACTTCGCGACCACTTCGCGACCACTTCGCGACAATTGCGACCACTTCGCGACCACTTAGCGACCACTTTGCGACCAGTTCGCGACCACTTCGCGACCACTTCGCGACCACTTCGCGACCACTCCGCGACCACTTCGCGACCACTTCGCGACCACTTCGCGACCACTTCGCGACAATTGCGACCACTTCCCGACCACTTCGCGACCATTTCGCGACCACTTCGCGACCACCACGCGACCACTTCGCGACCACTTCGCGACCACTTCGCGACCACTTCGCGACAATTGCGACCACTTCCCGACCACTTCGCGACCACTTCGCGACCACTTCGCGACCACCACGCGACCACTTCGCGACCACTTCGCGACCACTTCGCGACCACTTCGCGACCACTTCGCGACCACTTCGCTACCGCATCGCGACCACTTCGCGACCACTTCGTGACCACTTCGCGACTACTTCGCGACCACTTCGCGACCACTTCGCGACCACTTCGCGACCACTTCGCGACAATTGCGACCACTTCCCGACCACTTCGCGACCACTTCGCGACCACTTCGCGACCACCACGCGACCACTTCGCGACCACTTCGCGACCACTTCGCGACCACTTCGCGACCACTTCGCGACCACTTCGCTACCGCATCGCGACCACTTCGCGACCACTTCGTGACCACTTCGCGACTACTTCGCGACCACTTCGCGACCACTTCGCGACCACTTCGCGACCACTTGGCGACCACTTCGCGACCACCTCGCGACCACTTCGCGACAATTGCGACCACTTCGCGACCACTTCGCGACCACTTCGCAACCTTCGCGACCACTTCGCGACCACTTCGCGACCACTTCGCGACCACTTCGCAACCACTTCGCAACCTTCGCGACCACTTCCGGACAATTGCGACAACTTCGCGACCACTTCGCGACCACTTCGCGACCACTTCGCGACCACTCCGCGACCACTCCCCGACCACTCCGCGACCAGTTCGCGACCACCCCACTCCGCGACCACTTCGCGACCACTTCGCGACCACTTCGCGACCACTTCGCGACCACTTGGCGACCACTTCGCGACCACTTCGCGACCACTCCGCGACCACTCCGCGACCACTCCGCGACAACACGCGACCACTCCGCGACCACTCCGCGACCACTCCGAGACCACTCCGCGACCAGTTCGCCATCAGTTCGCGACCACTTCGCGATCAGTGCGCGACCACTTCGCGACCACTCCGCGACCACTTCGCGACCACTTCGGGACCACTTCGCGACCACTTCGCGACCACTTCGCGACCACTTCGCGACCACTTCGCAACCTCCGCGACCAGTTGGGGACCACTTCGCGACCACTTCGCGACCACTTCGCAACCTTCGCGACTACTTCGCGACCACTTCGCGACCACTTCGCGACAATTGCGACCACTTCGCGACCACTTCGCGACCACTTCGCGACCACTTCGCGACCACTTCGCGACCATTTCGGGACAATTGCGACCACTTCGCGACCACCTCGCGACCACTTCGCAACCTTCGCAACCACTTCGCGACCACTTCGCGACCACTTCGCGACCACTTCGCGACCACTTTGCGACCACTTCGCGACCACTTCGCGACAATTGCGACCACTTCGCGACCACTTCGCGACCACTTCGCGATCACTTCGCGACCACTTCGCGACCACTTTGCTACCACTTCGCGACTACTTCGCGACCACTTCGCGACCACTTCGCAACCACTTCGCAACCACTTCGCGACACTTGGCGACCACTTCGCGACCACTTCGCGACCACTTCCTGACCACTTCACGACCACTTCGCGACCACTTCGCGACCACTTCGCGACCACTTCGCGACCACTTCGCAACCATTTCGCGACAATGGCGAACACTTCGCGACCACTTCGCGACCACTTCGCGACCACTTCGCGACCACTTCGCGACCACTTTGCGACCACTTCGCGACCACTTCGCGACCACTTCGCGACAATTGCGACCACTTCGCGACCACTTCGCGACCACTTCGCGACCAGTTCGCGACCACTTCGCGACCACTTCGCGACCACTTCGCGACCACTCCGCGACCACTTCGCGACCGCTTCGGGACCACTTCGCGACAATTGCGACCACTTCCCGACCACTCCGCGACCACTTCGCGACCACTTCGCGACCACCACGCGACCACTTTGCGACCACTTCGCGACCACTTCGCGACCACTTCGCGACAATTGCGACCACTTCCCGACCACTTCGCGACCACTTCGAGACCACTTCGCGACCACCTCGCGACCACTTCGCGACCACTTCGCGACCACTTCGCTACCACATCGCGACCACTTGGCGACCACTTCGTGACCACTTCGTGACTACTTCGCGACCACTTCGCGACCACTTCGCGACCACTTCGCGACCACTTGGCGACCACTTCGCGACCACCTCGCGACCACCTCGCGACAATTGCGACCACTTCGCGACCACTTCGCGACCACCTCGCAACCTTCGCGACCACTTCGCGACCACTTCGCGACCACTTCGCAACCATTTCGCGACAATTGCGAACACTTCGCGACCACTTCGCGACCACTTCGCGACCACTTCGCGACCACTTCGCGACCACTTCGCGACCACTTCGCGACCACTTCGCGACCACTTCGCGACAATTGCGACCACTTCGCGACCACTTCGCGACCACTTCGCGACCAGTTCGCGACCACTTCGCGACCACTCCGCGACCACTTCGCGACCACTCCGCGACCACTTCGCGACCACTTCGCGACCACTTCGGGACCACTTCGCGACAATTGCGACCACTTCCCGACCACTCCGCGACCACTTCGCGACCACTTCGCGACCACCACGCAACCACTTTGCGACCACTTCGCGACCACTTCGCGACCACTTCGCGACAATTGCGACCACTTCCCGACCACTTCGCGACCACTTCGCGACCACTTCGCGACCACCACGCGACCACTTCGAGACCACTTCGCGACCACCTCGCGACCACTTCGCGACCACTTCGCGACCACTTCGCTACCACATCGCGACCACTCCGCGACCACTTCGTGACCACTTCGCGACTACTTCGCGACGACTTCGCGACCACTTCGCGACCACTTCGCGACCACTTGGCGACCACTTCGCGACCACCTCGCGACCACCTCGCGACAATTGCGACCACTTCGCGACCACTTCGCGACCACTTTGCAACCTTCGCGACCACTTCGCGACCACTTCGCGACCACTTCGCGACCACTTGGCAACCACTTCGCAACCTTCGCGACCACTTCGCGACCACTTCGCGACCACTTCGCGACCACTTCGCGACCACTTCGCAACCTTCGCAACCGCTTCGCGACCACTTCGCGACAATTGCGACCACTTCGCGACCACTTCGCGACCACTTCGCGACAATTGCGACCACTTCGCGACCACTTCGCGACCACTTCGCGACCACTTCGCGACCACTTTGCGACCACTTCGCGACGACTGCGCGACCACTTCGCGACCACTTCGCGACCACTTCACGACCAGTTCGCGACAATTGCGACCACTTCGCGACCACTTCGCGACCACTTCGCGACCACTTCGCGACCACTTCGCGACCACTCCGCGACCACTCCGCGACCACCCCGCGACCAGTTCGCGACCACCCCACTCCGCGACCACTTGGCGACCACTTCGCGACCACTTCGCGACCACTCGGCGAGCATTCCGCGACAACACGCGACCACTCCGAGACCACTCCGCGACCACTTCGCGACCACTGCGCGACCAGTTCGCGATCAGTTCGCGACCACTTCGCGACCAGTGCGCGACCAGTTCGCGACCACTTCGCGACCACTTCGCGACCACTTCGCGACCACTTCGCGACCAGTTCGCGACCACTTCGCAACCTTCGCGACCAGTTCGGGACCACTTCGCGACCACTTCGCGACCACTTCGCAACCTTCGCGAGTACTTCGCGACCACTTCGCGACCACTTCGCGACAATTGCCACCACTTCGCGACCACTTCGCGACCACTTCGCGACCACTTCGCGACCAATTCGCGACCATTTCACGACCACTTCGCGACCACTTCGCGACCACTTCGCGACCACTTCGCAACCTTTGCAACCACTTCGGGACCACTTCGCGACCACTTCGCGACCACTTCGCGACCACTTCGCGACCACTTCGCGACCACTTCGCGACAATCGCGACCACTTCGCGACCACTTCGCGACCACTTCGCGACCACTTCGCGACCACTTCGCCACCACTTCGCGACCACCTCCCAACCTCCGCGACTACTTCGCGACCACTTCGCGACCACTTCGCGACAATTGCGACCACTTCGCGACCACTTCGCGACCACTTCGCGACCACTTCGCGACCACTTCGCGACCATTTCGGGACAATTGCGACCACTTCGCGACCACCTCGCGACCACTTCGCAACCTTCGCAACCACTTCGCGACCACTTCGCGACCACTTCGCGACCACTTCGCGACCGCAACCACTTCGCGACACTTGGCGACCACTTCGCGACCACTTCGCGACCACTTCCTGACCACTTCGCGACCACTTCGCGACCACTTCGCGACCACTTCGCGACCACTTCGCGACCACTTCGCAACCATTTCGCGACAATTGCGAACACTTCGCGACCACTTCGCGACCACTTCGCGACCACTTCGCGACCACTTCGCGACCACTTCGCGACCACTTCGCGACCACTTCGCGACCACTTCGCGACAATTGCGGACCACTTCGCGACCACTTCGCGACCACTTCGCGACCAGCTCGCGACCACTTCGCGACCACTTCGCGACCACTTCGCGACCACTCCGCGACCACTTCGCGACCACTTCGCGACCACTTCGGGACCATTTCGCGACAATTGCGACCACTTCCCGACCGATCCGCGACCACTTCGCGACCACTTCGCGACCACCACGCGACCACTTTGCGACCACTTCGCGACCACTTCGCGACCACTCCGCGACAATTGCGACCACTTTCCGACCACTTCGCGACCACTTCGCGACCACTTCGCGACCACCACGCGACCACTTCGAGACCACTTCGCGACCACCTCGCGACCACTTCGCGACCACTTCGCGACCACTTCGCTACCACATCGCGACCACTTCGCGACCACTTCGCGACCACTTCGCGACCACTTCGCAACCACTTCGCGACCACTTCGCGACCATTTCGGGACAATTGCGACCACTTCGCGACCACCTCGCGACCACTTCGCAACCTTCGCAACCACTCCGCGACCACTTCGCGACCACTTCGCGACCACTTCGCGACCACTTTGCGACCACTTCGCGACCACTTCGCGACAATTGCGACCACTTCGCGACCACTTCGCGACCACTTCGCGATCACTTCGCGACCACTTCGCGACCACTTCGCTACCACTTCGCGACTACTTCGCGACCACTTCGCGACCACTTCGCAACCACTTCGCAACCACTTCGCGACACTTGGCGACCACTTCGCGACCACTTCGCGACCACTTCCTGACCATTTCGCGACCACTTCGCGACCACTTCGCGACCACTTCGCGACCACTTCGCAACCAATTTGCGACAATGGCGAACACTTCGCGACCACTTCGCGACCACTTCGCGACCACTTCGCGACCACTTCGCGACCACTTTGCGACCACTTCGCGACCACTTCGCGACCACTTCGCGACAATTGCGACCACTTCGCGACCACTTCGCGACCACTTCGCGACCAGTTCGCGACCACTTCGCGACCACTTCGCGACCACTTCGCGACCACTCCGCGACCACTTCGCGACCACTTCGGGACCACTTCGCGACAATTGCGACCACTTCCCGACCACTCCGCGACCACTTCGCGACCACTTCGCGACCACCACGCGACCACTTTGCGACCACTTCGCGACCACTTCGCGACCACTTCGCGACAATTGCGACCACTTCCCGACCACTTCGCGACCACTTCGCGACCACTTCGCGACATCCACGCGACCACTTCGAGACCACTTCGCGACCACCTCGCGACCACTTCGCGACCACTTCGCGACCACTTCGCTACCACATCGCGACCACTTCGCGACCACTTCGTGACCACTTCGCGACTACTTCGCGACCACTTCGCGACCACTTCGCGACCACTTCGCGACCACTTGGCGACCACTTCGCGACCACCCCGCGACCACTTCGCGACAATTGCGACCACTTCGCGACCACTTCGCGACCACTTCGCAACCTTCGCGACCACTTCGCGACCACTTCGCGACCACTTCGCAACCATTTCGCGACAATTGCGAACACTTCGCGACCACTTCGCGACCACTTCGCCACCACTTCGCGACCACCTCCCAACCTCCGCGACTACTTCGCGACCACTTCGCGACCACTTCGCGACAATTGCGACCACTTCGCGACCACTTCGCGACCACTTCGCGACCACTTCGCGACCACTTCGCGACCATTTCGGGACAATTGCGACCACTTCGCGACCACCTCGCGACCACTTCGCAACCTTCGCAACCACTTCGCGACCACTTCGCGACCACTTCGCGACCACTTCGCGACCGCAACCACTTCGCGACACTTGGCGACCACTTCGCGACCACTTCGCGACCACTTCCTGACCACTTCGCGACCACTTCGCGACCACTTCGCGACCACTTCGCGACCACTTCGCGACCACTTCGCAACCATTTCGCGACAATTGCGAACACTTCGCGACCACTTCGCGACCACTTCGCGACCACTTCGCGACCACTTCGCGACCACTTCGCGACCACTTCGCGACCACTTCGCGACCACTTCGCGACAATTGCGGACCACTTCGCGACCACTTCGCGACCACTTCGCGACCACTTCCCGACCACTCCGCGACCACTTCGCGACCACTTCGCGACCACTCCGCGACCACTTCGCGACCACTTCGCGACCACTTCGGGACCATTTCGCGACAATTGCGACCACTTCCCGACCGATCCGCGACCACTGCGCGACCACTTCGCGACCACCACGCGACCACTTTGCGACCACTTCGCGACCACTTCGCGACCACTCCGCGACAATTGCGACCACTTTCCGACCACTTCGCGACCACTTCGCGACCACTTCGCGACCACCACGCGACCACTTCGAGACCACTTCGCGACCACCTCGCGACCACTTCGCGACCACTTCGCGACCACTTCGCTACCACATCGCGACCACTTCGCGACCACTTTGCGACCACTTCGCGACCACTTCGCGACCACTTCGCGACCACTTCGCGACCATTTCGGGACAATTGCGACCACTTCGCGACCACCTCGCGACCACTTCGCAACCTTCGCAACCACTCCGCGACCACTTCGCGACCACTTCGCGACCACTTCGCGACCACTTTGCGACCACTTCGCGACCACTTCGCGACAATTGCGACCACTTCGCGACCACTTCGCGACCACTTCGCGATCACTTCGCGACCACTTCGCGACCACTTCGCTACCACTTCGCGACTACTTCGCGACCACTTCGCGACCACTTCGCAACCACTTCGCAACCACTTCGCGACACTTGGCGACCACTTCGCGACCACTTCGCGACCACTTCCTGACCATTTCGCGACCACTTCGCGACCACTTCGCGACCACTTCGCGACCACTTCGCAACCATTTCGCGACAATGGCGAACACTTCGCGACCAGTTCGCGACCACTTCGCGACCACTTCGCGACCACTTCGCGACCACTTTGCGACCACTTCGCGACCACTTCGCGACCACTTCGCGACAATTGCGACCACTTCGCGACCACTTCGCGACCACTTCGCGACCAGTTCGCGACCACTTCGCGACCACTTCGCGACCACTTCGCGACCACTCCGCGACCACTTCGCGACCACTTCGGGACCACTTCGCGACAATTGCGACCACTTCCCGACCACTCCGCGACCACTTCGCGACCACTTCGCGACCACCACGCGACCACTTTGCGACCACTTCGCGACCACTTCGCGACCACTTCGCGACAATTGCGACCACTTCCCGACCACTTCGCGACCACTTCGCGACCACTTCGCGACCACCACGCGACCACTTCGAGACCACTTCGCGACCACCTCGCGACCACTTCGCGACCACTTCGCGACCACTTCGCTACCACATCGCGACCACTTCGCGACCACTTCGTGACCACTTCGCGACTACTTCGCGACCACTTCGCGACCACTTCGCGACCACTTCGCGACCACTTGGCGACCACTTCGCGACCACCTCGCGACCACTTCGCGACAATTGCGACCACTTCGCGACCACTTCGCGACCACTTCGCAACCTTCGCGACCACTTCGCGACCACTTCGCGACCACTTCGCAACCATTTCGCGACAATTGCGAACACTTCGCGACCACTTCGCGACCACTTCGCGACCACTTCGCGACCACTTCGCGACCACCACGCGACCACTTCGCGACCACTTCGCGACCACCTCGCGACCACTTCGCGACCACTTCGCGACCACTTCGCGACTACTTCGCGACCACTTCGCGACCACTTCGCGACCACTTCGCGACCACTTGGCGACCACTTCGCGACCACTTCGCGACCACTTCGCAACCTTCGCGACCACTTCGCGACCACTTCGCGACCACTTCGCGACCACTTGGCAACCACTTCGCAACCTTCGCGACCACTTCGCGACCACTTCGCGACCACTTCGCGACCACTTCGCGACCACTTCGCAACCTTCGCGACCGCTTCGCGACCACTTCGCGACCACTTCGCGACCACTTCGCGACCACTTCGCGACCACTTCGCGACAATTGCGACCACTTCGCGACCACTTCGCGACCACTTCGCGACCACTTCGCGACCACTTTGCGATTACTTCGCGACGACTGCGCGACCACTTCGCGACCACTTCGCGACCACTTCACGACCAGTTCGCGACAATTGCGACCACTTCGCGACCACTTCGCGACCACTTCGCGACCACTTGGCGACCACTTCGCGACCACTCCGCGACCACTCCGCGACCACCCCGCGACCAGTTCGCGACCACCCCACTCCGCGACCACTTGGCGACCACTTCGCGACCACTTCGCGACCACTCGGCGAGCATTCCGCGACAACACGCGACCACTCCGAGACCACTCCGCGACCACTTCGCGACCAGTTCGCGACCACTTCGCGACCAGTGCGCGACCACTTCGCGACCACTTCGCGACCACTTCGCGACCACTTCGCGACCACTTCGCGACCAGTTCGCGACCACTTCGCAACCTTCGCGACCAGTTCGGGACCACTTCGCGACCACTTCGCGACCACTTCGCAACCTTCGCGAGTACTTCGCGACCACTTCGCGACCACTTCGCGACAATTGCCACCACTTCGCGACCACTTCGCGACCACTTCGCGACCACTTCGCGACCAATTCGCGACCATTTCACGACCACTTCGCGACCACTTCGCGACCACTTCGCGACCACTTCGCAACCTTTGCAACCACTTCGGGACCACTTCGCGACCACTTCGCGACCACTTCGCGATCGGTTCGCGACCACTTCGCGACCACTTCGCGACCACTTCGCGACCACTTCGCGACCACTTCGCGACCACTTCGCGACAATTGCGACCACTTCGCGACCACTTCGCGACCACTTCGCGACCACTTCGCGACCACTTCGCCACCACTTCGCGACCACCTCGCAACCTCCGCGACTACTTCGCGACCACTTCGCGACCACTTCGCGACAATTGCGACCACTTCGCGACCACTTCGCGACCACTTCGCGACCACTTCGCGACCACTTCGCGACCATTTCGGGACAATTGCGACCACTTCGCGACCACCTCGCGACCACTTCGCAACCTTCGCAACCACTTCGCGACCACTTCGCGACCACTTCGCGACCACTTCGCGACCGCAACCACTTCGCGACACTTGGCGACCACTTCGCGACCACTTCGCGACCACTTCCTGACCACTTCGCGACCACTTCACGACCACTTCGCGACCACTTCGCGACCACTTCGCGACCACTTCGCAACCATTTCGCGACAATTGCGAACACTTCGCGACCACTTCGCGACCACTTCGCGACCACTTCGCGACCACTTCGCGACCACTTCGCGACCACTTCGCGACCACTTCGCGACCACTTCGCGACAATTGCGACCACTTCGCGACCACTTCGCGACCACTTCGCGACCAGTTCGCGACCACTTCGCGACCACTTCGCGACCACTTCGCGACCACTCCGCGACCACTTCGCGACCACTTCGCGACCACTTCGGGACCACTTCGCGACAATTGCGACCACTTCCCGACCACTCCGCGACCACTTCGCGACCACTTCGCGACCACCACGCGACCACTTTGCGACCACTTCGCGACCACTTCGCGACCACTTCGCGACAATTGCGACCACTTCCCGACCACTTCGCGACCACTTCGCGACCACTTCGCGACCACCACGCGACCACTTCGAGACCACTTCGCGACCACCTCGCGACCACTTCGCGACCACTTCGCGACCACTTCGCTACCACATCGCGACCACTTCGCGACCACTTCGTGACCACTTCGCGACTACTTCGCGACCACTTCGCGACCACTTCGCGACCACTTCGCGACCACTTGGCGACCACTTCGCGACCACCTCGCGACTACCTCGCGACAATTGCGACTACTTCGCGACCACTTCGCGACCACTTCGCAACCTTCGCGACCACTTCGCGACCACTTCGCGACCACTTCGCGACCACTTGGCAACCACTTCGCAACCTTCGCGACCACTTCGCGACCACTTCGCGACCACTTCGCGACCACTTCGAGACCACTTCGCAACCTTCGCGACCGCTTCGCGACCACTTCGCGACCACTTCGCGACCACTTCGCGACCACTTCGCGACCACTTCGCGACAATTGCGACCACTTCGCGACCACTTCGCGACCACTTCGCGACCACTTCGCGACCACTCCGCGACCACTCCGCGACCAGCCCGCGACCAGTTCGCGACCACCCCACTCCGCGACCACTTCACGACCACTTCGCGACCACTTCGCCACCACTTCGCGACCACTTCGCGACCACTTGGCGACCACTTCGCGACCACTTCGCGACCACTCGGCGAGCATTCCGCGACAACACGCGACCACTCCGAGACCACTCCGCGACCACTTCGCGACCAGTGCGCGACCAGTTCGCGATCAGTTCGCGACCACTTCGCGACCAGTGCGCGACCACTTCGCGGCCACTTCGCGACCACTTCGCGACCACTTCGCGACCACTTCGCGACCACTTCGCGACCACTTCGCGACCAGTTCGCGACCACTTCGCAACCTTCGCGACCAGTTCGGGACCACTTCGCGACCACTTCGCGACCACTTCGCAACCTTCGCGACTACTTCGCGACCACTTCGCGACCACTTCGCGACAATTGCCACCACTTCGCGACCACTTCGCGACCACTTCGCGACCACTTCGCGACCACTTCGCGACCACTTCGCGACCATTTCGGGACAATTGCGACCACTTCGCGACCACTTCGCGACCACTTCGCAACCTTTGCAATCACTTCGGGACCACTTCGCGACCACTTCGCGACCACTTCGCGACCACTTCGCGACCACTTCGCGACAATTGCGACCACTTCGCGACCACTTCGCGACCACTTCGCGACCACTTCGCGACCACTTCGCGACCACTTCGCGACCACTTCGCGACCACTTCGCCACCACTTCGCGACCACTTCGCGACCACTTCGCGACCACTTCGCGACCACTTCGCAACCACTTCGCAACCACTTCGCGACACTTCGCGACCACTTCGCGACCACTTCGCGACCACTTCTTGACCACTTCGCGACCACTTCGCGACCACTTCGCGACCACTTCGCGACCACTTCGCAACCATTTCGCGACAGTTGCGACCACTTCGCGACCACTTCGCGACCACTTCGCGACCACTTCGCGACCACTCCGCGACCACTTCGCGACCACTTCGCGACCCTTCGCGACCACTTCGCGACCACTTCGCCCCCTCTCGCCAACCAAACGCCCCCCTCGCCCCCCATCACCCCCCCTCGCCCCCCCTCGCCACCCATCGCCCCCCATTGTCCCCCATCGCCCCCCTCGCACCCCCTCGCCAACCAAACGCCCCCCTTCGCCCCCCATCGCCCCCCCTCGCCCCCCATCGCCCCCCATCGCCCCCCATCGCCCCCCATCGCCCCGCATCGCCCCCCCTCGCCACCCATCGCCCCCGATTGCCCCCCCATCTCTCCCGATAGCCCCCCATCGCCCCCCATCGCCCCTTCCCGCCCCCTCTCACCCCCCATCGCCACTCTTCGCCCGCCCATTGCCCTCCATCGCCTCCCATCGCCCCCCATCGCCCCCCAACGCCACCCATCGCCCCCCCTCGCCCCCCCTCGCCCCCCATCGCCCCCCATCGCCCCCCCTCGCCCCCCATCGCCCCCCATCGCCGCCCATTGCCCCCCCTCGCCCCCCCTCGCCCCCCCTCGCCCCCCATCGCCCCCCATCGCCCCCGATCGCCCCCGATCGCCCCCCATCGCCCCCCATCGCCCCCCCATTGCCCCCCATCGCCCCCCATCGCTCCCCATCGCCCCCCATCGCCCCCCCTCGCCCCCCATCGCCCCCTATTGCCCCCAATTGCCCCCCCATCGCCCCCCATCGCCCCCCTCGCCCCCCATCGCCCCACATCGCCCCCCATTGCCCCCGATGGCCCCCCATTGCCCCCCCCCCGTCGTCCCCAATTGCCCCCAACCCCCCCTTGCCCCCCATCGCCCCCCATCGCCCCCCATCGCCCCCCCTCGCCCCCCCTCGCGCCCCATCGCCCCCCCTCGCCCCCCCTCGCCCCCCCCTCGCCCCCCCTCGCCCCCCATCGTCCCCTTACCCCCCCTCGCCCCCCCTCGCCCCCGATCGCCCCCCCTCAGCCCCCCTCGCCCCCCATCGCCCCCCATCGCCCTCAATCGCCCCCGGTGGCCCCCCATCGCCCCCCACCGCCCCCCATCGCCCCCGGTCGCCCACCCTCGCCCCCCTTCGCCCCCCGTCGCCCCCCATCGCCCCCGATCGCCCCCCATCGCCCCCGATCGCCCCCCATCGCCCCCCCTCGCCCCCCATCGCTCCCCCTCGCCCCCCCCCGCCCCCCATCGCCCCCCATCGCCCCCCCTCGCCCCTTCCTGGCCCCCATCGGTCCCCATCGCCCCCCATCGACCCCCCTCGGCCCCCATTGCCCCTAATTTCCCCCCATTGCCCTCCATCGCCCCCCATCGCCCCCCCTCGTCCCCCCTCGCCCCCCCTCGCTCCCCATCACCCCCCCTCGCCCCCCCTCGCCACCCATCGCCCCCCATTGTCCCCCATCGCCCCCCCTCGCCCCGCCTCGCACCCTCTCGAACCCCCTCGCCACCCATCGCCCCCCATTGCCCCCCCATCTCCCCCCAACGCCCCCCATCGCCCCCCGATCACCCCCTCTCGCCCCCCCTCGCCCCCCATCGCCCCCCATAGCCCCTCCCCGCCCCCCCTCGCCCCCCATCGCCCCCAATCGCCCCCCCTCGCCCCCCCTCGCCACCCATCGCCCCCCATTGTCCCCCATCGCCCCCCTCGCCCCGCCTCGCACCCTCTCGAACCCCCTCGCCACCCATTGCCCCCCCATTGCCCCCCATCGCCTCTCATCGCCCCCCATCGCCCCCCAACGCCACCCATCGCCCCCCCTCGCCCCCCATCGCCCCCCATAGCCCCTCCTCGCCCCCCCTCGCCCCCCATCGCCCCCAATCGCCCCCCCTCGCCCCCCCTCGCCTCTCATCGCCCCCCATCGCCCCCCAACGCCACCCATCGCCCCCCTCGCCCCCCCTCGCCCACCATCGGCCCCCCATCGCCCCCCGTCGCCCCCATCGCCCCCCATCGCCCCCCATCGCCCCCCATCGCTCCCCATCGCCCCCCACCGCCCCCCATCGCTTCCCATTGCCCCCCATCCCCCCCCATTGCCCCCCCTCGCCCCCCATCGCCCCCATCGCCCCCAATTGCCCCCCATCGCCCCCCATCGCCCCCCCTCGCCCCCCACCGCCCCCCATCGCCCCCCATCGCCCCCCATCGCCCCCAATTGCCCCCAACCCCCCCTCGCCCCCCATCGCCCCCGATCGCCCCCCATTGCCCCCAATTGCCCCCCCATCGCCCCCCATCGCCCCCCCTCGCCCCCCATCGCCCCCCATCGCCCCCCATCGCCCCCGATCGCCCCCCATCGCCCCCCATCGCCCCCGATCGCCCCCATCGCCCCCCCTCGCCCTCCCTCAACCCCCCTCGCCTTCCCTCGCCCCGCATCGCCCCCGATCGGCCCCCCTCCCCCCCCCTCACCCCCCCTCGCCCTCCATCGCCCCCCATCGCCCCCCATCGACCCCAATCGCCCCCCATCGCCACCCACCGCCCCCCATCGCCCCCGGTCGCCCCCCCTCGCCCCCCTGCGCCACCCATCGCCCCCCCTCGCCCCCCATCGCCCCCGATCGCCCCTCATCGCCCCCCCTCGCTCCCCATCGCCCCCGATCGCCCCTCATCGCCCCCCCTCGCCCCCCATCGCCCCCCATCGCCCCCCTCGCCCCCCTGGCCCCCATCGGTCCCCATCGCCCTGCATCGACCCCCCTCGGCCCCCATTGCCCCCAATTTCCCCCCATTGCCCTCCATCGCCTCCCATCGCCCCCCCTCGCCGCCCCTCGCTCCCCATCACCCCCCCTCGCCCCCCCTCGCCACCCATCGCCCCCCATTGTCCCCCATCGCCCCCCCTCGCCCCCCCTCGCACCCTCTCGAACCCCCTCACCCCCATCGCCCCCCATCGCCCCCCCTCGCCCCCCAGCACCCCCCCATTGCCCCCCATCGCCCCCCATCGCCCCCCACCGCCCCCCATCGCTCCCCACCGCCCCCCCTCCCCCCCCCTCGCCCCCCAAACGCCCCCCTTCGCCCCCCTTCGGCCCCCCTCGCCCCCCATCGCCCCCCATCGCCCCCCATCGCCCCGCATCGCCCCCCCTCGCCACCCATCGCCCCCCATTGCCCCCCCATCTCCCCCGATCACCCCCTCTCGCCCCCCATCGCCCCCCCATTGCCCCCCCATTGCCCCCCATCGCCTCCCATCGCCCCCCATCGCCCCCCAACGCCACCCATCGCCCCCCATCGCCCCCCCTCGCCCCCCCCCGCCCCCCATCGCCCCCCATCGCCCCCCCTCGCCCCCCCTGGCCCCGATCGGTCCCCATCGCCCCCCATCGACCCCCCTCGGCCCCCATTGCCCCCCATTTCCCCCCATTGCCCTCCATCGCCCCCCATCGCCCCCCCTCTGCCCCCCCTCGCTCCCCATCACCCCCCCTCGCCCCCCTCGCCACCCATCGCCCCCCATTGTCCCCCATCGCCCCCCCCTGCCCCCCCTCGCACCCTCTCGAACCCCCTCGCCCCCATCGCCCCCCATGGCCCCCCCTCACCCCCTAGCGCCCCCCCATTGCCCCCCATCGCCCCCCATCGCCCCCCACCGCCCCCCATCGCTCCCCAGCGCCCCCCCTCGCCCCCCCTCGCCCCCCAAACGCCCCCCTTCGCCACACTTCGCGACCACTTCGCGACCACTTCGCGACAATTGCGACCACTTCGCGACCACTTCGCGACCACTTCGCGACCAGTTCGCGACCACTTCGCGACCACTTCGCGACCACTTCGCGACCACTTCGCGACCACTTCGCGACCACTTCGCAACCACTTCGCGACCAATTCGCGACCACTTCGCGACCACTTCGCGACCACTTCGCGACAATTGTGACCACTTCGCAACCACTTCGCGACCACTTCGCGACCACTACGTGACAACCACGCGACCACTTCGCGACCACTTCGCGACCACTTTGCGACCACTTCGCGACCACTTCGCGACCACTTCGCGACCACCTCGCGACCACCTCGCGACAATTGCGACCACTTCGCGACCATCTCGCGACCACTTCGCGACCACTTCGCGACCACTTCGCAACCTTCGCGACCACTTGGCGACCACTTCGCGACCACTTCGCAACCACTTCGCAACCTTCGCGACCACTTCGCGACCACTTCGCGACCACTTCGCGACCACTTCGCGACCACTTCGCAACCTTCGCGACCGCTTCGCGACCACTTCGCGACCACTTCGCGATCACTTCGCGACCACTTCGCGACAATTGCGACCACTTCGCGACCACTTCGCGACCACTTCGCGACCACTTCGCGACCACTTCGCGACCACTTCGCGACCACTTCGCAACCACTTCGCGACCACTTCGCGACCACTTCGCGACCACTTCGCGACCACTTCGCGACAATTGTGACCACTTCGCGACCACTTCGCGACCACTTCGCGACCACTACGTGACAACCACGCGACTACTTCGCGACCACTTCGCGACCACTTCGCGACCACTTCGCGACCACTTCGCGACCACTTCGCTACCACATCGCGACCACTTCGCGACCACTTCGTGACCACTTCGCGACTACTTCGCGACCACTTCGCGACCACTTCGCGACCACTTCGCGACCACTTCGCGACCACCTCGCGACCAACTCGCGACAATTGCGACTACTTCGCGACCATCTCGCGACCACTTCGCGACCACTTCGCGACCACTTCGCAACCTTCGCGACCACTTGGCGACCACTTCGCGACCACTTCGCAACCACTTCGCAACCTTCGCGACCACTTCGCGACCACTTCGCGACCACTTCGCGACCACTTCGCGACCACTTCGCACCTTCGCGACCGCTTCGCGACCACTTCGCGACCACTTCGCGACCACTTCGCGACCACTTCGCGACCACTTCGCGACAATTGCGACCACTTCGCGACCACTTCGCGACCACTTCGCGATCACTCCGCGACCACTTTGCGACCACTTCGCGACGACTGCGCGACCACTTCGCAACCACTTCGCGACCACTTCACGACCACTTCGCGACAATTGCGACCACTTCGCGACCACTTCGCGACCACTTCGCGACCACTTCGCGACAATTGTGACCACTTCGCGACCACTTCGCGACCACTTCGCGACCACTACGTGACAACCACGCGACTACTTCGCGACCACTTCGCGACCACTTCGCGACCACTTCGCGACCACTTCGCGACCACTTCGCTACCACATCGCGACCACTTCGCGACCACTTCGTGACCACTTCGCGACTACTTCGCGACCACTTCGCGACCACTTCGCGACCACTTCGCGACCACTTCGCGACCACCTCGCGACCAACTCGCGACAATTGCGACTACTTCGCGACCATCTCGCGACCACTTCGCGACCACTTCGCGACCACTTCGCAACCTTCGCGACCACTTGGCGACCACTTCGCGACCACTTCGCAACCACTTCGCAACCTTCGCGACCACTTCGCGACCACTTCGCGACCACTTCGCGACCACTTCGCGACCACTTCGCAACCTTCGCGACCGCTTCGCGACCACTTCGCGACCACTTCGCGACCACTTCGCGACCACTTCGCGACCACTTCGCGACAATTGCGACCACTTCGCGACCACTTCGCGACCACTTCGCGATCACTCCGCGACCACTTTGCGACCACTTCGCGACGACTGCGCGACCACTTCGCAACCACTTCGCGACCACTTCACGACCACTTCGCGACAATTGCGACCACTTCGCGACCAGTTCGCGACCACTTCGCGACCACTTCGCGACCACTTCGCGACCACTCCGCGACCACTCCGCGACCACCCCCCGACCAGTTCGCGACCACCCCACTCCGCGACCACTTCGCGACCACTTCGCGACCACTTCGCCACCACTTCGCGACCACTTCGCGACCACTTGGCGACCATTCCGCGACAACACGCAACCACTCCGAGACCACTCCGCGACCACTCGCGACCAGTGCGCGACCAGTTCGCGATCAGTTCGCGACTACTTCGCGACCAGTGCGCGACCACTTCGCGACCACTTCGCGACCACTTCGCGACCACTCCGCGACCACTTCGCGACCACTTTGCGACCACTTCGCGACCACTTCGCGACCAGTTCGCGACCACTCCGCAACCTTCGCGACCAGTTCGGGACCACTTCGCGACCACTTCGCGACCACTTCGCAACCTTCGCGACTACTTCGCGACCACTTCGCGACCACTTCGCGACCACTTCGCGACAATTGCGACCACTTCGCGACCACTCCGCGACCACCCCGCGACAACCACGCGACCACTTCGCGACCACTTCGCGACCACTTCGCGACCACTTCGCAACCACTTCGCGACCACTTCGCTACCACATCGCGACCACTTCGCGACAATTGCGACTACTTCGCGACCACTTTGCGACCACTTCGCGACCACTTCGCGACCACTTCGCGACCACTTGGCGACCACTCCGCGACCACCTCGCGACCAGCTCGCGACAATTGCGACCACTTCGCGACCATCTCGCGACCACTTCGCGACCACTTCGCGACCACTTCGCAACCTTCGCGACCACTTCGCGACCACTTGGCGACCACTTCGCGACCACTTCGCAACCACTTCGCAACCTTCGCGACCACTTCGCGACCACTTCGCGACCACTTTCGCGACCACTTTGCAACCTTCGCGACCGCTTCGCGACCACTTCGCGACCACTTCGCGACGACCACTTCGCGACCACTTCGCGACCACTTCGCGACAATTGCGACCACTTCGCGACCACTTCGCGACCACTTCGCGACCACTTTGCGACCACTTTGCGACCACCTCGCGACCACTGCGCGACCACTGCGCGACCACTTCGCGGGCACTTCACGACCACTTTGCGACAATTGCGACCACTTCGCGACCACTTCGCGACCACTTCGCGACCACTTCGCGACCACTTCGCGACCACTCCGCGACCACTCCGCGACCACCCCCCGACCAGTTCGCGACCACCCCACTCCGCGACCACTTCGCGACCACTTCGCGACCACTTCGCCACCACTTCGCGACCACTTCGCGACCACTTGGCGACCATTCCGCGACAACACGCGACCACTCCGAGACCACTCCGCGACCACTTCGCGACCAGTGCGCGACCAGTTCGCGATCAGTTCGCGACCACTTCGCGACCACTTCGCGACCACTTCGCGACCACTTCGCGACCAGTTCGCGACCACTTCGCAACCTTCGCGACCAGTTCGGGACCACTTCGCGACCACTTCGCGACCACTTCGCAACCTTCGCGACTACTTCGCGACCACTTCGCGACCACTTCGCGACAATTGCCACCACTTCGCGACCACTTCGCGACCACTTCGCGACCACTTCGCGACCACTTCGCGACCACTTCGCAAACCATTTCGGGACAATTGCGACCACTTCGCGACCACTTCGCGACCACTTCGCAACCTTTGCAACCACTTCGCGACCACTTCGCGACCACTTCGCGACCACTTCGCGACCACTTCGCGACCACTTCGCGACCACTTCGCGACAATTGCGACCACTTCGCGACCACTTCGCGACCACTTCGCGACCACTTCGTGACCACTTCGCGACCACTTCGCGACCACTTCGCGACCACTTCGCGACCACTTCGCGACCACTTCGCAACCACTTCGCAACCACTTCGCGACACTTCGCGACCACTTCGCGACCACTTCGCGACCACTTCTTGACCACTTCGCGACCACTTCGCGACCACTTCGCGACCACTTCGCGACCATTTCGCGACAGTTGCGACCACTTCGCGACTACTTCGCGACCACTTCGCGACCACTTCGCGACCACTCCGCGACCACTTCGCGACCACTTCGCGCCCCCCATCGGCCCCCCATCGCCCCCCATCGCCCCCCCTCGCCCCTCCTCGCCCCTGATCGCCCCCGATCGCCCCCAATCGCCCTCCATCGCCCCCCCATCGCCCCCCATCGCCCCCCATCACCCCCCATCGCCCCCCATCGCCCCCCCATTGCCCCCCCATTGCCCCCCATCGCCTCCCATCGCCCCCCATCGCCCCCAAACGCCACCCATCGCCCCCCCTCGCCCCCCATCGCCCCCCATCGCCCCCCCTCGCCCCCCATCGCCCCCCATCGCCCCCCATCGCCCCCCCTCGCCCCCCCTCGCCCCCCATCGCCCCCCATCGCCCCCGATCGCCCCCGATCGCCCACCATCGCCACCCCATCGCCCCCCGTCGCCCCCCATCGCCCCCCATCGCCCCCCACCGCCCCCCATCGCTCCCCATTGCCCCCCACCGCCCCCCATCGCCCCCCATCGCCCCCCATCGCCCCCCATCCCCCCCCATCGCCCCCCATCGCCCCCCATTGCCCCCAATTGCCCCCCATCGCCCCCCATCGCCCCCCCTCGCCCCCCCTGGCCCCCCATCGCCCCCCATCACCCCCGATCGCCCCCCATCGCCCCGCATCGCCCCCCATCGCCCCCCAATCGCCCCCCATCGCCCCCCCTCGCCCCCCCTGGCCCCCCCTGGCCCCTCATCGCCCCCCATCGCCCACGATCGCCCCCCATCGCCCCCAATTTCCACCAATTGCCCCCAATCGCCCCCCATCGCCCCCCTACCGCCGCCCTCGCCCCCCATCGCCCCCCATCGCCCCCCAGCGCCCCCCTCCGCCCCCCACCGCCGCCCTCGCCCCCCATCGCCCCCCATCGCCCCCCATCGCCCCCCCCTCGCCCCCCCCTCGCCCCCCATCGCCCCCCATCGCCCCCCCTTGCCCCCCCTTGCCCCCCATCGCCCCCCTCGCCCAACATTGCCCCCAATTGCTCCCCATTGCCCCCCATTGCCCCCCCTCGCCCCCCCTCGCCCCCCATCGCCCCCCATCGCCCCCCATCGCCCCCCATCGCCCCCCATCGCCACCCATCGCCCCAAATTGCCCCCACGCCCCCCATCGCCCCCCGTCGCCCCCCATCGCCCCCCATTGCCCCCAATTGCCCCCCCATCGCCCCCCCTCGCCCCCCATCGCCCCCCATCGCCCCCCATCGCCCCCGATCGCCCCCCATCGCCCCCCATCGCCCCCCATCGCCCCCCGTCGCCCCCAATTGCCCCCAACCCCCCCTTGCCCCCCATCGCCCCCCATCGCCCCCTCTCGCCCCCCATCGCCCCCCCTCGCCCCCCCTCGCCCCCCCTCGCCCCCCCTCGCCCCCCATCGCCCCCGATCGCCCCCGATCGCCCCCCTCGCCCCCCCTCACCCCCCCCCGCCCCTCCTCGCCCCCCATCGCCCCCGATAGCCCCCCCTCGCCCCCCCTCAGCCCCCCTCGCCCCCCATCGCCCCCCATCGCCCCCAATCGCCCCCGGTCGCCCCCCATCGCCCCCGGTCGCCCCCCTTCGCTACCCATCGCCCCCCCTCGCCCCCGATCGACCCCCATCGCCCCCCCTCGCCCCCCATCGCCCCCCGTCGCCCCCCCTCGCCCCCCATCGCCCCCCATCGCCCCCCCTCGCCCCCCATCGCCCCCCCTCGCCCCCATCGGTCCCCATCGCCCCCCCTCGCCCCCCGTCGCCCCCCATTGTCCCCCATCGCCCCCCCTCGCCCCCGCCCGCACCCTCTCGAACCCCCTCGCCCCTATCGCCCCCCATCGCCCCCCCTCGCCCCCCAGCAGCCCCCCATTGCCCCCCATCGCCCCCCACCGCCCCCCATCGCCCCCCTTCGCCCCCTCTCGCCCCCCATCGCCCCCCATCGCCCCGCATCGCCCCCCCTCGCAGCCCATCGCCCACCATCGCCCCCCATTGACCCCCCATCTCCCCCATCGCCCCTGATCGCCCCCGATAGCCCCCCATCACCCCCCCCTCGCCCCCTCTTGCCCCCCATCGCCCCCCCATTGCCCCCCATCCCCTCCCATCGCCCCCCATCGCCCCCCAACGCCACCCATCGCCCCCCCTCGCCCCCCTCGCCCCCCATCGCCCCGCATCGCCCCCCCTCGCAGCCCATCGCCCACCATCGCCCCCCATTGACCCCCCATCTCCCCCATCGCCCCTGATCGCCCCCGATAGCCCCCATCAACCCCCCTCGCCCCCTCTTGCCCCCATCGCCCCCCCATTGCCCCCCATCCCCTCCCATCGCCCCCCATCGCCCCCCAACGCCACCCATCGCCCCCCCTCGCCCCCCTCGCCCCCCATCGCCCCGCATCGCCCCCCCTCGCAGCCCATCGCCCCCCATCCCCCCCCATTGACCCCCCATCACCCCCCCTCGCCCCCCGTCGCCCCCCATTGTCCCCCATCGCCCCCCCTCGCCCCCCCCCCGCACCCTCTCGAACCCCCTCGCCCCCATCGCCCCCCATCGCCCCCCCTCGCCCCCCAGCGGCCCCCCATTGCCCCCCATCGCCCCCCACCGCCCCCCATCGCCCCCCTTCGCCCCCTCTCGCCCCCCATCGCCCCCCATCGCCCCGCATCGCCCCCCCTCGCAGCCCATCGCCCCCCATCGCCCCCCATTGACCCCCATCCCCTCCCATCGCCCCCCATCGCCCCCCAACGCCACCCATCGCCCCCCCCGCCCCCTTCGCCCCCCATCGCCCCCCATCGCCCCCCCTCGCTCCCCCTCGCCCCCCATCGCGCCCCCTCTCCCCCCATCGCCCCCCCCTACCCCCCCTCGCCCCCCATCGCCCCCCATCGCCCCCGATCGCCCCCCATCGCCCACCATCGCCCCCCCATCGCCCCCCGTCGCCCCCCATCGCCCCCCATCGCCTGCCATCCCCCCCTAGTGCCCCCCCTCGCCCCCTATCGCCCCCCATTGCCCCCAATTGCCCCCCATCGCCCCCCATCGCCCCCCATCGCCCCCCGTCGCCCCCAATTGCCCCCAACCCCCCCTCGCCCCATATCGCGCCCCATCGCCCCCCATCGCCCCCTCTCGCCCCCCATCGCCCCCCTAGTGCCCCCCCTCGCCCCCTATCGCCCCCCCTCGCCCCCTATCGCCCCCCATCGCCCCCCATCGCCCACCATCGCCCCCCCATCGCCCCCCGTCGCCCCCCATCGCCCCCCATCGCCCCCCATCCCCCCCTAGTGCCCCCCCTCGCCCCCTATCGCCCCCCCTCGCCCCCTATCGCCCCCCATTGCCCCCAATGGCCCCCCATCGCCCCCCATCGCCCCACATCGCCCCCCGTCGCCCCCAATTGCCCCCAACCCCCCCTCGCCCCATATCGCCCCCCATCGCCGCCCATCCCCCCCTAGTGCCCCCCCTCGCCCCCTATCGCCCCCCATTGCCCCCAATTGCCCCCCATCGCCCCCCATCGCCCCCCATCGCCCCCCGTCGCCCCCAATTGCCCCCAACCCCCCCTCGCCCCATATCGCGCCCCATCGCCCCCCATCGCCCCCTTTCGCCCCCCTCACCCCCCCTCGCCCCCCCTCGCCCCCCATCGCCCCCGATCGCCCCCCCTCGCCCCCCCTCGACCCCCTCGCCCCCCATCGCCCCCCATAGCCCCCAATCGCCCCCGGTCGCCCCCCATCGCCCCCCACCGCCCCCCATCGCCCCCCCTCGCCCCCCTTCGCCCCCCCTCGGCCCCCATCGCCCCCGATCACCCCCCATCGCCCCCCCTGGCCCCCCATCGCCCCCGATCGCCCCCCGTCGCCCCCCCTCGCCCCCCATCGCTCCCCCTCGCCCCCCCTTGCCCCCCCTCGCCCCCCATTGCCCCCCCCAGCGCCCCCCATCGCCCCCCATCGCCCCCCCTCGCCCCCCATCAGCCCCCCTCGCCCCCCCTCGCAACCCATCGCCCCCCATTGTCCCCCATCGCCCCCCCTCGCCCCCCCCGCACCCCCTCGCCCCCATCGCCCCCCATCGCCCCCCCTCGCCCCCCAACGCCCCCCCATTGCCCCCCATCGCCCCCCATCGCCCCCCACCGCCCCCCATCGCTCTCCATGGCCCCCCCTCGCCCCCCCTCGCCCCCCAAACGCCCCCCTTCGCCCCCCATCGCCCCCCATCGCCCCGCATCGCCCCCCCCTCGCCACCCATCGCCGCCCATCGCCCCCCATTGCCCCCCCATCTCCCCCCATCGCCCTCCATCGCCCCCGATAGCCCCCCATCACCCCCGCTCCCCCCCTCTCGCCCCTCCATTGCCCCCGCATTGCCCCCCATCGCCTCCCATCGCCCCCCAACGCCACCCATCGCCCCCCCTCGCCCACCTCGCCCCCCATCGACCCCCATCGCCCCCCCTCCCCCCCCCTCGCCCCCCATCGCCCCCCATCGCCCCCCCTCGCCCCCTCTCGCCCCCCATCGCCCCCCCATTGCCCTGCCATTGCCCCCCATCGCCTCCCATCGCCCCCCATCGCCCCCCAACGCCACCCATCGCCCCCACTCGCCCCCCTCGCCCCCCATCGCCCCCCATCGCCCCCCCTCGCCCCCCCTCGCCCCCCATCGCCCCCCATCGCCCCCCATCGCCCCCCCTCGCCCCCCCTCGTCCCCCCTCACCCCCCATCGCCCCCCATCGCCCTCGATCGCCCCCGATCGCCCCCCATCGCCCACCATCGCCCCCCCATCGCCCCCCATCGCCCCCCATCGCCCCCCATCGCCCCCCATCGCTCCCCATCGCCCCCCACCGCCCCCCATCGCCCCCCATCCCCCCCCATTGCCCCCCCTCGCCCCCCATCGCCCCTTATCGCCCCCCATTGCCCCCAATTGCCCCCCATTGCCCCCCATCGCCCCCCCTCGCCCCCCCTCGCCCCCCATCGCCCCCCATCGCCCCTCATCGCCCCCCATCGCCCCCCATCGCCCCCAATTGCCCCCAACCCCCCCTCGCCCCCCATCGCCCCCCATCGCCCCCCCTCGCCCCCCCTCGCCCGCCATCGCCCCCCCTCGCCCCCCGTCGCCCCCCATCACCCCCCCTCGCCCCCCATCGCCCCCGATCGCCCCCCATCGCCCCCCATCGCCCCCCATCGCCCCCCATCGCCCCCGATCGCCCCCGATCGCCCCTGATCGCCCCCGATCGCCCTCCATCGCCCCCCATCACCCCCTATCGCCCCCCATCGCCCCCCCATTGCCCCCCCATTGCCCTCCAACGCCCCCCATCGCCCCCCAACGCCACCCATCGCCCCCCCTCGCCCCCCATCGCCACCCATCGCCCCCCATCGCCCCCCATCGCCCCCCCTCGCCCCCCCTCGCCCCCCATCGCCCCCCATCGCCCCCGAACGCCCCCGATCGCCCCCCATCGCCCACCATCGCCCCCCCATCGCCCCCCGTCGCCCCCCATCGCCCCCCATCGCCTCCCACCGCCCCCCGCTCGCTCCCCATTGCCCCCCACCGCCCCCCATCGCCCCCCATCGCCCCCCATCCCCCCCCATCGCCCCCCCTCGCCCCCCATCGCCCCCCATCACCCCCCATTGCCCCCAATTGCCCCCCATCGCCCTTCCTCGCCCGCCATCGCCCCCCCTCGCACCCGGTCGCCCCCGATCGCCACCCTCGCCCCCCCTCACCCCCCCTCACCCCCCCTCATCCCCCATCGCCCCCCATCGCCCCCCCTCGCCCCCCCCCGGCCCTCCTCGCCCCCCGTCGCCCCCGATCGCCCCCGATCGCCCCCCATCGCCCTCCATCGCCCCCCCATCGCCCGCCATCGCCCCCCATCGCCCCCCCATTGCCCCCCATCGCCTCCCATCGCCCCCCGGCGCCCCCCAACGCCACCCATCGCCCCCCCTCGCCCCCCCTAGCCCCCCATCGCCCCCCATCGCCCCCCCATCGCCCCCCGCTCGCCCCCCATCGCCCCACATCGCCCCCCCTCACCCCTCATCGCCCCCCATCGCCCACGATCGCCCCCGATCGCCCACCATCGCCCCCCCATCGCCCCCCCGTCGCCCCCCATCGCCCCCCATCGCCCCCCATCGCCCCTTATCGCCCCCCACCGCCCCCCATCGCTCCCCACCGCCCCTCCTCGCCCCCCCTCGCCCCCCAAACGCCCCCCTTCGCCCCCCATCGCGCCCCCTCGCCCCCCATCGCCCCCCATCGCCCCCCCTCGCCCCCCCTCGCCCCACCTCGCCACCCATTGCCCCCCCATCTCCCCCCATCGCCCCCCCTCGCCCCCGATCGCCCCCGATAGCCCCCCATCGCCCCCCATCACCCCCCCTCGCCCCCCCCGCCCCCTCCCGCCCCCCATCGCCCCCCCATTGCCCCCCATCGCCTCCCATCGCCCCCCATCGCCCCCCAACGCCACCCATCGCCCCCACTCGCCCCCCAATCGCCCCCCATCGCCCCCCATCGCCCCCCCTCGCCCCCCCTCGCCCCCCCTCGCCCCCCACCGCCACTCCGCCCCTCATCGCCCACCATCGCCCCCCCATCGCCCCCCATCGCCCCCCATCGCCCCCCATCGCTCCCCATCGCCCCCCACCGCCCCCCATCGCCCCACATCCCCCCCCATTGCCCCCCCTTGCCCCCCTTCGCCCCCTATCGCCCCCTATTGCCCCCAATTGCCTCCCATCGCCCCCCATCGCCGCCCAACGCCACCCATCGCCCGCCTCCGCCCCCCTCGCCCCCCATCGCCCCCCATCGCCCCCCCCCGCCCCCCATCGCCCCCCATCGCCCCCCATCGCCCCCCCCCGCCCCCCCTCGCCCCCCATCGCCCCCCATTGCCCCCCATCGCCCCCCATCGCCCCCCCATCGCCCCCCATCGCCCCCCATCGCCCCCCATCGCGCCCCATCGCCCCCCATCGCCCCCCATCGCCCCCCCCCGCCCCCCATCGCCCCCCCTCGCCCCCCATCGCCCCCCCTCGCCCCCCGTCGCCCCCCATCGCCCCCCCTCGCCCCCCCTCGCCCCCCCTCGCCCCCCATCGCCCCCGAATGCCCCCGATCGCCCCCCATCGCCCACCATCGCCCCCCGTCGACCCCCATCGCCCCCCATCGCCCCCCATCGCCCCCGATCGCCCCCAATTGCCCCCAACCCCCCCTCGCCCCCCATCGCCCCCCCTCGCCCCCCGTCGCCCCCCATCGCCCCTGCTCGCCCCCCCTTTCCCCCCCTCGCCCCCCATCGCCCCCGAACGCCCCCGATCGCCCCCCATCGCCCACCATCGCCCCCCCTCGCCCCCCATCGCCCCCCATCGCCCCCCGTCGCCCCGCATCGCCCCCCCTCGCCACCTATTGCCCCCCCATCTCCCCCCATCGCCCCCCCTCGCCCCCGATCGCCCCCGATAGCCCCCCATCGCCCCCCATCACCCCCCCTCGCCCCCCCTCGCCCCCTCTCGCCCCCCATCGCCCCCCCATTGCCCCCCATCGCCCCCTACCGCCCCCCGCTCGCTCCCCATTGCCCCCCACCGCCCCCCATCGCCCCCCATCGCCCCCCATCCCCCCACATCGCCCCCCCTCGCCGCCCATCGCCCCCCATCGCCCCCCATTGCCCCCAATTGCCCCCCATCGCCCCCCCTCGCCCGCAATCGACCCCCCTCGCCCCCGGTCGCCCCCGGTCCCCCCCTCGCCCCCCCTCGCCCCCCCTCAGCCCCCCTCACCCCCCATCGCCCCCCAGCGCCCCCCATCGCCCCCCCTCGCCCCCCCTTGCCCCCCATCGCCCCCGATCGCCCCCGATCGCCCCCCCATCGCCCCCCATCGCCCCCCATCGCCCCCCATCGCCCCCCATCGCCCCCCCTCGCCCCCCTCGCCCCCCCTCGCCCCCCAAACGCCCCCCTTCGCCCCCCATCGCCCCCCATCGCCCCCCATCGCCCCGCATCGCCCCCCCTCGCCACCCATCGCCCCCCATCGCCCCCCATTGCCCCCCCATCTCCCCCCATCGCCCCCGATCGCCCCCGATAGCCCCCCATCGCCCCCGAACACCCCCTCGCCCCCTCCAGCCCCCCATCGCCCCCCCATTGCCCCCCATCGCCTCCCATCGCCCCCCATCGCCCCCCAACGCCACCCATCGCCCTTCTCGCCCCCCATCGCCCCCCATCGCCCCCCCTCCTCCCCCCTCGCCCCCCATCGCCCCCCATCGCCCCCCCTCGCCCCCCCTCGCCCCCCCTCGCCCCTCCTCGCCCCCCATCGCCCCCCATCGCCCCCCATCGCCCACCATCGCCCCCCCATCGCCCCCCGTCGCCCCCCATCGCCCTCCATCGCCCCCCTTGGCCTCCATCGCTCCCCATCGCCCCCCACCGCCCCCAATCCCCCCCCATTGCTCCCCCTCGCCCCCGATCGCCCCCTATCGCCGCCCATTGCCCCCAATTGCCTCCGATCGCCCCCCATCGCCCCCCAACGCCACCCATCGCCCCCCCTCGCCCCCCATCGCCCCCCATCGCCCCCCATCGCCCCCCATCGCCGCCAATTGCCCCCAACCCCCCCTCGCCCCCCCTCGCCCCCCGTCCCCCCCCATCGCCCCCCCTCGCCCCCCCTCGCCCCCCATCCCTCGCCCCCCCTCGCCCCCCCATCATCCCCCCTCACCCCCCATCGCCCCCCATCGCCCCCCTCGCGCCACCCTCGCCCCCCCTCGCCCCCAATCGCCCCCGATCGCCCTCCATCGCCCCCCATCGCCCCCCATCACCCCCCATCGCCCCCCATCGCCCCCCCATTGCCCCCCCATTGCCCCCATCGCCTCCCATCGCCCCCCAACGCCACCCATCGCCCCCCCTCGCCCCCCCTCGCCCCCAATCGCCCCCCCTCGCCCCCCATCGCCCCCCATCGCCCCGCATCGCCCCCCCCCGCCCCCCCTCGCCCCCCATCGCCCCCGATCGCCCCCGATCGCCCCCGATCGCCCCCCATCGCCCCCCCTCGCCTCCCATCGCCCCCCATCGCCCCCCACCGCCCCCCTCGCCCCCCATCGCCCCCCATCGCCCCCCATCGCCCCCCATCCCCCTCCATTGCCCCCCCTCGCCCCCCATCGCCCCCTATCGCCCCCCATTGCCCCCAATTGCCCCCCATTGCCCCCCATTGCCCCCCCTCGCCCCCCATCGCCCCCCATCGCCCCCCATCGCCCCCCATCGCCCCACATCGCCCCCAATTGCCCCCAACCCACCCTCGCCCCCCATCGCCCCCCATCGCCCCCCCTCGCCCCCTATCGCCCCCCCTCGCCCCCCCTCGCCCCCAATCGCCCCCGATCGCCCCCCCATCGCCCCCCATCGCCCCACATCACCCGCCATCGCCCCCCATCGCCCCCCCATTGCCCCCCCTTTGCCTCCCATCGCCCTCCATCGCCCCCCAACGCCACCCATCGCCCCCCCTCGCCCCCCCTCGCCCCCCCTCGCCCCCCATCGCCCCCCATCGCCTCGCATCGCCCCCCCTCGCCCCCCCTCGCCCCCCATCGCCCCCCATCGCCCCCGATCGCCCCCGATCGCCCCCCATCGCCCCCCCTCGCCCCCCATCGCCCCCCCTCGCCCCCCATCGCCCCCCATCGCCCCCCACCGCCCCCCTCGCCCCCCATCGCCCCCCACCGCCCCACAGCGCCGCCCTCGCCCCCCATCGCCCCCCATCGCGCCCCATCGCCACCCTTGCCCCCCCTCGCTCCCCATTGCCCCCCACCGCCCCCCATCGCCCCCCATCGCCCCCCATCCCCCCCCATCGCCCCCCATTGCCCCCAATTGCCTCGCATCGCCCCCCATTGCCCCCAATTGCCCCCCATCGCCCCCCATCGCCCCCCCTTGTCCCCCCGGGGCCCCATCGCCCCCCATTGCCCCCCATCGCCCCCGATCGCCCCCGATCGCCCCCCATCGCCCCCCCTGGCCCCCCCTCTCCCCCCATCGCCCCCCATCGCCCCCCATCGCCCCCCATCGCCCCCGATCGCCCCCCATCGCCACCAATTGCCCCCATCGCCTCCCATCGCCCCCCATCGCTCCCCATCGCCCCCCACCGCACCCCATTGCCCCCCATCGCCCCCCATCCCCCCCCATTGCCCCCCCTCGCCCCCCATCGCCCCCTATCGCCCCCCATTGCCCCCAATTGCCCCCAATTGCCCCCCCTCGCCCCCCCTCGCCCCCCATCGCCCCCCATCGCCCCCCATCGCCCCCCATCGCCCCCCCTCGCCCCCCCTCGCCCCCCCTCGCCCCCCATCGCCCCCCATCGCCCCCACTCGCCTGTCATCGCCCCCCCAGCGCCCCCTATCGCCCCCCATCGCCCCCCCATCGCACCCCCATTGCCCTCCATCGCCCCCCATCGCCCCCCAACGCCACCCATCGCCCCCCCCCGCCCCCCCTCGCCCCCCATCGCCCCCCCATCCGCCCCCCTCGCCCCCGTCGCCCCCCATCGCCCCGCATCGCCCCCCCTCGCCCCCCCTCGCCCCCCATCGCCCCCCATCGCCCCCGAACGCCCCCGATCGCCCCCCATCGCCCCCCCATCGCCCCCCGTCGCCCACCATCGCCCCCCACCGCCCCCCGCTCGCTCCCCATTGCCCCCCACCGCCCCCCATCGCCCCCCATCGCCCCCCATCGCCCCCCATCCCCCCCCATCGCCCCCCCTCGCCCCCCATCGCCCCCCATCGCCCCCCATTGCCCCCAATTGCCCCCAATCGCCCCCCCTCGCCCGCCATCGCCCCCCCTCGCCCCCCCTCGCCCCCGGTCGCCCCCCTCGCCCCCCCTCGCCCCCCCTCACCCCCCCTCACCTCCCATCGCCCCCCCTCGACCCCCTCGCCCCCCATCGCCCCCGATCGCCCCCGATCGCCCCCCATCGCCCCCCCATCGCCCCCCATCGCCCCCCATCGCCCCCCCATTGCCCCCCCATTGCCCCCCATCGCCTCCCATCGCCCCCCATCGCCCCACAACGCCACCCATCGGTCCCCCTAGCCCCCCATCGCCCCCCATCGCCCCCCCTCGCCCCCCCTCGCCCCCCATCGCCCCACATCGCCCCCCCTCGCCCCCCCTCGCCCCCCATCGCCCCCCATCGCCCAGGATCGCCCCCGATCGCCCCCCATCGCCCACCATCGCCCCCCCATCGCCCCTCGTCGCCCCCCATCGCCCCCCATCGCCCCCCATCGCCCCCCATCGCCCCCCACCGCCCCCCATCGCTCCCAACCGCCCCCCCTCACCCGCCCTCGCCCCCCAAACGCCCCCCTTCGCCCCCCATCGCCCCCCATCGCCCCCCATCGCCCCGCATCGCCCCCCCTCGCCACCCATCGCCCCCCATTGCCCCCCCATCTCCCCCCATCGCCCCCGATAGCCCCCCATCACCCCCCATCGCCCCCCCATTGCCCCCCATCGCCTCCCATCGCCCCCCATCCCCCCCCAACGCCACCCATCGCCCCCCCTCGCCCCCCTCGCCCCCCATCGCCCCCCATCGCCCCCCATCGCCCCCCATCGCCCCCCCTCGCCCCCCCGCGGCCCCCCTCGCCCCCCATCGCCCCCCATCGCCCCTCATCGCCCCCCATCGCTCCCCATCGCCCCCCACCGCCCCCGGTAGCCCCCCATCCCCCCCCATTGCCCCCCTCGCCCCCCATCGCCCCCTATCGCCCCCCATTGCCCCCAATTGCCCCCATCGCCCCCCATCGCCCCCCATCGCCCCCCATCGCCCCCAATTGCCCCCAACCCCCCCTGGCCCCTCATCGCCCCCCATTGCCCCCCCTCGCCCCCCGTCGCCCCCAATCGCCCCCCCTCGCCCCCCATCGCCCCCGATCGCCCCCCTCGCCCCCCCTCGCCCCCCCCCCGCCCCCATCGCCCCCCATCGCCCCCCCTCGCCCCCCCTCGCCCCCCCTGGCCCTCCATCGCCCCCGATCGCCCCCGATCGCCCCCCCATTCGCCCCCCATTCGCCCCCCATCACCCCCCATCGCCCCCCATCGCCTCCCCATTGCCCCCCCATTGCCCCCCATCGCCCCCCATCACCCCCCAACGCCACCCATCGCCCTCCCCCGCCCCCCCTCCCCCCCCCTCGCCCCCCCCCCGCCCCCATCGCCCCCCATCGCCCCCCCCTCGCCCCCCCTCGCCCCCCCTGGCCCTCCATCGCCCCCGATCGCCCCCGATCGCCCCCCCATCGCCCCCCATTCGCCCCCCATCACCCCCCATCGCCCCCCATCGCCCCCCCATTGCCCCCCCATTGCCCCCCATCGCCCCCCATCACCCCCCAACGCCACCCATCGCCCCCCCTCGCCCCCCCTCGCCCCCCATCGCCCCCCCTCGCCCCCCATCGCCCCCCATCGCCCTGCATCGCCCCCCCATCGCCCCCCAACGCCACCCATCGCCCCCCATCGCCCCCCATTGCCCCATCTCCCCCCATCGCCCCCCATCGCCCCCGATCGCCCCCGATAGCCCCCCATCGCCCCCCATCACCCCCCTCGCCCCCCATTGCCCCCATCGCCCCCCATCCCCCCCCCCCCGCCCCCCCTTTCGCCCCCCCTCGCCCCCCATCGCCCCCGATCGCCCCCCATCGTCCACCATCGCCCCCCATCGCCCCCGATCGCCCCCCATCGCCCCCCATCGCCCCCGATCGCTCCCCATCGCCCCCCACCGCCCCCCATCGCCCCGATCCCCCCCCCTTTGCCCCCCCTCGCCCCCCATCGCCCCCCATTGCCCCAAATTGCCCCCATCGCCCCCCCTCGCCCCCCCTCGCCCCCCATCGCCCCCCATCGCCCCCATCGCCCCCCATCGCCCCCCATCGCCCCAAATTGCCCCCAACCCCCCCCTCGCCCCCAATCGCCCCCCATCGCCCCCCGTCGCCCCCCATCGCCCCCCCTCGCCCCCGCTCGCCCCCCATCGCCCCCAATCGCCCCCCTCGCCCCCCTCGCCCCCCCTCACCCCCCATCGCCCCCCATCGCCCCCCCTCGCCCCCCCTCGCCCCCCCTCGCCCCCCATCGCCCCCGATCGCCCCCGATCGCCCCCGATCGCCCCCCCATTGCCCCCCATCGCCCCCCATCACCCCCCATCGCCCCCCATTGCCCCCCCATTGCCCCCCCATTGCCCCCCATCGCCCCCCATCGCCCCCCATCGCCCCCCAACGCTACCCATCGCCCCCCTCGCCCCCCCTCACCCCCCATCGCCCCCCCTCGCCCCCCATCGCCCCGCATCGCCCCCCCTCGCCCCCCATCGCCCCCATTGCCCCCGATCGCCCCCGATCGCTCCCCATCGCCCACCATCGCCCTCCCATCGCCCCCCGTCGCCCCCCATCGCCCCCCATCGCCCCCCGGCGCCCCCCTCGCCCCACATCGCCCCCCATCGCCCCCGACCGCCCCCACCGCCGCCCTCGCCCCCCATCGCCCCCCATCGCGCCCCATCGCCCACCCTCGCCCCCCCTCGCTCCCCATTGCCCCCCACCGCCCCCCATCGCCCCCCATCGCCCCCCATCGCCCCCCATTGCCCCCAATTGCCCCCCATCGCCCCCCATTGCCCCCATTGCCCCCCATCGCCCCCCATGCCCCCAATTGCCCCCCATCGCCCCCAATCGCCCCCCATCGCCCCGCCTCGTCCCCCCGGGGCCCCATCGCCCCCCATCGCCCCCCATCGCCCCGATCGCCCTCCATCGCCCCCCATCGCCGCCCATCGCCCCCCCTGGCCCCCCCTCGCCCCCCCATCGCCCCCCATCGCCCCCCATCGCCCCCGATCGCCCCCCATCGCCACCAATTGCCGCCAGTTGCCCCCAATCGCCCCCCATCGCCCCCCATCGCCCCCCCTCGCCCCCCCTCGCCCCCCATCGCCCCCCATCGCCCCCCGTCGCCCCCCTTGCCCCCCCTCGCCCCCCATCGCCCCCCCATCGCCCCCCATTGCCCCCAATTGCCCCCAATTGCCCCCAATTGCCCCCCATCGCCCCCCATGGCCCCCGATCGCCCCCGATCGCCCCCCCATCGCCCCCCATCGCCCCCCTCGCCCCCCCATCGCCCCCCAATTGCCCCCCCTCGCCCCCCATCGCCCCCCCTCGCCCACCATTGCCCCCATTGCCCCCCATCGCCCTCCATCGCCCCCCCCATCGCCCCCCTCGCCCCCCATCGCCCCCCATCGCCCCAAATTGCCCCCAACCCCCCCTCGCCCCCCATCGCCCCCCATTGCCCCAATCGCCCCGCCATCGCCCCCCTCGCCCCCCATCGCCCCCCCTCGCCCCCCATCGCCCCCCATCGCCCCGATCGCCCCCCATCGCCCCCCATCGCCCCCCATCGTCCCCCCTCGTCCTTCCGGGGCCCCATCGCCCCCTATCGCCCCCCATCGCCCCCCATCGCCCCCGATCGCCCCCCATCGCCCCCCATCGCCCCCCCTGGCCCCCCCTCGCCCCCCATCGCCCCCCATCGCCCCCCATCGCCCCCGATCACCCCCCATCGCCACCAATTGCCCCAAGTTGCCCCGAATAGCCCCCCATCGCCCCCCATCGCCCCCCCACCGCCCCCCTCACCCCCCATCGCCCCCCATCGCCCCCCACCGCCCCCCAACGCAGCCCTCGCCCCCCATCGCCCCCTCTCGCCCCCCATCGCCCCCCCTTGCCCCCATTCGCCCCCCATCGCCCCCCCATCGCCCCCCATTGCCCCCAATTGCCCCCAATTGCCCCCCATCGCCCCCCATCGCCCCCCCCCGCCCCCGATCGCCCCCGATCGCCCCCCCATCGCCCCCCATCGCCCCTCATCGCCCCCCCATTGCCCCCCCATAGCCCCCCATCGCCTCCCATCGCCCCCCATCGCCCCCCAACGCCACCCATCGCCCCCCCTCGCCCCCCCTAGCCCCCCATCGCCCCCCATCGCCCCCCCTCGCCCCCCCTCGCCCCACATCGCCCCCCCCCGCCCCCCCTCGCCCCCCATCGCCCCTATCATCCACGATCGCCCCCGATCGCCCCCCATCGCCCGCCATCGCCACCCCATCGCCCCCCGTCCCCCCCCATCGCCCCGCATCGCCCCCCATCGCCCCCCACCGCCCCCATCGCCCCCCCATCGCCCCCCATCGCCCCCGATCGCCCCTGATTGCCCCGATCGCCCCCCATCGCCCCCCCATCGCCCTCCATCGCCCCCCATCGCCCCCCCATTGCCCTCCCATTGCCCCCCACCGCCTCCCATCGCCCCCCATCGCCCCCCAACGCCACCCATCGCCCCCCCTCGCCGCCCCTAGCCCCCCATCGCCCCCCTCGCCCCCCCTCGCCCCCCATCGCCCCACATCGCCCCCCTCGCCCCCCATCGCCCCCCATCGCCCACAATCGCCCCCCATCGCCCACCATCGCCCCCCCATCGCCCCCCGTCGCCCCCCATCGCCCCCCATCGCCCCCCATCGCCTCCCATCGCCCCCATAGCCCCCCAACGCCACCCATCGCCCCCCCTCGCCGCCCCTAGCCCCCCATCGCCCCCCATCGCCCCCCCTCGCCCCCCCTCGCCCCCCATCGCCCCACATCGCCCCCCCTCGCCCCCCATCGCCCCCATCGCCCACAGTCGACCTCCATCGCCCACCATCGCCCCCCCATCGCCCCCCGTCTCCCCCCATCGCCCCCCATCGCCCCCCATCGCCCTGCATCGCCCCCCACCGCCCCCCATCGCTCCCCAAGGCCCCCCCTCGCCCCCCCTCGCCGCCCTTCGCCCCCCTCCGCCCCCCATCGCTCCCCCATCGCCCCCCATCGCCCCCCATCGCCCCCCATTGCCCCCCCATCTCCCCCCATCGCCCCCCATCGCCCCCGATCGCCCCCGATAGCCCCCCATCGCCCCCATCGCCCCCCCTCGCCCCCCATCGCCCCCCCATCGCCCCCCCATTGCCCCCCATTGCCTGCCATCGCCCCCCATCGCCCCCCAACGCCACCCATCGCCCCGCTCGCCCCCCTCGCCCCCCATCGCCCCCCATCGCCCCCCCTCGCCCCCCCTCGCCCCCCATCGCCCCCCATCGCCCCCCATCCCCCCCCCCCGCCCCCCCTTTCCCCCCCCCCGCCCCCCATCGCCCCCCATCGTCCACCATCGCCCCCCCATCGCCCCCCGTCGCCCCCCATCGCCCCCCATCGCCCCCCATCGCCCCCGATCGCTCCCCATCGCCCCCCACCGCCCCCCATGGCCCCCCATCCCCCCCCCTTTGCCCCCCCTCGCCCCCCATCGCCCCCCATTGCCCCAAATTGCCCCCATCGCCCCCCCTCGCCCCCCTCGCCCCCCATCGCCCCCCATCGCCCCCCATCGCCCCCCATCGCCCCAAATTGCCCCAACCCCCCCTCGCCCCCCATCGCCCCCCATCGCCCCCCGTCGCCCCCCATCGCCCCCCCTCGCCCCCGCTCGCCCCCCATCGCCCCCAATCGCCCCCCTCGCCCCCCCTCGCCCCCCCTCACCCCCCATCGCCCCCCATCGCCCCCCCTCGCCCCCCCTCGCCCCCCCTCGCCCCCCATCGCCCCCGATCGCCCCCGATCGCCCCCGATCGCCCCCCCATCGCCCCCCATCGCCCCCCATCACCCCCCATCGCCCCCCATTGCCCCCCCCATTGCCCCCCCCCATCGCCCCCTCATCGCCCCCCAACGCTACCCATCGCCCCCCCTCGCCCCCCCTCGCCCCCCCTCGCCCCCCATCGCCCCGCATCGCCCCCCCTCGCCCCCCATCGCCCCCCATTGCCCCCGATCGCCCCCGATCGCTCCCCATCGCCCACCATCGCCCTCCCATCGCCCCCCGTCGCCCCCCATCGCCCCCCATCGCCCCCCAGCGCCCCCCTCGCCCCACATCGCCCCCCATCGCCCCCGACCGCCCCCCACCGCCGCCCTCGCCCCCATCGCCCCCCATCCGGCCCCATCGCCCACCCTCGCCCCCCCTCGCTCCCCATTGCCCCCCACCGCCCCCCATCGCCCCCCCATCGCCCCCCATCGCCCCCCATCGCCCCCCATCGCCCCCCATTGCCCCCAATTGCCCCCCATCGCCCCCCATTGCCCCCAATTGCCCCCCATCGCCCCCAATCGCCCCCCATCGCCCCCGCCTCGTCCCCCCGGGGCCCCATCGCATCCCATCGCCCCCCATCGCCCCCGATCGCCCTCCATCGCCCCCCATCGCCGCCCATCGCCCCCCCTGGCCCCCCTCGCCCCCCATCGCCCCCCATCGCCCCCCATCGCCCCCGATCGCCCCCCGTCGCCGCCAGTTGCCCCCAATCGCCCCCCATCGCCCCCCCATCGCCCCCCCTCGCCCCCCCTCGCCCCCCATCGCCCCCCGTCGCCCCCCGTCGCCCCCCCTTGCCCCCCCTCGCCCCCCATCGCCCCCCCATCGCCCCCCATTGCCCCCAATTGCCCCCAATTGCCCCCAATTGCCCCCCATCGCCCCCCATCGCCCCCGATCGCCCCCGATCGCCCCCCCATCGCCCCCCATCGCCCCCCTCGCCCCCCATCGCCCCCCCATCGCCCCCCCTCGCCCCCCATCGCCCCCCCTCGCCCACCATTGCCCCCCATTGCCCCCCATCGCCCTCCATCGCCCCCCCATCGCCCCCCCTCGCCCCCCATTGCCCCCCATCGCCCCAAATTGCCCCCAACCCCCCCTCGCCCCCCATCGCCCCCATTGCCCCCAATCGCCCCGCCATCGCCCCCCCTCGCCCCCCATCGCCCCCTATCGCCCCCCATCGCCCCCCCTCGCCCCCCCTCGCCCCCCCTCGCCCCCCCTCGCCCCCCATCGCCCCCCATCGCCCCCGATCGCCCCCGATCGCCCCCCATTGCCCCCCCATTGCCCCCCATCGCCCCCCATCGCCCCCAATTCGCTCCCCATCGCCCCCCATCGCCCCCCACCGCCCCCCATCGCACCCCATCGCCCCCCATCCCCCCCATCGCCCCCCCTCGCCCCCCATCGCCCCCCATCGCCCCCCATCGCCGCCCATCGCCCCCCATCGCCCCCCATCGCCCCCGATCGCCCCCCATCGCCCCCCATCGCCCCCCATCGCCCCCCGTCGCCCCCCATCGCCCCCCCTCGCCCCCCCTCGCCCCCCCCTCGCCCCACCTCGCCCCCCATGGTCCCCTCAGCCCCCCTGGCCCCCCCTCGCCCCCCATCGCCCCCGATCGCCCCCCTCGGCCCCCCTCGCCCCCCATCGCCCTCCATCGCACCCAATCGCCCCCGGTCGCCCCCATCGCCCCTCACCGCCCCCCATCGCCCCCGGTCGCCCCCCTCGCCCCCCTTCGCCACCCATCGCCCCCCCTCGCCCCCCATCGCCCCTGATCGCCCCCCATCGCCCCCCATCGCCCCCCCTCGCCCCCCATCGCTCTCCCATCGCCCCCCATCCCCCCCTCGCCCCCCCTGGCCCTCCCTCGCCCCATCGCCCCCCATCGACCCCCCTCGCCCCCCATCGCCCCCCATTTCCCCCCCATTGCCCTCCATCGCGCCCCCATCGCCCCCCCTCGCCCCTCATCACCCCCCCTCGCCCCCCCTCGCCACCCATCGCCCCCCATTGTCCCCCGTCGCCCCCCCTCGCACCCTCTCGAACCCCCTCGCCCCCCATCGCCCCCCATCGCCCCCCATCGCCCCGCATCGCCCCCCCTCGCCACCCATCGCCACCAATTGCCCCCAATCGCCCCCCATCGCCCCCCACCGCCCCCCTCGCCCCCCACCGCCCCCCACCGCCCCCCACCGCCGCCCTCGCCCCCCATCGCCCTCATCGCCCTCCCTCGCCCCCCCTCGCCCCCCATCGCCCCCCATTGCCCCCCCTCGCCCCCCATCGCCCCCCCTCGCCCACCATTGCCCCCCATCGCCCCCCATCGTCCCCCATCGCCCCAAATTGCCCCCCAACCCCCCCTCGCCCCCCATCGCCCCCCATTGCCCCCAATTGCCCCGCCATCGCCCCCCCTCGCCCCCCATCGCCCCCCATCGCCCCCGATCGCCCCCCATCGCCCCCCATCGCCCCCCATCGCCCCGAATCGCCCCCCGTCAGCCCCAATTGCCCCCAACCCCCCCTTGCCCCCCATCGCCCCCCATCGCCCCCCATTGCCCCCAATTGCCCCCCCATCGCCCCCTCTCGCCCCCCCTCGCCCCCCCTCGCCCTCCATCGCCCCCCCTCGGCCCCCCTCGCCCCCCCTCGCCCCCCCTCGCCCCCCCTCGCCCCCCATCGCCCCCGATCGCCCCCATCGCCCGCCCCTCGCCCCCCCTCAGCCCCCCTCGCCCTCCATCCCCCCCCCCTCGCCCCCCTCAGCCCCCCTCGCCCCCCATCGCCCCCCATCGCCCCCCATCGCCCCCCATCCCCCCCCATCGCCCCCCCTCGCCCCCCATCGCCCCCCATCGCCCCCCATCGGCCCCCCTCGCCCCCCCTCGCCCCCCTCTCGCCCCCCTCGCCCCCCATGGTCCCCTCACCCCCCCCCGCCCCCCCTCGCCCCCCATCGCCCCCGATCGCCCCCCCTCGGCCCCCCTCGCCCCCCATCGCCCCCCATCGCACCCAATCGCCCCCGGTCGCCCCCCATCGCCCCTCACCGCCCCCCATCGCCCCCGGTCGCCCCCCTCGCCCCCCCTTCGCCACCCATCGCCCTCCTTCGCCCCCCATCGCCCCTGATCGCTCCCCATCGCCCCCCATCGCCCCCCCTCGCCCCCCATCGCTCCCTTATCGCCCCCCATCCCCCCCCTCGCCCCCCCTCGCCCCCCCTCGCCCCCATCGCCCCCCATCGACCCCCCTCGCCCCCCATCGCCCCCCATTTCCCCCCATTGCCCTCCATCGCGCCCCCATCGCCCCCCCTCGCCCCCCATCACCCCCCCTCGCCCCCCCTCGCCACCCATCGCCCCCCATTGTCGCCCATCGTCCCCCATTGTCCCCCCTCGAACCCCCTCGCCCCCATCGCCCCCCATCGCCCCCCACCGCCCCCCATCGCTCCCCACCGCCCCCCCTCGCCCCCCCTCGCCCCCCCTCGCCCCCCATCGCCCCCCATCGCCCCCCATCGCCCCGCATCGCCCCCCCTCGCCACCCATCGCCACCAATTGCCCCCAATTGCCCCCAATCGCCCCCCATCGCCCCCCCCGCCCCCCTCGCTCCCCACCGCCCCCCACCGCCCCCCACCGCCGCCCCCGCCCCCCATCGCCCCCCATCGCCCCCCCTCGCCCCCCCTCGCCCCCCATCGCCCCCCATCGCCCTTCATCGCCCCCCCTCGCCCCCCGTCGCCCACCATTGCCCCTAATTGCTCCCCATCGCCCTCCATCGCCCCCCCTCGCCCCCCTTCGCCCCCCATCGCCCCCCATCGCCCCCCATCGTCCCCCATCGCCCCAAATTGCCCCCAACCCCCCCTCGCCCCCCATCGCCCCCCATTGCCCCCAATTGCCCCGCCATCGCCCCCCCTCGCCCCTCATCGCCCCCCATCGCCCCCGATCGCCCCCCATCGCCCCCCATCGCCCCCCATCGCCCCGAATCGCCCCCCGTCGCCCCCAATTGCCCCCAACCCCCCCTTGCCCCCCATCGCCCCCCATCGCCCCCCATTGCCCCCAATTGCCCCCCCATCGCCCCCTCTCGCCCCCTCCGCCCCCCCTCGCCCCCCATGGCCCCCCCTCGCCCCCCCTCGCCCCCCCTCGCCCCCCCTCGCCCCCCATCGCCCCCGATCGCCCCCATCGCCCCCCCTCGCCCCCCCTCACCCCCCCTCGCCCCCCTCGCCCCCCATCGCCCCCCCCCTCGCCCCCCCTCAGCCCCCCTCGCCCCCCCTCGCCCCCCATCGCCCCCCATCGCCCCCCATCCCCCCCCATCGCCCCCCCTCGCCCACCATCGCCCCCCATCGCCCCCCATCGCTGCCCATCGCCCCCCATCGCCCCCCATCGCCCCCCATCGCCCCCGATCGCCCCCCATCGCCCCCCATCGCCCCCCGTCGCCCCCCGTCGCCCCCAATTGCCCCCGACCCCCCCTTGCCCCCCATCGCCCCCCATCGCCCCCTCTCGCCCCCCGTCGCCCCCCATCGCCCCCCCTCGCCCCCCCTCGCCCCCCCCTCGCCCCCCCTCGCCCCCCATGGTCCCCTCACCCCCCCTCGCCCCCCCTCGCCCCCCATCGCCCCCGATCGCCCCCCCTCGGCCCCCCTCGCCCCCCATCGCCCCCCATCGCACCCAATCGCCCCCGGTCGCCCCCCATCGCCCCCCACCGCCCCCCATCGCCCCCGGTCGCCCCCCCTCGCCCCCTTTCGCCACCCATCGCCCCCCCTCGCCCCCCATCGCCCCTGATCGCCCCCCATCGCCCCCCATCGCCCCCCCTCGCCCCCCATCGCTCCCCCATCGCCCCCCATCCCCCCCCCCCGCCCCCCCTCGCCCCCCCTCGCCCCCATCGCCCCCCATCGACCCCCCTCGCCCCCCATCGCCCCCCATTTCCCCCCATTGCCCTCCATCGCGCCCCCATCGCCCCCCTCGCCCCCCATCACCCCCCTCGCCCCCCCTCGCCACCCATCGCCCCCCATTGTCCCCCATCGCCCCCCCTCGCACCCTCTCGAACCCCCTCGCCCCCATCGCCCCCCATCGCCCCCCACCGCCCCCATCGCTCCCCACCGCCCCCCCTCGCCCCCCCTCGCCCCCCCTCGCCCCCCATCGCCCCCCATCGCCCCGCATCGCCCCCCTTCGCCACCCTCGCCCCCCACCGCCCCCCACCGCCCCCCACCGCCGCCCTCGCCCCCCCTCGCCCCCCCTCGCCCCCCATCGCCCCCCATTGCCCCCCCTCGCCCCCCATCGCCCCCCGTCGCCCACCATTGCCCCTAATTGCCCCCCATCGCCCTCCATCGCCCCCCCTCGCCCCCTTCGCCCCCCATCGCCCCCCATCGCCCCCCATCGTCCCCCATCGCCCCAAATTGCCCCCAACCCCCCCTCGCCCCCCATCGCCCCCCATTGCCCCCAACTGCCCCGCCATCGCCCCCCCTCGCCCCTCATCGCCCCCCATCGCCTCCGATCGCCCCCCATCGCCCCCCATCGCCCCCCATCGCCCCCATCGCCCCCCATCGCCCCCCCTCGCCCCCCTTCGCCCCCCCTCGCCCCCCCTCGCCCCCCATCGCCCCCCATCGCCCCCGATCGCCCCAGCCTGCGCCCCTGCGCAGCCCCAGACTGCGCACATGCGCAGCCCCAGTCTGCGCCCCTGCGCAGCCCCAGTCTGGGCCCCTTGCGCAGCCCCAGCCTGCGCTCATGCGCAGCCCCAGTCTGCGCTTCTGCGCAGCCCCAGTCTGCGCCCCTGCGCAGCCCCAGTCTGCGCACATGCGCAGCCCCAGTCTGCGCCCCTGCGCAGCCCCAGTCTGCGCCCCTGCGCAGCCCCAGTCTGCGCCCCTGCGCAGCCCCAGTCTGCGCCCATGCGCAGCCCCAGTCTGCGCCCCTGCGCAGCCCCAGACTGCGCACATGAGCAGCCCCAGTCTGCGCCCCTGCGCAGCCCAATTCTGCGCCCCTGCGCAGCCCCAGCCTGCGCTCATGCGCAGCCCCAGTCTGCGCCCCTGCGCAGCCCCAGTCTGCGCCCCTGCGCAGCCCCAGTCTGCGCGCATGCGCAGCCCCAGTCTGCGCCCCTGCGCAGCCCCAGTCTGCGCCCCTGCGCAGCCCCAGCCTGCGCTCATGCGCAGCCCAAGTCTGCGCCCATGCGCAGCCCCAGTCTGCGCCCCTGCGCAGCCCCAGTCTGCGCCCCTGCGCAGCCCCAGTCTGCGCTTCTGCGCAGCCCCAGTCTGCGCGCCTGCGCAGCCCCAGTCTGCGCCTCTGCGCAGCCCCAGTCTGCGCCCCTGCGCAGCCCCAGTCTGCGCCCCTGCACAGCCCCAGTCTGCGCCCCTGCACAGCCCCAGTCTGCGCCCCTGCGCAGCCCCAGTCTGCGCCCCTGCGCAGCCCCAGTCTGCGCCCCTGCGCAGCCCCAGTCTGCGCCCCTGCGCAGCCCCAGTCTGCGCCCCTGCACAGCCCCAGTCTGCGCCACTGCGCAGACTGCGCCCGTGCGCAGCCCCAGTCTGCGACCCTGCGCAGCCCCAGTCTGCGCCCCTGCGCAGCCCCAGTCTGCGCCACTGCGCAGACTGCGCCCGTGCGCAGCCCCAGTCTGCGCACCTGCGCAGCCCCAGTCTGCGCCGCTGCGCAGCCCCAGTCTGCGCTCCTGCGCAGCCCGAGTCTGCGCCCCTGCGCAGCCCCAGTCTGCGCCCCTGCGCAGCCCCAGTCTGCGCCCCTGCGCAGCCCCAGTCTGCGCCCCTGCGCAGCCCCAGTCTGCGCTCCTGCGCAGCCCCAGTCTGCGCCCCTGCGCAGCCCCAGTCTGCGCCCCTGCACAGCCCCAGTCTGCGCCCCTGCGCAGCCCCAGTCTGCGCACATGCGCAGCCCCAGTCTGCGCCCCTGGGCAGCCCCAGTCTGCGCCCCTGCGCAGCCCCAGTCTGCGCCCCTGCGCAGCCCCAGCCTGCGCTCCTGCGCAGCCCCAGTCTGCGCACATGCGCAGCCCCAGTCTGCGCCTCTGCGCAGCCCCAGTCTGCGCCCCTGCGCAGCCCCAGTCTGCGCCCCTGCACAGCCCCAGTCTGCGCCCCTGCACAGCCCCAGTCTGCGCCCATGCGCAGCCCCAGTCTGCGCCCCTGCGCAGCCCCAGACTGCGCACATGCGCAGCCCCAGTCTGCGCCCCTGCGCAGCCCCAGTCTGCGCCCCTGCGCAGCCCCAGTCTGCGCGCATGCGCAGCCCCAGTCTGCGCCCCTGCGCAGCCCCAGTCTGCGCCCCTGCGCAGCCCCAGCCTGCGCTCATGCGCAGCCCAAGTCTGCGCCCATGCGCAGCCCCAGTCTGCGCCCCTGCGCAGCCCCAGTCTGCGCCCCTGCGCAGCCCCAGTCTGCGCTCCTGCGCAGCCCCAGTCTGCGCGCCTGCGCAGCCCCAGTCTGCGCCTCTGCGCAGCCCCAGTCTGCGCCCCTGCGCAGCCCCAGTCTGCGCCCCTGCACAGCCCCAGTCTGCGCCCCTGCACAGCCCCAGTCTGCGCCCCTGCGCAGCCCCAGTCTGCGCCCCTGCGCAGCCCCAGTCTGCGCCCCTGCGCAGCCCCAGTCTGCGCCCCTGCGCAGCCCCAGTCTGCGCCCCTGCACAGCCCCAGTCTGCGCCACTGCGCAGACTGCGCCCGTGCGCAGCCCCAGTCTGCGACCCTGCGCAGCCCCAGTCTGCGCCCCTGCGCAGCCCCAGTCTGCGCACCTGCGCAGCCCCAGTCTGCGCCGCTGCGCAGCCCCAGTCTGCGCTCCTGCGCAGCCCCAGTCTGCGCCCCTGCGCAGCCCCAGTCTGCGCCCCTG